>VWZE01002896.1:84748-100723 GCA_013396675.1 Eubucco bourcierii
TGGAGGGCAGGGGGCCGGCGCTGGAGGGCAGGGTGCCGGCGCGCGGGGGCTGGGTGCCGGCACTCGGGGGCTGGGTGCCGGCGCTCGGGGGCTGGATGCCGGCGCTGGAGGGCAGGGTGCGGGCGCTGGAGGGCAGGGTGCGGGCGCTGGAGGGCAGGGTGCCGGCGCTCGGGAGCTGGGTGCCGGCGCTGGAGGGCAGGGTGCCGGCGCTGGAGGGCTGGGTGCCGGCGCTCGGGGGCTGGGTACCGGCGCTGGAGGGCAGGGTGCCGGCGCTCGGGAGCTGGGTGCCGGCGCCGTTCTGGTGCCAGGAGAGTTTGACTTCAGTGCTCCATTGCATGGCAGAGCATTGGAAGGCTTCCCTGGCTGCAGCTGGCAGCTCTGTGGCAATGCACTGGTGGTAGGTGGTGTCCAGTGCCCACTGCACATGTCCCTCTTCAACCCCCAGTGTTTTCTGGCAAGCACAGCAGAGGGGCAGGGACATGACCGGCACAGGCAGAGTCCCTTCCAGGTGACCCAGTGCAGGAAGCTCTTTGCATCTCCCCTGGCTTAACTGCAGCTTTTGTTTTTGCTGCTGAACAAAGACTTCTGCTTTCCAGGTTTGTTGTTTTTCCTCTGCCTATAAGCATGTGTGTCCCAAACAGAAAAATGTTGCTATTTAGATAGAACATGAATAATTAAATGGAGGTGCTCGGGGGAATGGACCCCACAGGAATGGGTTTGTGGCAGTAACTCATCGCTGTTGCCATGGCAACACTCTGCTGCCCTATATACAGACAGGGGCTGGCTGCTGGCATCAGATGCAGGCAGGAAGCTGCTGCTCTAAGCAGACACCTTGGAAGCACAGGCAGCGAAATCAGAGTAAGTCATTTGCCTGCAGAAGTGGTGCTGGAGTGTTCTGGTGGCTGTTGTATTGTGCCAACCTCTCCTCATGGCTGTCACAATGGAGTTGCTCAGACCAGGCCCCTGCTGGCTCTAAACGTCTAGGGACAGTCAGGGGTTGAGGATCTTTCCCCAGGGGCATCCATCCCTGTGCAGGTGGGAGCTGGGACCCTGGTGAACCTCTGACAGAGGCTGCCATGGTGACTGGGAACAGTCCTTCTGGAGGGAGTCTGTGCTGCTCTTCTCCTCCTCACAGCATTGGGCAGAGGCTTCCCCAGTACTGGCTGGGATAGTATTTGAGATCTTGCTGTCATGGAATGGTCCAGAGAGAGGAACTCAGAGCTCATCTACTGCAACCGCCCCAGCCATGCCCAGGGACACCTCTTAGCCAGACTCAGATGCCCAAGGTCTCATCCAGCCTGGCCTTGAACACCCTCAGAAAGGAGGCAGCCACAGCCTCCCTGGGCAACCTGTGCCAGACTCTCACCACCCTCACACTGCACAACTTCTGCCTCAGCTCCACTCTAACTCTCCTCTGCCTCAGCTCCAAACCATTCCCCCTTGGCCTGGCTCAGACTCCCTCAGCAAAAGTCTCTCTGCAGCCTTCCTGCAGGATCCTTTCAGGCACTGGCAGCAGCTCTGAGGTCCCTCTGGAGCCTTCTCTGCTGCAGGCTGCACCCCCCCAGCTCCCTCAGCAGAGCTGCTCCAGCCCTTGGAACATCTTTGTGGCTTCCTCTGGCTTCACTCCAGCAGCTCTGTGTCCTTCTGCTGCTGGGGACAGCAGAGCTGGAGGCAGGACTGGAGGTGAGGTCTGAGCAGAGCAGAGCCAAGGGGCAGGATCCCCTCTCTTGCCCTGCTGCCCACACTGCTCTGGCTGCAGCCCAGCACTTGGCTGCCTGCTGGGCTGCAGGAGGGCACTGCTGGCTCCTGGGGAGCTGCTCAGCACCCAACACCCCCAAGACTCTTTCTGCACCAAGACTCTCAACCCACTCTGCACCCAGCCTGGGTTTGTGCCTAGGGTTGGCCTGACCCAGCTGCAAGACCTTGTACTGTGACTTACTGAACCTCCTGCAGCTGGCACTGGACACTTCCCAAGCCTGTCAAGATCCTTCTGGATGCCCTCCAGTGAGTCCAGCAGCACACAGCTTGGTGTCATTTCAGCTGGCTGTTAGATGGAGTTTGCAGTGACAGTCCAGCACCTCAACACCTGAAAGTGACTGAGCACCAACCACACTTTGACTTGGGAGATTGGGAGAGTCTTAGCTCCAGGAGGAATTTCACCAACTGCTTTCCTCTGATCTAGCAGTCATGTAACTGTCTCACTGTTTTAGATGCTCAGTAAAGCTTTCCCCACAGTTACAGAGTGCTCACGAAATGAGAAGTGATCATCCAAACAGGAAAGATGGGAGTTAGAGGAGACTTCCTCTAGCAGAGCCCTGCAGTGTATGAGGGGAGGAATTCTCTTCCCCTCTGCAGTGGTTGCAGCTTCTCTGTTCTGTCAATGCAAGTAGGCTGAGTGGAGCATTGCCACATTCTAACAGGAGCTGCCACAAAAGTCCCTAGGCCTGGCTTGTGGCAGGCCTGAAGGCTCAAGGGTGGATGTTCAGCAGCCAGAGGGAATAAGTAGCTGGCAAATGCCTATTCAGTGCAAACCTCCATCATCATCATCATCGCTCAGTACCCTGGCTTCAAGCTCTGCTAACTGGAGCAGCTCTGCTGAGGGCAGTGGGTGCAAATCTACCCAGGTCAGAGTCCCAGGGCTGGTGTGTTTGTAGCCCAGGACAGAACATGCCAGATGGATCCTAGGAAATGGAGCCTTACAGGATGGGAATTTGCCAGCTGAGGAGGACAGAGAACTTGTGTGTGAGCCTCAGCTGCAGGTGGTGACAGATGGTGAAGGGAGGGCTCCCAGAGGGGCTCTGCCAGGACAGGTGTTGCAGCCTTGATTCCACTCAGGTGCTGGCAATTCCATCACCAGGTGGAACTGGCTTCACCTGCACCATCCAGTGGGCATCCCAAAGCCCATCGTGGAGAGCTCTCTCTGGAGCTCCCTGCTGAGCTTCTCTCTAAGCACTGGTACCCACTGGAAGCTGAGGCTGAAGGGCACTGCCAGCTTCTCTTCAGACTCAGGCTGAAGAGCCTCGTGCACTGCTGCAGACCACTGAGGCATGTGCATGTTAAAAGCTGCTGGGTGCCGTCAGGCAGGGAGGACTCTCTCATCTCTCCTGCTTCATCCCTCTGCCCCTATCTGAAGAGCAGTGGCAGAGGGTGCTGCACATTGCAGCTGGCTGAGCACAGCCTGCTGCCATCAGCTCAGCTCTCCTCTCTGATCCTGGCATCCTTTCAGTGCTGCTTCGCAGGCCTCCCAGAGCTGTGCATCCTGGGGGCTCCCTGACAGCCGCCTCCAGGGCTGTGGCACACAGCTGGTGGTACAGCTCCTGTGCTTATCTCTACACACTGCCTTCTTAGATCCCTGCAGAGTGAGCAGAGCTGTTCAAGAGGCTGCACACAGCCCGAGGGAGGGAGCCTGCCCCTGAGGCAGGTTGTGCATCTTCAGTGCAGCAGTGGTGTGCCAGCTTTGGGCTGGCACTGGAGCTGAGCCAACCTGCCTCCCTCTGCTCAGCCTGTGACTCGCAGCCACTCACACCTGACCCCTGCTGCAAATCTCCCAGCATGTCCTTGCAGATGAGAGGTTTTGCTCTGCTTGCCGTGGTGTGTCCTGAGGTTCTGCCACCCAGGGGTGCCAGCCAGCCCCTGCAGCAGCTCTTTCTCAATTGTTGGTCTGCTGAGGTTTGCACATACTTGGCTGTGACAACTCAGGTCCCTATCCAAACACTAGGGGGTTTTAGGTGTCTCCTTGAAGCCAAGAAACCTCACTCTGGGCACTCACTGCATGAACGACTGCAGTCTGTGAAGAGCCACTCCTGAAGGCACATTCAGGATGGGCAGAGGCTGTGTTTGAAACAATTAACCACTGCATTCCAGAGCAGCACAGCTTTGTTTGCACGGAGTGCCCCTTGCAACGCTGCCAGCCTGCAGTGGAACCTCCTGCTTGGGCAGGGGAACAGGCCCAGGGCTGTGGCAGCAGTGTGAGAGGGAACCAGGAGTGCTGAGAAGCAGGCAGAGGCTGGCAGGCAGTGTGGGTGCCCAGGGCCCTGCAGGCTGCCTACTGCAGCAGCTGCTTGCTGAGAAGTGTCTGCAGGGCCCTGGGCAGTGCCAGGTGCCTGCCCTGCCTTCTGTAAGGGCATTCTGAGGGGCCCCTGCCTGGCTCCTCAGCCTCAGCTTCTCTTTTGCTCCATACCTGGAGTGGAAGGCAGCTGCAAGGTGTGTGTGAGGGGGGAGGAGGTGAAGTCACTGAGCTCAGGGGCAGGGAAGCAGCAGAGCTTTTTCTGTCTGAGCCAGACCATGCACCAGCTTTGTCCCAACCCTGAGCTCCTGGCAAGGTGGGACTGGAGCTGTGTCTGTGCCACAGGCTTTGACCTGAGCATGTTCCTGCTTGAGGGACTGCAGAAGAGAAGAGAGTGCCAGGGCTGAGCTAGGCCACACCTTGAGTGAGAGTCCAGTTCTGAGCCAGCAGTGTGCCCAGGTGGGCAGCAGAACCAATGGCATCCTGGCCTGGCTCAGGAGCAGTGTGGCCAGCAGGAGCAGGGAGGTTCTTCTGCCCCTGTGCTCAGCACTGCTCAGGCCACAGCTTGAGTGCTGTGTCCAGTTCCGGGCCCCTCAGTGCAAGAGAGATGTTGAGGTGCTGAAGGTGCCCAGAGAAGGGCAGCAAGGCTGGGGAGGGACCTGGAGCACAGCCCTGTGAGGAGAGGCTGAGGGAGCTGGGGGTGTGCAGCCTGCAGAAGAGGAGGCTCAGGGCAGAGCTCATTGCTCTCTGCAGCTCCCTGAAGGGAGGTTGTGGCCAGCTGGGGTTGGGCTCTGCTGCCAGGCACCCAGCATCAGAGCAAGGGCACACAGCCTCAAGCTGTGCCAGGGCAGGTTCAGGCTGGATATTAGGAGGAAGTTGTGGCCAGAGAGAGTGATTGGCATTGGAATGGGCTGCCCAGGGAGGTGGTGGAGTGCCCATCCCTGGAGGCTGCATGAGGCAGTGCCAGGGGTTAGTCATTAGAAGGTGTTGGGTGCTAGGTTGGCATCGGTGGTCTCAGAGCTCTTTCCCATGCTGGTTAATTCTGTGTGGTTCCGTGAAATTCAGGAAGATACTGGAGGAGACCACAATTGAATGCAAATGGGAATGTAATATCTCCTGTCAGAGGGAAGATGGAGACCCTGGGTAGCAATACTGCTGTCTGGGGGCATTAAAAAGCAGGTTAGACCTCTTCACCTCTGTACCAGGTTGTGAGAGTTGGTTTCAGATTGCTGCTGTGCAGGTGTGGGTGCAGCAGAGGTGTGATTCATGCTCTGGAGCTGCAGGGCTGCTCATCTGCTCTCTGCTGAGAAAACATTAACTCAGAATGTGTCTTGAACTGAGATGTTCCTGTAATAGCTTCCAGGAAACCTCCTGACGAGGTGAAATGAGCAAATGTGGGACTTGGCAGTGCTGGGATGCTAAAGCTGTGCTCGCAGAGGGAGCTCACTTCAGTCTGCAGAGGAGGGTGATTGAGGCCAGCACTGAGCCTTGGCCTGGAGATTGTGACTTCTGCTTCCAGATCTCACCTTGGCTCTGCCTGGGCTGTGGCTAAGCTGCTGATTTCCAGTGGTGAAAACTTCCAGCACAGGCAGTGGCATCTGTGGATATTTGCCTCTTGTCTCAGGCTTCTCAGAAGGTTTCACTGCAGGACTCCATCCCAGACCTCTGCCCTTCAGTAGCTGTGGTGCTGCTCTCAGTATGCACTGGAGGTGCTTCAGCAGCTACCTGTCCTGGCTGTAAGGGCTCTCCTGCACTTAGGTGACAGCTCATTGCTGAAAGCTGCCAGAGGGACTGCAGCAATGCTCCAAAATTCTTCCTCTGTCTTGCCTTCAGTCCCTGAACTGCTGCAGGGACTGAATATGGAGGCCTGAATGCAACAGGGAAGTGTTTCCCTAATTAGGCATCAGGGAAGAGCTGTGGTAAGATAGGGAAATGCCAAAAATTAAACAAGTGAGATGTTGGTGAGGAAATGCAACACCTGGAGAGAAGTAATGAAATTGTTTGGGAGGGACAGGATTGTGCCCTTGTAGCAGGAGGTCGTGGGCTGGATCAGGGTAGGGGGGAAGTCACAGAGATGTGAGGAGAAGCCTTGCAGTTGTCAGGAGCACCCCAGAGTGCTGAGGGAACCTCTAGCAGCAGTGTTCCTGTCCTGCTGGGTTTTCCCCTGCATCAGCAGCACCAGAGGTAGTTTGGGACCTTCATGAGTTGTCTCTCACTTGGCAGGTGCCCGTGGCAGGCACGTCTAAGCTGGGCTGTGGTGCTGGGCGAGTGACCCTGAGGGAGCATCAGGAGCTGCCTGCCCAGGGAGCACAGGAGTGCAGCCTGCTCTGCTCTGAACCACAACCTGTGCCAGTGCTGCTCAGCCCCAGCATGCTGAGGGCACAGCAGGCGCAGCTTTTCCGTGCCAGTGCTGCCTACTGAGTGTCCAAGCAGGGCAGTGAGGAACCAGTCTAAGAAGTGGGGAGACAGGGAGGAAACCAGTACCAAGTGGTGTCCCTCAGGGGTCAGTGCTGGCACCAGTGCTGTTTGACATCTCTGTCAGTGCCATGGACAGAGGAATCAGTGCAGCCTCAGCAAGTGTGCAGCTGGCACCAAGCTGTGTGGCACAGTCACTTGCTAGAGGGCAGGGATCCATCCAGAGGGACCTGGACAGGCTGCAGAGCTGTGCCCAGACCAACCTAATGACATTCAGCAAGGCCAAGTGCAAGGTCCTGCACCTGGGTAGGCACAATCCTAAGCACAACTCCAGGCTGGGTGGGGAATGGCTGAGAGCAGCCCTGAGGAACAGGCCCTGGGGGTGTGGGGTGAGGAAAAGCTCAACCTGAGGCTGCAGTGTGAGTGCAACCCAGACAGCAACTGTGTGCTGGGCTGCAGCAAGAGCAGTGTGGGCAGCAGGGCAAGGGAGGGGATTGTGCCCCTTGGCTCTGCTCTCCTCAGAGCCCNGCTGTGCAGCCTGGAGAGGAGAAGGCTGCCAGGAGAGCTTGGAGTGGCCTTGCAGGATCTGAAGGGGGCTGCAGGAAGGCTGGGGAGGGACTATTGACAAGGGCTTGGAATGGCAGGACAAGGGGAATGGGTTTGAAGTGGCAGAGAGGAGATTGAAAGTGGATGTTAGGAGGAAGTTGTTTGCAGTGAGGGTGGTGAGACACTGGCACAGGTTGCCCAGGGAGGTTGTGGAGCACAGAGGCACTGAAGGTGATCTTTGATCCCATTGGGTGATTCTGTGCCCCACAACCTCCCTGGAGGTGTTCAAGGCCAGGCTGGATGAGGCCTTGAGTGCCCTGTGCTAGTGGGAGGTGTCCCTGCCTATGGCAGGGGGTTGGAACTGGATGCTCTTTGAGGTCCCTTCCAACCTTCCCATTCTATGATAGTTCCCAAGGGCCTGGAGGGGAGTGACTGGGGATGGTCAGACTTGAAGAGGTGCAGGTATCTCTGTGCCTAGGGTCCTGCTAGGAGCCCAAGCAGGAGGTTCCCTCTCCTCATCACACTTCCCTCTTTTATCTGGAGTGATGCTCGGGGTCTGGGGTACACCCGGAGCCAGCTCCACTCAGCTCTGCTGGCTGGCTCACAGCTGCTGGTGACCTGCAGCCCAAGGCTGCCCTGGGGTTCTGGCCCAGCAGAATCAGGGCAGAAGCCTCTCAGAATGAGTAGGTCAGAAAAAGGAAAGCCTCCTGGAGCCTGGGCCGTGTGTCTGTGCTGCTGCTAGCCTGGGTGAGCCCTTTGAGCCTGCTGAGTGTAGCTCTCCTTGCAGTCAGGTCCATTTAACCTCTCTTCCCTTGCAAACACAATTCTACAACTTTCAGAGGCTGCATGTTGGGGACCCAGGTGGAGATTGTCACTGAAGGAAGCCCTTTCAAGAAGGTTTAGGTGAGTGAAGGCTTTGCTGGCTTTGTCCCTGATGATGGCACAGCTCTTAGCCTTGTCTGTGGCTCATTTGCTTCCTTGGGAGGTTCCTAGCTCCAGCCAAAGGATGTTTGGTTTTATCTCCAAGCACAGGCTGGGGGCTGTAGTTTGGCACACAAGTAAACAAGATGCTAATGAGTTGCCTGCTGGTGGCTTTGTCTGAGGCCAGATCTGCACAGCACTGCCACCAGCCACTGTGTGCACTGCAGTGCTGCTCAGTTAACCACACCAAGGCTGCTTCTGAGTGTGTGCTGTGGAGATAAGGAGGCTCCAGCTGGGCTGCTCCGAGCTCGCCAGAAAGGACTGAGCAAGAGAACCAGAGCCAAAGGTGTTTGTCAGTACCCAACCCAGCTCCCTAACCTCTGCTTTCAGAGCTCCTTGCTAGCTGCAGCCTGGTCCAGAGTTAGGATGGTGTGGAGCAGTTCTTCACATGCTTCCCTTCATGGAATCACAGAACATCAGGAGCTGGAAGGGACCTGCAGAGCTCATCCTGCCCTGCCAGAGCAGCAGCACCCAGGGCAGGGCACACACAACACATCCAGGGGGGCTGGAAAGGCTCCAGAGCAGACTCCACAGCCTCTCTGGGCAGCCTGCTCCAGGCTCCAGCACCCTCACAGGGACAAAGTTTCCCCTCCTGTTCCCTGGCACCTCCTCTGCTCCAGCTTGCCCCCAGTGCCCCTTGTGCTGCCCTTGGGCACCCCTGGGCACAGCCTGGCTGCATCCTACCCACACTGCCCTGCACATCTTTAGCACAGCACTGAGGGCAGCCCTCAGGCTGCTCTGCTGCCAGCTGCCAGCCCCAGCTCCCTCAGCCTGGCCTCACAGGAGATGTTCACTGCCTGCAGCAGCTTTGGCTCTGGGCTGGGCTCTCTCCAGCACTTCCCTGAGCTCCTTCTTGAGCTGAGTGGCAGAGAACTGGGCACAAGAGTCCAGCTGTGGCCTCAGCAGTGCAGAGCAGAGGGGCAGGAGAACCTCTCTGGGCTTACTCACCTCAACCCTTCTAATGCACCCCAGGATGCCCTTGGCCATCTTGGGCACCAGGGCACATTGCTGGCTCCTGGGCATCCTTCTGCCCACCAGCACCCTCAGGTTCATTTCCTCTACACTGCTGTGCCTTGGTGATCAAGTTTAGTTTTACAGGTAACCAAGTGAGGTTTCTGCACATGCAACAGCTCATTTGGAACAGGCTAAGAGGAGCACTTTGAGAGCCCTGCTGCAGTGTGACATCTGTTAGTGTCATACCTCCACCCCAGCTCTGCTCCCTGGGAGCAGCACTGCTGGCAGAGGCAAGGCTGTGCTGAGCCAGAGCCCTCCCCACACAGCACGGAGAGGGCTGCTGGTTCAGGGAGTGTGTCCCTGGCTGCTCTGCACCTCTGTGTCTGGAAGGGTCTGCAGTGTTCTCTTCCAGGTCTCAGCACAGCTTTCATTTGATGCAACAGCTGGTAGCTGAAGGGGAGCTTTGCTCAGAGCCCCTGTCTGCAGGAGCCTGCCCCATTTGGGTCTCCCCAGTGTCAGCAGGGCACTGGAAAAGTGCAGTGAGTCCACTGGAAGGGAACTGGACACCATAGGGCAGCAGGGGATGAGCAGACTGAAGGGAGCTGCACACCATGGGGCAGCAGGGGATGAGCAGGCTGAAGGGAGCTGGACACCATGGGGCAGCAGGGGATGAGCAGACTGAAGGGAGCTGGACACCATGGGGCAGCAGCAGGGGATGAGCAGACTGAAGGGAGCTGGACACCATGGGGCAGCAGCAGGGGATGAACAGGCTGAAGGGAGCTGGACACCATGGGGCAGCAGGGGATGAGCAGACTGAAGGGAGCTGGACACCATGGGGCAGCAGCAGGGGATGAGCAGGCTGAAGGGAGCTGGACACCATGGGGCAGCAGCAGGGGATGAGCAGACTGAAGGGAGCTGGACACCATGGGGCAGCAGCAGGGGATGAGCAGACTGAAGGGAGCTGGACACCATGGGGCAGCAGCAGGGGATGAGCAGACTGAAGGGAGCTGGACACCATGGGGCAGCAGCAGGGGATGAGCAGACTGAAGGGAGCTGGACACCATGGGGCAGCAGCAGGGGATGAGCAGACTGAAGGGAGCTGGACACCATGGGGCAGCAGCAGGGGATGAGCAGACTGAAGGGAGCTGGACACCATGGGGCAGCAGCAGGGGATGAGCAGACTGAAGGGAGCTGGACACCATGGGGCAGCAGCAGGGGATGAGCAGACTGAAGGGAGCTGGACACCATGGGGCAGCAGNGCTGGTAGCTGAAGGGGAGCTTTGCTCAGAGCCCCTGTCTGCAGGAGCCTGCCCCATTTGGGTCTCCCCAGTGTCAGCAGGGCACTGGAAAAGTGCAGTGAGTCCACTGGAAGGGAACTGGACACCATAGGGCAGCAGGGGATGAGCAGACTGAAGGGAGCTGCACACCATGGGGCAGCAGGGGATGAGCAGGCTGAAGGGAGCTGGACACCATGGGGCAGCAGGGGATGAGCAGACTGAAGGGAGCTGGACACCATGGGGCAGCAGCAGGGGATGAACAGGCTGAAGGGAGCTGGACACCATGGGGCAGCAGGGGATGAGCAGACTGAAGGGAGCTGGACACCATGGGGCAGCAGCAGGGGATGAGCAGGCTGAAGGGAGCTGGACACCATGGGGCAGCAGCAGGGGATGAGCAGGCTGAAGGAGAGTCATCTGCCTTGGCAGGCAGGGTCCTGGAGAATCATCCTGCCTTGGCTTTCCTGTGCTGTTCCTTTAATCCTGGTACTCTGAGATGAGCCTCTGCATGGTCTTACCTGGCTCAGACTGTCCTTGGCATTTACAGTGGCAGTGCAGAGCTCAGCAGTCCTTGAGGTGCAGACACCTCAGAGCCTCAGGTCACTGAAGTTTGCCATGCACTTTGGAATCCTCCTTTGCCCTCTCTTACCACAGTGAAATGCTTGAGAGGTGGCTGTGCTGGGACCTTGGGTTTGTGTTTCAGCTTAGCCAGGAGTCTGACAGCAGCTCTGGAACACAGCTTCTGGCTGAGCTGTGTGTGCCCAGCCTGACTGGGCCTGCCAAGTGCTTGGATTTCAGGTTTTTGGGGTTAGTGGTCTGGAGTCCTCAGGTGTGAAGCAGTCACTGATGGAAGGAGTTGTGCAGCTTATTGGGAATTGGCAGGCACCTTGATAGAGCTGTGCTGGGATCTCCTCCTCAGGCTGCCCTGCACCAAGCTGGCCATGACTGTGCCTGGTGCCTGTTGCTGTAGCAAACTGCTCTCCACAGCTAGAGAGAGAACTAACTCAGATTTCCAGCCACCTCCAAGAGCTTGTGGAGATCTCTGAGATCTGCTGCTCCTGCAGCAGCTTTGGGACTGCTCAGTTTGTTTCAGTGCACTGGGCCATTGGTAACCTGTGGGGAGTCAGCATTTTTTGTGGCTTCAGCTGAGGGTGGGGGTCTTTTGGGTTGGTTTTTAAATTACATCAGTGAGCTGACAGATTCCTGCACTTCATTAAGCTCTGCTAGTAATATTCTGTCCCTGGGGAACTGGAGTAAAGTTACTCCAAGGAGACCCTCCAGTTGCTTGGATGCATTTAATCTATTTTTTCTGTTCCCATTTTCTCTCCCCTGAGTACAGCACAGGAAGTCTGAAGCTGCCTTTCAGTGAGCAAATGACAAACGGGAGCTGTTGTGCTCCTCAGCACCTCCTCACTCGCTGGTGACACTTAGGGTTTGCTGGTGCAACTCCTCCATGGCCTGGGCTGACTTTCCAGCTACACAGAGTTGAAGATGGTTCTCTTAGTCAGGATTTCTGTGTTTACGTTTGTACAGGTTGATTTGCAGAGCATCACTCAAAGTAGCTCCAAAATAATGCTTGTGGCACAGGATCACAGAATGGCTTGGCTTGGAAAAGCCCTTTCAGATCCAGCCCTACCAGCTCCACCTCTGCTGAGGCTGGTGCTCAGCCATGGCCCTCAGCACCACAGCTCTGAAGAGAGGCATGTTTGTTGACATGCAGTCCTCGCTCTTCACCTTCTTCAGCCCAGCAGTGAGCTTGGTTAGGTTCTCTGTCTCTGAGCCCACAGCAGATCTGTAGGCTGGCTCCCAGCACAGCTTTTGGACCATCTGTCATCTCTGGAATGTAATGTCAGTGCTTCTAAAATAACCACTGCCACAGCCAGCCCCTCTGCAGAGCCTGCAGCAGCAGCCCCTCCTCATCCAAACCACACCAGAGAGCTTCCCAAGTGCTGATCCTTGCCTAGGAACGACAGGCGGCTCGGAGCAGGACGCGTGGTCGGTCCTGGACGGGGAAACCATCAGGGGCACGCGTGCCAGGCCCTGCCTCTTTGGAGATCTGACCAGGGCAGAATGGTTTCTTCTCTGACAGGCACAGGTTTCATTCCCCTCAGTGTCACACCTGGAGGGATTTCTTCTCCTCCAAGGGGACCTGCATGAAGGGTGAGCTGTGCCAGCGTGGGCAGAAGGCTGGGTGTGGCAGGCTGCTTTCTGCTGCTGAGCCAAGCACAGCGGGGCAGGAGCAGCAGCAGGGCAGATGCCTGCCAGCAGGCCCACGGAACACTGTCTCCTGTGGGCAGCTGCTGGCTCCAGGCACAGCCTTGCTGTCAAGCACAGTCTGGCCCCTGCCGGCAGCCCACTCCAGCTCCTCACCCTCTCCTTGCCTATGGGCACCCAGAGCCTTGCTGTGGGGCAGTGCAGTTGCCCCAGCTCAGCAGCAGCACAGCTCTGCTGCCCAGGCAGCTGACTGCAGGCAGGGTGAAGCTGACCCGAGCAGTGTTGTCAGGCAGCTACCTGCAATAAATTTGCTTCCTAAAATAGCTGCAGGGTGTTTGTGCAGCAACTGCACAGGCTGCTGCTGCTCCAGGGCACTGTGAGGAGAGCTCCAGAGCCTGAGCTTGTGCACAAACAGATGGCAGAGAGCCTGGGAGAGGAGTCCTGGGGGCTGAGGTACCTGCTTGGCCTTTCAGGGTGGTGCTCAGGGGTGTTCCCTGTGCTGCCAGCTGGAGCAGCAGTGTCAGGCTTTAGCAGTCACCACCTGCATTATCTCAGCCATCCCAGTATGTTCCCAGGTCTCCATTAGCAGGATTGTTGCTTCAGCATTTCTGCCTACAGCAGGGGCTGGGGAAAGGTCACTCGCAGTGACCTTCTCTAGACGTGTCTGGGTGTGAGACCTCAACTCTGTAAGGGCTCCAGGCTGGCTGAGGCCAGCTCCTGCAGCCTCCCTGCTAGCCATGTCTCTACCTGTTTGTGCCTGGCTGCCTTCCAGCTGCCATGTGAGGAGCGACCTGGCTGAGTTAACAAAGAAGGTGGTGTCAGCAGGAGAGGAGTGTGTGCTGCTTCGGGAGGATCAAGGCTGCTTAAATTAGAAGCTGGCAGGCAGGCCCTGCCTGCTATTTCTGCTGGAGGACCATCAGGCAGCTCCTTGCCCTGCAGTCCTGCCTGCAGCAACGATTGGGTTTCACTGCTGCTTACCACCTTGCCCAGGGGCAAGAGAAAGGTTTGCCTCTCCAGCAGGCCTGCTGAGAGGTCAGATGTGCATGTGGAAGGAGAGCAGAACATCCTTGTGCTGGCCACTGAGCTCCCTTGGGCCTGCCCCTGTTTGGCTGGTGCTGGGGCTGCCTGCTCCTTCATGGGCTGCCTGCTCCTTCAGGAGGTGCCTGCTCCTTCAGGAGGTGCCTGCTCCTTCAGGAGGTGCCTGCTCCTTCAGGAGGTGCCTGCTCCTTCAGGAGGTGCCTGCTCCTTCAGGAGGTGCCTGCTCCTTCAGGAGGTGCCTGCTCCTTCAGGAGGTGCCTGCTCCTTCAGGAGGTGCCTGCTCCTTCAGGAGGTGCCTGCTCCTTCAGGAGGTGCCTGCTCCTTCAGGAGGTGCCTGCTCCTTCAGGAGGTGCCTGCTCCTTCAGGAGGTGCCTGCTCCTTCAGGAGGTGCCTGCTCCTTCAGGAGGTGCCTGCTCCTTCAGGAGGTGCCTGCTCCTTCAGGAGGTGCCTGCTCCTTCAGGAGGTGCCTGCTCCTTCAGGAGGTGCCTGCTCCTTCAGGAGGTGCCTGCTCCTTCAGGAGGTGCCTGCTCCTTCAGGAGGTGCCTGCTCCTTCAGGAGGTGCCTGCTCCTTCAGGAGGTGCCTGCTCCTTCAGGAGGTGCCTGCTCCTTCAGGAGGTGCCTGCTCCTTCAGGAGGTGCCTGCTCCTTCAGGAGGTGCCTGCTCCTTCAGGAGGTGCCTGCTCCTTCAGGAGGTGCCTGCTCCTTCAGGAGGTGCCTGCTCCTTCAGGAGGTGCCTGCTCCTTCAGGAGGTGCCTGCTCCTTCAGGAGGTGCCTGCTCCTTCAGGAGGTGCCTGCTCCTTCAGGAGGTGCCTGCTCCTTCAGGAGGTGCCTGCTCCTTCAGGAGGTGCCTGCTCCTTCAGGAGGTGCCTGCTCCTTCAGGAGGTGCCTGCTCCTTCAGGAGGTGCCTGCTCCTTCAGGAGGTGCCTGCTCCTTCAGGAGGTGCCTGCTCCTTCAGGAGGTGCCTGCTCCTTCAGGAGGTGCCTGCTCCTTCAGGAGGTGCCTGCTCCTTCAGGAGGTGCCTGCTCCTTCAGGAGGTGCCTGCTCCTTCAGGAGGTGCCTGCTCCTTCAGGAGGTGCCTGCTCCTTCAGGAGGTGCCTGCTCCTTCAGGAGGTGCCTGCTCCTTCAGGAGGTGCCTGCTCCTTCAGGAGGTGCCTGCTCCTTCAGGAGGTGCCTGCTCCTTCAGGAGGTGCCTGCTCCTTCAGGAGGTGCCTGCTCCTTCAGGAGGTGCCTGCTCCTTCAGGAGGTGCCTGCTCCTTCAGGAGGTGCCTGCTCCTTCAGGAGGTGCCTGCTCCTTCAGGAGGTGCCTGCTCCTTCAGGAGGTGCCTGCTCCTTCAGGAGGTGCCTGCTCCTTCAGGAGGTGCCTGCTCCTTCAGGGGGTGCCTGCTCCTTCGGGGGGTGCCTGCTCCTTCAGGGTGTGCCTGGTCCTTCAGGTCCTTCGGGGGTGCTGGCGAGGTCCATGTCGGTGCAGCCGCCGGCGCTGCGCAGCTCCCCCCCGGGCGGTGGGGAGAATGTTCCCGACAGCAGAGGGCCGAGCTGGGTGAAGCTCAGGTGCAGCTTTGCACCTCCCTGCTGCCTGTGGCTGGCAGGACGATGTGGCTGCGGCACAGGGGTGGCCTTGGCAGCACCCTGCCAGCCCCCTAGCAGGGAGCCTGCTCTGCCTCAGGCCAGGGCCCAGCACCTGCCCTGGGGCATGTTTCTGCACCTTCGCTGCTCTCAGAGCCAGCACCCACAGCTCCTGGGGCCCAGGGTGGATCAGCTGTCACCCTGAGCATGCACAGGAGAGTGCCAGGCTGCCCTGGAGCGGCTGTGCAGGGCTGGTCTGCTGCTGAGATCCCAAAGAATCTGCGGGAGCCATCTCCCGGGGAAATCCCAGCCTGGAGTCTGCTCTGCAGCTGCTGCTGCCTCCACCCCAGCCCCTTCTCGGGGTCAGGCGTTTGGAGTGCCCCAGGGCTGGCAGCAACCTGTTCCCTGACCTCCTGCACCGCCTCAGCTGTGGCATTGAAGCTAGGAACCTTTGGTCCAGAGCAGTGCTGGGTTTCCAGTCTGTGGCACTCTGTGAGCATTAATTAGGACTGGTAATAAGGCATACAAACCTACTGGCACCCCTCTTGGGGGTTTCAGTGAGGAGTGCTGCCATGCTGACAGCTGAGCTGCTGCTCCCTGCTTGAGAAGCCCACACTGGCCAGGGAGGGGGTTGAGGAAATGGGGTGTGTCTGAGTGATTGCTGCAGTCAGCAGTTTGCCATCCTGGCTGCTGTGTGATGTGGAGGCATTGGGTAGTTGTGGGCAGAAGGGTTGCTCTGTTGGTGCTGTGGCAGTACAGGGTTCTAGTGTCTGGGCAGCACAAGCATGACTGGGCTGTGGGAGCTGGAAGGGCAAAGCCTGGGTGGCTTGGGATGTGGCTGGCAGTGTGCTGGTGTGTTTGGCATCCAGGTTAGCAACCTGTGTGGTTAAAAATGCTCAAGAGAATGGATATGCAGGCAGTACTGGAGGTAACCTGAGTCCTGGCCAGCAGGCCTGGGAAGCACTGAGAGCCTTCCCCCTTTTTT
>VWZE01002896.1:100730-122255 GCA_013396675.1 Eubucco bourcierii
TAGTGGCTGCTGTATGGGAGTGAGAGTGAGAGTTAATTTTACAGGTGAATGGCTGCAGGACCAGGCTCCTCCTGAGGAAAATGGCACCAGCAGATCATCAGAACTCAAGATCTCTTGGTCCTGGTACCAGCTCTGATGCCCACCCCCGTTGTGTAAAACCTGGGTGCCAATGGCAGTGTTGTCCCATCTGGGTTAGCTTGGGCTCTGTGGTGCTCAGATCTCTGTGCCAGCAGGCCCAGAGAAGGAGCTGTGGACGAGTCCTCCGTGGGAGTGTTAAAGGCCAGATTTGATGTAACCTGCTTTAGTGGGAGGTGTCCCTGCCCCTGGCAGGGGCACGGAAAGAGAAGCTCTTTAAGATGCCTTCCGCCCAGCCCATTCTGTGATACAACAGGCAGGGCTGGCTGTGGCTCTGCTGCTAAGTAGAGACAGAAGGAGGTTTGGTGATGCTTCAGCTGTTCCCCTGGAATGTGGCAGAGGCTGCTGAGGGGAGCCAACAGTTCAGCTGTTGTAATATTCCAGGACAACCAGGAAACCCCCAGCACGGGAAGCTTTGTCCTTTCCTGTCTCGTTTAGTGGTAAGCTTGAGCAATGCATGCCACAAGCAGACCTCAGGCCCTGTGTGGTGTAGCTGAACACAGTTCCTCAGCTCCCCAGACAGCTGCTGGTGGCAGTGAGGCTTCCTCTCCTCCTGTCTACCTTTGTCCTCCTAGTTCAGCTGCATATCCCTTGCCCTGCACCAGGGCTGGGTGCAGTACCCTCGGTTATTTGTCCTTGCTGCCAGGGAAGCTCCACAGCGTTTGCAGTTGCTCATCCAGGTGCTCCCCACTGCCCTCCAGCACACTTCTGTCGCACTTCTTTCCCGTCCTGCCTGCCCCAAGTCCCTGGTGACAGAGACCAGAGGCACACAGGATGGTCCGGACTGGGGACTGCTGCTGCTGCTCTGCCTAATAGGGTTGGAAGATTGTCAGCATTCATCCACATCCTACTCTTCAGACAGAGGAACCTTTTACTTAGCTCTTTGCTTCCTGTTGCACCATTGTTTGACTCTTCAGTGACTGCTTTGCAGCTGCTGCTTTGTTCTTCTCCAGAACCCCTCCAGCACGGAGCAGTGGAGGAAACCTCAGCCTGTGGGGATGGTCTGCTTAGTGCTGCAAGTGAGGGCTCAGTGCCTCTCCCCAGACCCTGAGGGTGTCTGCTTCAGCTCAGTGCAGGAGCACACCTCTGTGCCTTTAAATGTGACCATGCTGCATCAGGCTCTGGGAGCCTCTGCCTTGCTGCTCAGGATCTGTGCCGCACAGGGGCTGAAGAGCCAGGGCTTTCCAGGGTGCACAGCGTGTTGAGGGCAGCTGGAGAGATGGAAATGGGTGGGGAGTGGGTTGACTGTAGCCTGATTTCCTAAGGAAATGAGGCTTGAGCAGTCTGATTTTCCACTGCTGCTAACTGTTGGATCTGCAAAGTGATTGTCCCCAAAATAGATGTGTCAGGGAGGTCTCAGCTATGAAGTGTCTTCATTATTCATAAGAAGTAGCTGCAGGATAGGAGACTCTCACAGCAGTGTCTGCCAGGAGACAAAGCTGCAGTGGTGACTCTGTGTGGCTGCTGGCAGTGCAGGGAGGTCCCAGCCCCTGTGGCTGGCAGGCAGCTGGCAGTGCAGGGAGGTCCCAGCCCGTGTGACTGGCAGGCAGCTGGCAGTGCAGGGAGGTCCCAGCCCCTGTGGCTGGCAGGCAGCTGGCAGTGCAGGGAGGTCCCAGCCCGTGTGGCTGGCAGGCAGCTGGCAGTGCAGGGAGGTCCCAGCCTGTGTGGCTGGCAGGCAGCTGGCAGTGCAGGGAGGTCCCAGCCCGTGTGACTGGCAGGCAGCTGGCAGTGCAGGGAGGGCCCAGCCGGTGTGACTGGCAGGCAGCTGGCAGTGCAGGGAGGTCCCAGCCCCTGTGGCTGGCAGGCAGCTGGCAGTGCAGGGAGGTCCCAGCCCGTGTGGCTGGCAGGCAACTGGCAGTGCAGGGAGGCAGACAACCTGTGCTGTGATTTGGGGATTTGTCAGGAATGCTGAGGGTCCTGTGGTGGTTCAGAGAACAAGAGGTAGAAATGGAGCATTGCAGAGGAAGATTGCAGAGACCACAGGATACAGAATGGTAGGGATTAGAAGGGACCTGCAGAGCTCATCCTGCCCTGCCAGAGCAGCAGCACCCAGGGCAGGGCACACACAACACATCCAGGGGGGCTGGAAAGGCTCCAGAGCAGGAGACTGCACAGCCTCTCTGGGCAGCCTGCTCCAGGCTCCAGCACCCTCACAGGGACAAAGTTTCCCCTCCTGTTCCCTGGCACCTCCTCTGCTCCAGCTTGCCCCCAGTGCCCCTTGTGCTGCCCTTGGGCACCCCTGGGCACAGCCTGGCTGCGTCCTGCCCACACTGCCCTGCACATCTTTAGCACAGCACTGAGGGCAGCCCTCAGGCTGCTCTACTGCCAGCTGCCAGCCCCAGCTCCCTCAGCCTGGCCTCACAGGAGATGTTCACTGCCTGCAGCAGCTTTGGCTCTGGGCTGGGCTCTCTCCAGCACTTCCCTGAGCTCCTCGAATGAAAGTGGGGAATGACATGGTTGGAATTTGTGTGTGTCTTGAGCTGTTACCTGTCAGACTGTGAACTGCCAGCAGAGCTGTTTTGGAGCTGCTGGGCTGCTGACTGATGGAGGAGCAAGGAGCACAGGGGCTGCAGGGTGTGGGAGAAGACATACAAGGAGCATCAGGGCAAGAAGCTGGTGGCACTGCAGTCATTAGCAGGGAGAAGGGACTGGGGTGGGATATGCTAAAAGACCAAAGCAACAGTGTTTAGAAGCAACATTTTTCAGGCACTGAGAGGCAAATACTGCTTCAGCTTCACAGGCAAGGGTGTCCTGCATGCTTGGGTAAGAGCAAGGGAAGGGCTTAAACATTGTTCCTCCCAGGGTAGCAGAGGTCAGAAAAGCACACAAAGGAGGCTGGAAAAGAGCTTGGACAAGGAATGACTTGGGCAAAGGGACGGAGAATCAGGCTTAGGTTCATGCATGGTGTGCAGGAGTGAAATGGCAGCAGCCTGAGCAGAGGGCTGAGCAAAGTGGTGACAGTGGGTTGGGCAGTGTGGTGGCAGTGGGCTGGGCAGAGGGATGGCAGTGTGGTGGCAGTGGGCTGGGCAGAGGAGTGGCAGAGGGGTGGCAGAGGGCTGGGCAGAGGGATGGCAGTGGGTTAGGCAGAGGGGTGGCAGTGTGGTGGCAGTGGGCAGAGGGTTGGCAGTGGGCTAGGCAGAGGGATGGCAGAAATCCAGGATAACTTCGGTTGGCGAGGAAGGTTGGATGAGGAGCAGCAGAGAAGTGTTGTCTTCAGCAGGGGTGGGTGCTGAGGGAGGAGCTGGAGGCCTGGCATGGCTGTGTGGGCACAGCCACTCCTGTCCCAGCCCCATCCGAGCCGGGCGGGGCCTGTGGCACGCCGATGCCTTACTGCCTGCAGCGCCCTGGGCACGCCGTAGGGAAGTGCCCGAAGGTCTCTTGTGTTCCGTCGGCAGGGAGCACTCAGGGCCCTCGGTGAGCGCAGCAGTGCCCAGGCTGGGACCCAGCAGTGCTCAGAGCGCTGCGGCCAGGCCGGCCCCAGCAGCAGCACAGCTCCGTATATGCACAGAGCCCAGCGCCGGGAAGCTCCGTCCGCAGGTGAAGAGCTCTGTGCCCTCCTGACTGCTGCTCCGCGGCTGCAGAGCCCTCGCAGCTGCCTCCCCTCGCAGCGGTTCCTGTGCTGTGTTCGCTGTCCACAGTTGTGTCCGTGCTGGAAGTGCTGCCCCAGGGTTCCGTCCCTGCCCGGGAGCGGCACAAGCCGGGCGGCGGAGGTCGTTCGCTGCCCGCGGAGCTGCAGGAGCAGAGCGGGAGGCGGCGAGCGGCCAGGAGCGGGGACACCGGGCAGGGCTGCAGCGCTGCGGGAGCCGCGGCCGGGACGCTGCGGGCTGCTGCTGCCTGCCGGGTTCTCGCTGCTGTGCAGCAGGGGTCCTGCCGTGAGCTCAGCTGCTCTGGGTTAGGTCCTGCTAAACTCAAGGGGAATGTTGTTATCATCCTAACTGAGAGCAAGAACAAACCGTGGTCTGCAGGCTCGGCCCTGCCTCGGCTGCTGCTGCTGCTGCACAGAGCCACAGACCATCAGGGGCTGGGAGGGACCTGCAGAGCTCGTCCTGCCCAACCCCTGCCAGGGCAGCAGCACCCAGGGCAGGGCACACACAACACATCCAGGGGGGCTGGAAAGGCTCCAGAGCAGGAGACTGCACAGCCTCTCTGGGCAGCCTGCTCCAGGCTCCAGCACCCTCACAGGGACAAAGTTTCCCCTCCTGTTCCCTGGCACCTCCTCTGCTCCAGCTTGCCCCCAGTGCCCCTTGTGTTGCCCTTGNTGCCTGCTGCCAGCTGCCAGCCCCAGCTCCCTCAGCCTGGCCTCACAGGAGATGTTCACTGCCTGCAGCAGCTTTGGCTCTGAGCTGGGCTCTCTCCAGCACTTCCCTGAGCTCCTTCTTGAGCTGAGTGGCAGAGAACTGGGCACAAGAGTCCAGCTGTGGCCTGAGCAGGGCAGAGCAGAGGGGCAGGAGAACCTCTCTGGACCTACTCACCTCAGCCCTTCTAATGCAGCCCAGGGTGCCCTTGGCCATCTTGGGCACCAGGGCACATTGCTATTGTAAAGCTACTGTAAGGGATAAAAAAGTGTTCAACTTCCCAGACTCTTTCTGAGCACTTG
This sequence comes from Eubucco bourcierii, assembly GCA_013396675.1. Classification (NCBI taxonomy): domain Eukaryota; kingdom Metazoa; phylum Chordata; class Aves; order Piciformes; family Ramphastidae; genus Eubucco; species Eubucco bourcierii. The sequence continues at coordinate 105,463 of VWZE01002896.1, forward strand.
TACCTGATCCCTGCATGCTCATAGCCCTGCAGGAGAAAGGGGTCCAGAGCAGACTACTTCCAGCAGAACTTTGTGAGGCCACTGTGATATGCTGGCTCTGCCCACTCAGTCACTGCTTTCCTGAAGTCTGCCTGGTGCTGCAGGTGCTTCTCAGCTGTGCTGTAGCGAGCACGATGGATGCAGGCAGCTCGTCTGGGTCATGCTTGGGGCGTCGGCTGTGTGCTGCCTTGTCCCATGCTCTCACCAGTGCCTTCTCCAGCTGCAGCAGCGCGGTGGGGACCGTGCCCTGGAGAGTTCTCTGCTCATGCCTTGTGCAGGTAATGCACTCAGCTGTAGCACACAGTCACTGCTGGCAGGGTGGAGAACACCACTGCAGGTCCTTGTGGCTCTGCAACTGGAGACTGAAACACTGAGCACTTCCACGGCCAAGAGCAGCAGAGACAGCTGCATGCATCTGCAGCAGAACCTGCAGTGCAGGACGGGTTGTTGCAAGCCACTCTGAGCTCCCTGCAATCTGTTAAGTGCAGGCTTTGCAGCATCCTGCTGCACTGGATGGAGCTGCCTGGACCTGGGCAGGGCCAGGTGGGTTTGGCAAACCTCTGCATGTGGCCAGGAGAGTGAAGTGACTGAGCAGCTGGGCAGGGAGCAGTCAGGGTGAAGCACTCAGTGGCTTCTCCTCACTGGTGCTTTTTTTAACTCGTGGATCTCTCTTGCATGAAATCCTGAAGCTGTCAGTGTCTCTTGCAGGCTTGAAGAGGAAAGGAAGCTGCCAGGAAGAACAGCAGAACTGGCATTTTTGTGCCTGATCCTGGTGGTATATCTGGGTGGGATAGGTGGGCAGGCTTTGCTGGCATGCAGGGCTCTTCCCTTGGCAGGTCCAAGGCAGAGTGAGGCCCCAGCAGTCAAACCCCTGTGCCCATGGGACTTGTGTGCTGCTTCCCTGGCAGCTTTTCAGAGTGTTGAATGGAGGCTGGAGGGAATCCAGACAGACGATGGTGCCTTTGTCCTGCCGCTGACAGCAGTGCTGCCGCTCCCGGTGGCACTCCAGACCCCTTTGAAATCCCTTTCCACAGTGTGGTGACCTTTGGGGGTTTGGTTGGGTTTTGTCTGCTGGCTTTGCCTGTAAGCCCCAAGGCTCAGCTGTGAAACCTTTGCTGAAGGCAAAGCAGCCCAAGCCCTGCTCTTCATTCCTGTCTCTGGCAACAGCTTCTGTGAATGCAGCCATGCAAAAGGACTCCTGGGCTGTGCTTTGCACTCGAGCTTACATCAAACCCTGGCACCTCTTGCTGGTGCAAGGAGCACATTTAACAGACACGGGGGAAGAATCTCTCCCTGTGACAGGAAGTCAATTTAATCCATTTGCTGTTTGTGTGTCCTTTTTCTTTTCCAGGCTTATCTTTGGCACTCTTTACCCTGCCTACTATTCGTACAAAGCCGTGAAATCCAAGGACATCAAAGAATATGTGAGTACCCAGCCTACCTTCTCAGCTCCTCCCTCACCACCCTGCCTGGGCTCTCAGAGGTCCTGAAGCTCACCAGGTCAGGGGGAAGGCTGCCCCGAGGGTGGCCTGGCTGATTGCTAGGCGCAGGAGCCCTGAGTTTGTGCTGCTGGCTGCTGTGCTGTCTGACAAGGGCAGGCTGTGCCTGCTGCTGGGTGCTGTGCTGGCAAGGGGGGTGGCACCCAGAGCTTTGCCTGCTTCCCTTTGTTCCTGAAGAGCAGCACAAATCAAAGCCTTTTCAAAAACCCTTGAAGCTTGAGCTGCTCATTCAAAACAAGGATCAGAGAGGCAACTGGGAGCATGCAGGACAATCCTCAGACAGGAGCATCCTTCCTTGTTGAATGACCTACTTAGGGCAGGGCTGGCAGCTGGAAGGGCTCCCTTGTCCAGAGGCCTGTGGGGTGTAGAGCAAGTGGCATGTGGGAGAATCAGAACCACTTGGATGCTGTTGGGGTCCTGTAGGATTTGCAGTGCCCCTCACACCATTCAGTGAACCTAATCTAGCCTCCTCTGAAGGTCCCAGGGATAACATTTTCTCCTGTCTCTTTGCCTATCCCATTGAGTCCTTAGTGAAAGCTCAAACTGTGACTCACTGTGGCAGCTGAAATTTTTCCTTCCTATCAGTGCCCTCCTTCAGGGGCTGCTTCTGGATATTCTGAGAATCAGCAGTGTCACAGAACACAGTAGCCAGTGCAGGCAGAATGTCCCTGCAGCCCTTGCAGAGCTCTGCTCCTGAAGCTTTGTGCACCCTTGGCTTGGGAAGACTGGAGGCAAGTGTGGGAATCACAGAGTCACAGAGTGCCAGGGGCTAGAAGGGACCTCCAGAGCTCATCCAGTCCAACCCTGCCACAGCAGCATCACCCAGAGCAGATCACACAGGAACACATCCAGGCAGGGTTTGAATATCTCCAGAGAGGGAGACTCCACAACCCCCCTGGGCAGCCTGTGACAGGACTCTGTCACCCTCACAGGGAAAAAAAATTCCTCCTGATGTTTCCATGGAACTTCCTCTGCCTCTACTTCCACCATTGCCCTTGTGCTGGCACGGGCATCACCCAGCAGAGCTGGCTGCAACCTGCTGGCACTCACCTGCACATCTTTATAAACATTGATGTGGTCTCTCCACAGTCTCTCCTAGCAGCACAGCCCCAGCTCCCTCAGGCTCCCCTCATGACAGAGCTGTTCCATTCCCTTCAGCATTTTAACACATCCACACTCCTTTTCTGGAGAGTTCTTTGTTGAAGGGTCCAGCTCCTGTTAGCCATTCAGTGGCAGAAGAGGAACTGCACCAGAGGCAGGGGGTTGTGATGCACGAGTGGCAGCAGCTGGTGTGGGACATGGTTCCAGCTGAGCACCCCAGCTCTGGGAATCCTTCTGTTGGGCTCTGGCTGCTTGGAGCAGGACTGACAGGGTGCAAACCCTTCCTGTACTCACCCAGACTGGTGACACTGTGGAGTCAGAGCGGGTTGGGTAGGAAGGGACCTTTACACTCACCCAGTGCCAACCCCCTGCCATGGGCAGGGACACCTCCCACTAGCCCAGGCTGCTCAAAGCCTCGTCCAGCCTCGTCCTGAGCACCTCTTGTGTGTGGAGGGGGCATCCACAACCTCCCTGGGCAACCTGTTTTTACTTTGCTGGGTGTTTTAGGCTGATCCAAGCTCATCTGCACCTGGTGTTGGTTTGCTCTGCTGGCAGCAATGCCTTAACTGGCAGAACTGTGGTGGCAGAGGGAGCTGAGTTACATAAACATGTGGCAGAAGCTGCCCTGGGCAGGCAGTGACCCCAGGCCCCTGCAGCCACTGCTGCAAGAGTGTCAACAGGAGTATAAATGTTTATATTACTTATATTTTGAATGTATGTTTATCTGTACCTTGCTAATGCTGCATGCCAGGGGTGCAGTTCCCAGGCTGGCTGATACAGTGTCAGTACCTGCAGGGAGGCAGAGAGGCACTGCAGGCACTGCAGCCACTGTCCCCCTGCCCTCAGGGGGTGCAGCCACTCAGAGCTGGTGAAATCCTCCCTTCTGCTGTAGCCATCCCCCTTGTACTGCCTTCTCCCCAGCCCCCCCTGACTCTGTTGCAGCCAGCCCAGCCTTATATCCCAGGCTCCAATTCCTCAATTCATAGATTTTCATGGATCTTACCTCCTTAAGCTTGCCAGCATTCAGCAAAGCTGCTTAGGGATTTGCATTTTCAAATACAGCTAATTAGACCCAAATGCTCAGTTAACTGAACAGCTTTTGTCTCTCCACTGCTTCTCCCTTGGAGGGGTTCTTAAATCTGTTTGAGCTGAGAGTTTGACAGTGGAAAAAAAAAGTCTTGAGGGGCAATGAAAAGTTTTTGTCCCATCTCCAGTACTTTGAAGTTGTTCCTTGGATCCCCTCCGTGGTGGCAGGGCCCTGGAAGAGGCACACTGTGCTACCTGGTGCAAACCCCTGCGAGTGCTGAGAGCACATGGCAGAGCTGTTGGTGTTTTCCAGCCCAGGAGGAGCCAGTCCTGGGCAATGGCACAACAGTTCAGCTGTGCTCCTAAATGCTGTTTAGCACTCAGTGACACTGAGCCCCAGACTAAAGCCCTGCAGATCCCCTGGCACAGTCAAGGGCTCCCTCTCTGTGTCACTATCCCTGCAAAGGAGTCTGTCCATACCCCCCTACCAAGGAGGCTGCCCCAGGTAGAGGGCACAGTGACATGATCACAGAAAACATCCAATTGGCAGAGCCCTCCCAGCTCACCCAGCCCAGCCCTGGCCCAGCCCTGCAGGCTCAGCACCAAGCCATGTCCCTCAGCACCAGCTCCACAGCCTGCTGGAACACCCCCAGGGATGGGCACTGCAGCACTGCCCTGGGCAGCCTGTGCCAAGGTCTGAGAGCCCTTCCAGTGCAGAAAGATTTCCTCAGCTCCAGCCTGAGCCTCCCCTGGGGCAGCTTGGAACCATTGCCTCTGCTGCTGTCCCTTGGCACCCAGGAGCAGAGGCTGCCCCCTCCTCACTGCCACCTCCCTGCAGGCAGCTGCAGAGAGCAATGAGCTCTGCCCTCAGGCTGCTCTGCTGCAGCCTGCACCCCCCCAGCTCCCTCAGCCCCTCCTCACCCCCAGCTGCTCCAGGCCCTTCTCCAGCCTCCCTGCCCTGCTCTGCAGCCCCTCAGTGTCCTTCCTGCAGTGAGGGGCCCAGAGCTGAACACAGCACTCGAGCTGTGGCCTGCCCAGTGCTGAGCACAGGGGCATGGACACCTCCTGGCCCTGCTGCCCACCCTGTTTGGAACACCAACCAGGATACCATTGGCTTTCTTGGCCAGCTGGGCACTGCTGGCTCATGGTCAGTGACTGCCAACCAACAGCCCCAGGTCCCTCTCCCAGCTGCAGCTTTCCAAGCACACATCCCCAGGTCTGTGACAGCACAGCACAGCCTTTGGCTGCCAGTGTGGGGTGAGATGCTCCTAGCTGAGGCCCAGGTAAGGGAGTGAAGCTGCTGGGCTAGCCCAGCCTTGTCCTTTCCAGGGGCTCAGTCTGTGGCTGTGGGCAGACAGCAGCACTCAGCTGCTGCAGGTAGCTCAGTGAACTGTGGTGGGCTGCTGGTGCCCATGAGCCCTGGGTCCTGGCATGAGCACTTACCCCTTGCTGCCTGCTTTCCCCTGCCTGCAGGTATTGTGTTGGTAATTACATCTTGTCCTAGTTGCATTTTGGCTCACACTTCAGAATTGCCCTGAGCTGTTAGGGTGAGCTGAGTGAGGCTTTTTAATGCCCTGTGACAGGACTGTGCTCTGCTGCTGGCCAGTGTAGCTTCCTCTGGAGGAGCAGTCAGGATAAAGGCCACCAAAAGCCTTCCTAACGGGTCAGAGTTGGAAGGGACCTTAAAGCTCCCCCAGTGCGAGGGAGGGAGCAGCCACAGCCTCCCTGGGCAGCCTGTGCCAGTGTTTGCCCACTCTCAGTGGCAAGAAATGTGATGAGTGCTTTGTGCTGAGCCCTGGCATCAGCTCATTACATGTGGGGTGGGAGGAAGGACTCTGGTTGTCTGTGGGGGTTGCTGTGTGCACTTTTGTGGGAGGCCCCTGAGGCAGGGAGCCAGCTGCTGTCTGTTTGCCAGGTCAAGTGGATGATGTACTGGATCATCTTTGCACTCTTCACCACGGCAGAGACCTTCACCGACATCTTCCTCTGCTGGTGAGCACTGGGGGGGGGCAGGGCAGGGGAAATGGAGATGCTGTCAGGGTGGCAAAGGGGGCACAAAGGTGCCCTGCCTCAGTGCAGGAGGCTGAGCTGCAGCTGCATGGGGTCCTGTCTGGAGGAGCCATGCTGCTGCCTTCCTCGGGGCAGTGAGGAAGAGGCTGGGACTGCTCAGTGCTCCCAGTAGTGAGAAGTCACCACGGGAGCCCCAGTGCCCTGCCTGGGCAGCTGATGTCCATGCTGGGTGCCTGCAGCTGCTGCACTTGGCTGCCTGTGCCCTGCAGTGAGGGCAGAGGTGCAGGGGGTGGGCAGGAGCAGCACAGGGGCAGCACTTGCTGGGCTGTTTTGCCAGGCCCTTTCCTGCTGAGTCTGGGTCTCTGGTGTGGGGGAGGGCACTGACCCTCCCCACCGATGGCACCTCTGTGGTGCCAGTGGAAGGGCTCCTGCTGCCCTCTCTCTGTCGGGACAGGGGCACATAAATGCCCAAGCAGGCTCAGTTCCTGCACTGGCCTGCTCAGGTGTGAGGTGTTCTGTGTGAGCAAAGCCTCTCCTGGGAGCCAGGGGTTCGGGCTGGAAAGGAGCTGTGGCTTGTCCCCGTGCTGCATGCCTCCAGCGAGTCCTGCAGGGCAGGGCTGCCCGAGGGCACGGGAAGGATCCTGCTGTGGCTCTGTCTGATTGACCTGCAGATCTGCCTCCACGGGGCTCATCTGCAGCTCCCTTTTCCTGAGGGCTCTGTTATGTCGGGCTCTGCAGCAGTGAGAGGCTGAGGGAGCTGCAGCATGCTCAGGAGGTGTGAGCCCAGCATGGCAAAGCCCTGCCAGGCACGGCAGAGGTGCCCAGGCTCAGACCTGCTGGCTTGGTGCTGCTGTGGGAGCACAGCAGGAGCAGGGCTGGGGCACAGCTGGCACAGGGGCTGGGTGCTGCTGTGGGAGCACAGCAGGAGCAGGGCTGGGTGCAGCAGGGCTGGGGCACAGCTGGCACAGGGGCTGGGTGCTGCTGTGGGAGCACAGCAGGAGCAGGGCTGGGGCACAGCTGGCACAGGGGCTGGGTGCTGCTGTGGGAGCACAGCAGGAGTAGGGCTGGGTACAGCAGGACTGGGGCACAGCTGGCACAGGGGCTGGGTGCTGCTGTGGGAGCACAGCAGGAGCAGGGCTGGGGCACAGCTGGCACAGGGGCTGAGTGCTGCTGCCTGCAAAGGGTGCCATTGTCTCCTGGTGCTGCTGGAGTGCTCCTCAAGCGTGGAGCTCTGGGCTCTGTCCTGCAGACACCAGTGTGGGTGATGTGCCCCCAGGCAGTGCCTGGCTGTTGTCACAGCATGTCCTGTTGGCAGTGACCTGCTGCCCGAAGGGCAGAGCCTGGCTCTGTGCCTCTCTGTTGTGTGTTGCTTGAAGAGAGGTCCCTGCCTTGTGGCTTCAGCCAGGCAGGTGTTGCCCTGGAGCAGAGAGGTGAAGTGCTGCTGTCAGGGAAGTGCTGCTGTGCTGCTTTGCTCCTCACTCCCTCGCTCAGGGTGGGGTGAGGGCAGCATCTGTGCTCTTTGCACGTGGAGGGCTCTCCTTGCACAGCAGAATCTCTTCCAGACTGTTAAGCAGTGGCCTCCAGCAGCCACTTGCCTGGCTGAGCTGTCTGCACAGGTGGGTTTGCGTGTTCAGCTCTCTGGATCCTCTGGCAAGCAAAAGCAGTCCCAAGCCAGCCTGGCCAGGCCCTTCCTGTGCTGAGCATCCCTGCTGGAGGGCAGTGCTCACCTGTGCCAGTGGACATTAACAGCTCTTTCTCTTCCAGGTTTCCCTTCTACTATGAACTCAAAATAGCTTTTGTAGCTTGGCTGCTGTCTCCATACACAAAAGGCTCCAGCCTCCTGTACAGAAAATTTGTTCATCCAACACTGTCTTCGAAGGAAAAGGTAATCACAGGTGCCTGGGTCCTGTCAGGGTGAAGCAGATCTCCAGGGTGTTTCCTCCAGCCTTTTCTCTGGGGGCCTGGGAGCTTGTGACTCTCTTCCTTTACTGTTTGCTTCTGCCTTTTGGCTTGGTGCTTTTGTTCTTGGGGGTTGCTGTGTTTTTAGACACTGGCATCAGTGCACTCACACATCTTAACTGATCTTTGTGCACCTGAAGTTGGGAGGGAGTGGGCTAAAAACACCTCCTGAGCTGCTTTGCTGAGTGGAATTGGAGCTGATGTGGCTGGGGGGAACGATGGGAGGAGCAGGGTCTGGCAGGCAGGGCTCTGACTTCCTTCCCACCTCTGCCCGGAATGAGCAGCCAGGCCTGGCTGAAAGGGCTTGGCAGCAGCTGCCAGCTGGGAGCTGCAGGGCATGCTGCAGGGAGCTGGGAGAGTGGCCCTGAGCTGAGGGATGTCTTGCTGGGGTCAGAGTTGCTGGTCCTGGGGGAGAAGTAGAGCACAGCTTGTGCCCTTCCCCTGCCTGGGAGGTGCCTGTGGCTGCGAGTGGGGCAGTGCCAGGAAGCTCCACTTGGCTGGCAGCCCAGGAACAGCTTAGCAGCCACAGACCAACATGCAGGCTGCTGAGGAGCTCCTGACACTGGCAGCCATCAAAGATCCCTGCCTAGTCACAGGCAGTGCATGAAGCTGTGCCTCAGTCCTCTCCAGGACAGTGGGGATCAGCTCTCTGCTTCCTGGGACATGCTGCTCACAAGTCCTGCTGGTACACTGTGGGTTGCCATCCCTTGTCCACTGGGCACAGGGAGAACAGTGAAGAGCAAGCAGCTTCTTGCAGCCTCCAGCCCCCTTCTAAGGCAGCACTCCAGAAGCTGAGTGCCACAAGTCATTGTCAGGCATTGTCAGCCAGACCCTTGTGCCCTGAGGAGGATGAGGGCAGGAGCTTAACACTCTTCACCATGCAGTCGAAGTCCAGAAACTCTGAACCTGCTGATTCTGTGGGAATCTTGAAGCCAAACACTGCAGTGATGTGCAGAGATATCTCAGATACTTCTGGGACGCCAGTCCTGGACCCAGGGCAGTGCAGCTGCAGCAGCACAGTGTTGTGGTTCTTGTTAACCAGAGCATGAGCCAGCAGTGTGCCCCTGTGCCCAAGAAGGCCAAGGGCATCCTGATGTGCATTAGAAAGGTTGTGGTCCAGAGAGGTTCTCCTGCCCCTCTGCTCTGCACTGCTGAGGCCACAGCTGGACTCTTGTGCCCAGTTCTGGGTCCCTCAGCTCAAGAAGGAGCTCAGGGAAGTGCTGGAGAGAGCCCAGCCCAGAGCCAAAGCTGCTGCAGGCAGTGAACACCTCCTGTGAGGCCAGGCTGAGGGAGCTGGGGCTGGCAGCTGGCAGCAGAGCAGCCTGAGGGCTGCCCTCAGTGCTGTGCTAAAGATGTGCAGGGCAGTGTGGGCAGGACACAGCCAGGCTGTGCCCAGGGGTGCCCAAGGGCAGCACAAGGGGCACTGGGGGCAAGCTGGAGCAGAGGAGGTGCCAGGGAACAGGAGGGGAAACTTTGTGCCTGTGAGGGTGCTGGAGCCTGGAGCAGGCTGCCCAGAGAGGCTGTGGAGTCTGCTCTGGAGCCTTTCTAGCCCCCCTGGGTGTGTTGTGTGTGCCCTGCCCTGGGTGCTGCTGCTCTGGCAGGGGTTGGGCAGGATGAGCTCTGCAGGTTCCTTCCTCTGGGCCAATCCAGTTTGCCTTCAGAGTCGGTGATTGTCTGCACGCCCTGCTTGGCCCTGCCCAGATGGAGGAGTCTGTCTTGCTGCCAGCTCCTGTTGGTGGTGGTTGCAGTATCCCAGCTCTGAGTCCCAGTCTGCCACTTGCAGCATGCAGAGGTCCCAGATCCTGTGCTGGGAGTTGCTCCTCCTGCAGAGCTCTCCGCTTGCAGACGCCAGCTGTGAACTCTGCGGCCCAGGCAGAGCAGGTGCAGGGCTCCTGCCTCCACAGGATGCTGTGTGACTGGCAGGGCTCTGGGTGGGAGCTCTCTGAAGTTGTCCTTCTCTGCTGCTGAGCAGGAGATCGATGACTGCCTCGTCCAGGCCAAGGACCGCAGCTACGACGCGCTGGTGCACTTCGGCAAGCGGGGGCTGAACGTCGCAGCCACGGCAGCTGTCATGGCAGCTTCTAAGGTAAAGGTGTGGGGCAGGGCGAGGGCACTGCCATCTGGGCTGCAGCCATCACCACAGCAGCCTCAGTGTGCAGGGGGAGGGCTGCACAGGGCAGGCTTTTGCCTGCTGGTTGTGCCCGTGGCTCTGACTCCGCTCCACAGCCGCACGATGCCTGCTGGAGTGAAGGCAGTGCAGGTAGTGCCTCGGAGCCTCGGGGAGGGTGAGAATGAAGATCTAAGGGCAGGGTCTGCCTCAGGCCTCTGGCTTTGGTGTTTTCCACCCACGCTCAGGTGGTGGTGTTGGCAGGTCTGTGCTGTTGGCTGCCCTGTGTGCACAGGAGCAGGGAGCATGCAGCCGAGGCGTGGGAGCTGAGCTGAGCTGGCGCCGGCAGGGACCAGCACTTCCTGCAGGGAAGGCAAAGCCTTCTGCAGCCCTGCTGGGCAGCTCTTGAGAGGGCTGCAGGGTCTAGAGACCTGTCATTTGGGTACCCACAGAAAGCAGATGTGATCTGAAGCTCCCAAAGACCAGAAGGCTCTCTGTGAGGCTCGTCCATGCTGTACTGGGGTCTGCTCGTGTGGGTGTGCAGGAGTGGCTGGGGGGTGGCACTGCTTACTTCTGGAGCTCTACCCTCTGTGCTCCTAGAGCCAGCACCAGCTGAAGAGATTCTGGCTCTGGTTCTTTGCTTGCATAAAAGCTGCAAGGAGTTGATAGTTGTGTTCTGTGGTCCTGCTCTCTGGCAGGGGGGATGTGCCCTAGAGCCTTGTGTCTGCTTCCAGGCAGGCTGCTTGCAGGAGGGTAGTAGGAACATGTGAATGGGAGCTGAAGGAAAGGATTTCCCTCTGCCAATGACCTCAGGCACATCCTTTGAGTGTGCCCTGGCCTTACCCTCTGTAGAAATGCATCCTGAGGAGGCCAAATATGATCAAGCCTGTTGAATGAAAGGTGTTACAGAAGCAGGGGCCCTGGGATGTGCTGTGCACATGAAGGGTTGCAGGAGGTACAAAAGCTATATCCTGCTCCAAAGAAAAGCCCCAAACTGCCTCCCTTTTCCTTGCCAAGCATTCTGCAGCCTTGGCTTGCCTCAGTTCTCCCAAACTGCTGTCTTCAGTGGGGAGGCTCTGCTAACCCAGGCACTGCTGGTTAATGCTAGGCTGAGGCCTGGATAAAGGTGGGGCTGAGGCACAGCTGTGTGGCATACTCCTGGGCAAAGCAACATTGGTGACACTGCACTTCTGCTGCTGCTCTGTGGGCTTGAAGAAGTCTTCATGGACATAAACAGGCTCTGAGCCCTGTCCTGCAGGCTGCTGAAGGCTCTGTGCTAGAGCTGCTTTTAGGACAGTGAGAAACTGTCTGAATCCTGGAGAAATTCTGGCTCCTCTTTGCTGGATCCTGGGTGTTGGGAGCTCAGCAGCAGCCCAGACCCACAGTGCCAACCTGTTGGTTACAGAACTCTTCCTCCTGGATGAGCAGTCAGCACCACTCTGCTCCCCTGGTGTTCTCTTGGGCATCTCAGAGCCCTGAAAAGGGGCTCCAGAGGCAGTGGAGAGCTGAGCAGGAGGCAGAGCAGTCTGCAGGGTACAAGGCAGACATTGTGCAGCATCAGTTAATGAAGCTCCCATTCAGTGCTGGGAGGAGGCAGCTCTGTGACTGGGTGGCATTGTTGTGTGGCACATCTGCCAGCCCAGCTGCAGAGAAGACAGGCAGGAGGCTGCAGCCTGTAGGGAGGCCAAAGGAGACTCTTGCCTGCAACTTTGGCAGGGGAAAAGGCTCTGTTGGTAAGACTGAGAGGCTGTGTCTGGGCTGATTGACTTCTGCAGCACAGCAAAGACTGTGCATGTGCATTCCTGGCTCTGGGAAGCAGACAGCTTAGCTCTGGTCTCCATTCCTGGCTCTGGTAAGCAGTCAGCTTAGCTCTGGTCTCCATTCCTGGCTCTGTGAAGCAGCAGCTTAGCTCTGGTCTCCATTCCTGGCTCTGGGAAGCAGCAGCTTAGCTCTGGTCTCCATTCCTGGCTCTGGGAAGCAGCAGCTTAGCTCTGGTCTCCATTCCTGGCTCTGGGAAGCAGCCAGCTTAGCTCTGGTCTCCATTCTTGGCTCTGTGAAGCAGTCAGCTTAGCTCTGGTCTCCATTCCTGGCTCTGGGAAGCAGCAGCTTAGCTCTGGTCTCCATTCCTGGCTCTGGGAAGCAGCCAGGTTTGCTCTGCTGCTCATGGCAGCACACCCTGAAGACATTCACACTCCTCAGGATGGAACAGTCAGGAGAGGTTGGAGCTGCCTCTGTCCCTGCCCTTGTCAAGTGAGTTTGTGCCTTTGAGGCAGGAGCTGTCTGGCAGTGGTTTGCAGCCTGATGTGCTGCAGGGCAGCAGTGCTGAGCTGGGCTTGCTCAGGTCCTGAGGCTGCAGAGTGCAGTGGGTGAGTGTGGAAGTGTCTGCATTGAGCTGCTGGAAGGAGCAGCTCGCAGGGCTGGCAGCAGCTGGCCTTGCCCTGGTCTCCAGCTGCCCTTGGGGGTGTGCCAATGTCCTCACTGGAGAAGGAGGTGTAAGGAGCTGGGGTAGCCTCCCCAGGAGCAGCTGAGGAGATTGGTTGTCTGGGAATCCCTTGGAATTGGCAGGGCTGCAGTGCTGTCCTTAGGGGAAGGTTCCAGGCAGGAAGGAGAATACTATTTCTAAGGCCGATCCTGGCTTTCCTGATGCCAAGGTTTAAGGGCTTCCAGCTAGTCTGTGATGAGTGCAGGTGGGAAGCTGAGGCCTGAGCAGCTTCTCTGGGTTGCAGTCTTTAGTGGATCCTGTTCAGATTGGATCCTCTAGAGGTGACCACTGAGCCCCTGCAGCTCCATGCTTCTGCCAGCAAGTGAAGGTGAGGATCTCTCTCATTTCCTGCCTCACCTGCATTAGTGGGCAAAGAAAAAATGCTTTTGTGTTAGAAAGTGAACCATCAGACTTTGCAAGTGAGCACCTTCTGGAGGCTGGAGGTGTGCTCAGCACAGATCTGTTCCCAGAAATGAGCTCCCAGTTCAAGGATGCTCTGCTCGGAGCCATCTCCCACTGTGCCTAGCCCTGGGCTCCTCTGAGCTCTGGTAGCTGATCTTGGGCTCCCCTGGGATCCCTCAGGACCTTTTGTCTTTGGTGATCAGATCTTTGGGCAGGCTCCATCTCTCCACTCTGTCTATCCAAGGTGCAGCATGAAGCAGCTGGCCCTCAGAGTGCCCTTTGTGCCTGACAGGTTGCTGCTTGGGCTCTTACCCATGCTGCAAGCTGCACACAGGCCCTGGCCCTTTCCCCTTTTCTGTCTCCAACAGGCTGCAGCTTTGGCCAGCCGAGTGCAGCTTTGTCTCCCTGCCTCCTGCTGCCCTCCCCTGCTCTGTTTTGGTTTGAAGCCACATTTGTGCTGATGCTGGCACAGAGCTGTGCCAGTTCATGTCACGGCTGAGGAGCTGTCAGTGTCCCAAGTGCCCTGGGCTGCCCAGCTGGCTCGCTTGGGTGTTTTCTCTCTCTGGAGAGTCTATTTTTGGTGCTGTCTGAGCAGTCAGAGCTGTCTGCTCTGATTACATCTCTTAGTGCTGGGCAGATCTTTGCCCTGCCCTCAGCAGTTTGTGTACCCCCCAGAAGTTAATCTCCTTTGGGGTTCTGTGACCCTGCCCTCCTTGCTTGATCATTGTCACACCCTGTGCCTTCAAGTGGGTCAGTCCCCAGGCACAGGACCAGGTGACAGGGCAGTAAATCCTGCAGCTTTTGCTGTGCTTCCACTCAGCTCCCTGATTCAGCCTTTCCTGTTGCCCCAGGCTCTGAGCACTGAACACCACCTCCCTGCCAGCTCCAGAGGAGCCCAACAGGAGCCTTCTTCTGGACCACAGCAGTGGCAGGAGAGCAGCAGTGAGGCTGCTCCAGCACTGAGGCAGGTGCAGGGTCTTGGCCAGGCAGTGGAGACATCAGTTGGAGGCCTGGGCACAAGTGGGCTTTTCATTGGCACCAACCAGGTTTGGCTAGCACTCAGGTGTCTGTGGGGAGCAGAGCACTGATGGCTTGGAAGAAGCAGCAGCAGCAGCCTCCAGCAGGGCCCTGTGTGCTGCCCTGCTGCCACCATGCTCCCAGCTCATCCTCCATCTGTGCCCCTGAGCCTCCCACCACCAGCTGCCTTGCCCTGTGCCCCAACTCCTCTCTCCCTGCCTGCCTTCCCAAGACCCTGCCCAGCCGTTGGCTCCCCTGTCCCTGCATCACCCCTGTGGGCAGTTCCACCCTCTCCTCCAGCTCTCTCACCTCAAGCTCCTGGCTTCCCCACGTCCTGTTCCATGTTCCTGGTTCTGCCGAACAGTTCTGCCAAGCAGGCCAACGTCTTGCCCCATACCCAAGACCAGTCCTGCTTCTGACCATCAACTGTCCTCAAGCTGCAGCCTTGACTCTGCTCTTCAAAGGAGAGAACATCCCAGAGCCAGCAGCTCAGCACGACCCAGAGTTTTCTGCTTGTGTGCCCTCCTCTGCCCTCTCGTGTGCAGGGCAGGGCCTGTTTGCACCCTACCAGGGGAGTGGGGCACAGCCTGCTGCTGGCAGCGGCGGTTGGCAGGAGGTGGTGGATGTGGTGGAGGCAACAGGCAGGCATGGCTGCTGCCAGTGAGAACCTCTTTGTGCCTCTCACCTGAGAAGCAGCCCAGGAGCCTCTGCCATGCGGGGCACGAGGGGCAGCCCCTGGGTGTCCCTGCCAAGGGACAGGCATGCAGAGGGAGCAGGAGGCTGCCAGAGCTTCTCTGCCTCCTGAGGGCTCAGCGCTGTGGTGCCAGCAGCGCCCTGGGCTCACAGCCACCTCTCTGTTCTGGCTCTGTCACCCTGTGCCCACCTTTGGGTTCCCCCTCCTCGCGCCTGCAGCTCAGCTCCCCGGAACCGTGTGGGAGGCTTCCCAGAGCCCTTGCTGCTGGGTGCCGGGAGGGGAGCGCTGGCCCTGGGCAGGATTTCATCCCCTCATGGGTGTCTGGGCTCTGGCTGCTGCAGCCCTGCAGCCACTCCACAGTCAGTGCCCAGACCCCTGATGGGCCATGCCAGTTGAGACCTGTTTCCCATGGGAGTTAGGAGCAGCCCTTGCCCAGGAGAGAGCTGCTGCCTCTTGTGGCACGGCCCTGCAGAGCTGCACTTGCCCTTGCCCCGGGAGGGAGGGAGGTGAGGGCTGGGAGCATCCTGCCCTGAGGGGCTCTGGCTGAGCCTCTCTGCAGTGAGCTTTTCTTCAGTTTTCAAACCTGTCAGGGGACATTGCTGCCCACTCTGCTGGGTGCCAAATCTGTGCCATGGCCAAGGGCTGCAGAAGGCAGAGTGATGCAGGGCACACAGTTTGAGACACCTCTGAGGCCCTGTTAGTGTGCTCAGAAGGGCTGAGTGCTGCCTTTGGAAGGAGATTCCTGTGAAGGATCTGCATTAGAGCTCCAAATTAAAGCTCCGAGCCGTGTCCCACCGCCAAAGGGCGGCGGCAGGTGGCTTGCCTGAGCCTGCCACTGGCGGTGGTTTTGTGAGCTGTTCCTGCCATACTGCCACACAGCTTTTGTTCCTAAGTCCTGGGAACCTTCTGCCCAGGCGAGCACCCCCAGCGCCGGGCACAACCCTGCTGGCTCCTGCCGCTGCTCCTCCTGCTGGCTCCTGCCGCTGCTCCTTGCTGGCTCTGTGCTGGGGGTCTGCAGGGAGGAACCAGCAGCCAGCGAGTGCCCAGGGCAGCCTGCAGGCTGAGTTGTACAGAGGGCCCAGAGTGGGAGAGGCAATAACAAACAGTTCTCAGGAGAGGAAATGAGCTGCACAAACAAGCAGGGTGGGTGGAAGTAAGGCCCCACTACTGGCATCAGTGCCAGCTGGCTTCCCTTCCAGCCTTCACTGCTGCCTGACGCACGCCACCGAAGCCGAGAGCTGTCCCTGGCTGGCCATGAGGCTATGGCTTGGAGAATGTTGGTGTTCACATGGTGGCAGAAGCAGTTTCCTCCTTCACTCGGGCCTGTGCCCAGGGCATACAGCTGCTGGCTGCTGGCTGCCAGGCTCAGTGACCCTGCTCACACAAAGCCCTGCTCTGGGCAGTGAGTGATTGCCCAGCCTGACCCACTGGTCACCATGGCAGGAGTGAGTGCCCTGTGTCCCTCACCTAATCCTCTGCCTCACGCAGTCATAAATGCCTCTGTGGTTAAGGTCTGAAGCCTGCGTGCCAGGGGTGCAGCACTGGGGGTGGCTGCAGTGAAAGCATCATGGAGCTGCAGGAGCAGAGCAGCTGCCATGGGCTGGGCACCACCTGCTTTACTCTTCAAACACCCCCAGGTAACACCCTGCCAGCCTGGCTATGCCCTGCTTTCCCCATCTCTGGGCAAGCTGGAGAGGGAGAACCGCTGCTCAAGTCCACAGGGCTGTGGCACTGCTTCTTCTGCGTGGGTCCCTGCACATGGTGCCCAGTGCCGTGCTCAGGTCTCACCTCCATAGTTTCTGCTTCCAACAAAACCTCTCAGAGCTCTCCTGCAGGTCACCACAGCTACTCTCTTTCTTCTCTGATAGGTCTCCCAGCTCCTTCACTTACACTTGTACTTGGACCAGGAAAAAGGGCAGGTAACCTGTGGAGTGCTGCTGCTGACCCCTAACCAACTCCTGCCTCCCTCTTGGAATGTTTTCACCTGAGACTGGGCTGAGGCCAGAGGCTCTCTGCTCTACTCTCACTGTGTGCTGAGCTTTAGCAGCCTGGCTCTGAGCTCAGCAGCAAAATGCCTCCCAGGTGCTCTAAAGGCAACCAGGAAGGCTCCAGCAGTTAGGCAGGAGCTTTGTGCTTGGAAAACCCATCTGAGGCAGGTCCCTGCTACTGCCTTGGCCAAGCCGCTGTGTTTGCTGCTGTTCTCTTGCTAGAGGATCAAAGCAGCCTCTCTCCTGCTGCTGCCACCCCACTATGGGCTGCCTGGGCTTGCAGGGATCCCACTATGGGCTGGTTGGGCTTGCAGTGATCCCACTATGGGCTGCCTGGGCTTGCAGTGATCCCACTATGGGCTGCCTGGGCTTACAGTGATCCCATTATGGGCTGGTTGGGCTTGCAGTGTTCCCACTATGGGCTACCTGGGCTTGCAGTGATCCCACTATGGGCTGGTTGGGCTTGCAG
>VWZE01002896.1:122998-137383 GCA_013396675.1 Eubucco bourcierii
CCTGGGCTCGCAGTGATCCCACTGTGGGCTGCCTGGGCTTGCAGTGATCCCACTGTGGGCTGCCTGGGCTTGCAGTGATCCCGCTATGGGCTGCCTGGGCTTGCAGGGATCCCACTGTGGGCTACCTGGACTTGCAGGGATCCCATTATGGGCTGGTTGGGCTTGCAGGGATCCCACTATGGGCTGGTTGGGCTTGCAGGGATCCCACTATGGGCTGCCTGGGCTCGCAGGGATCCCACTGTGGGCTGCCTGGGCTCGCAGGGATCCCACTGTGGGCTGCCTGGGCTTGCAGTGATCCCACTATGGGCTGCTTGGGCTTGCAGTGATCCCACTATGGGCTGCCTGGGCTTGCAGTGATCCCACTATGGGCTGGTTGGGCTTGCAGTGATCCCACTGTGGGCTTCCTGGGCTTGCAGGGATCCCACTGTGGGCTTCCTGGGCTTGCAGGGATCCCACTGTGGGCTGCCTGGGCTTGCAGGGATCCCATTATGGGCTGGTTGGGCTTGCAGGGATCCCATTATGGGCTGCCTGGGCTTGCAGTGAAGCTGCCGAGGCTGGGACATGGCTTAGGAGTGCAGACACATCTCAGCAAGCATTTTGTGATAGATGTGGTAGGGAAGGTCCTGCTGGCACTGTAGCAACAACTGACATCCCAGGAGCAGGCAATACAGCTTGCAGGCTGTGAGATGCATGCAGCCATATCTGCTGGCATGGAGGGGAGCTGCTAACCAGAGGGACAGAGGGAGAATGTTACCAGGGTCAGTGTTGCCCTGGAAGTGTGGTGTGACTTTGTGCTCTCTTGCCTGTCCATTAACTGATACTGAGATGCAGAAGGCCATCAGGAGCTGTCCTGAACTAACCCATGTCACGCTGTGTGATGGTTTGGGAGTTCCCTGCCCACCCNACCCCAGGAGGGGCTCCCAACCACCCTTCCACCTTCTCCCCACCCCTGTACCTTACCCCAAGGTTTGCCTTACGTGCAAGGTGAGCTTGGAGGATGGGCCAGGGGGCTTATAAGGAAAGTGGTTAGTGAGGTTACTCAGCAGAGAGGAGGAGGCTAGAAGCTGCTAGACAGCCCCAGAGTGTCTGAGCCCAAGTGGCCTATCTTTGTTTTGTATTTTGTATTTCCTTAAACATCTCAGCAAGCCTGTGAGTGCAGTAGACATCACCACTGTATTCTTTTCACAGCCTATAATATAACTTTCTCTATTAAAATATTCCAATTAGTCTCAAACCAGCACATGATGAAAGCTCTTTTTTATGGCTTGACCTTTCTCAGTCCCTGATTTGTGCTGCAGGGTGCAGGTACTAGAGGTGCACAGAAGCCTGCATACAGCCTGCAGAATCCTTCCAGGCTGTCAGACTGAAGGTATGATGCAATCTGTTTGCTTATGTTAGCTCCAATGGGAGTGTTCTGTAAAGTGCAGCCTTTTAGCTGCTGTTCCTGGCTCTGTTTGCCTGCAGCCTGTGTACCTGAAGTCCTACTGAAGGCTTTTCCAGGCTTGTAAATCCACCTCCCTTTAAAAAGTTGCAATTCAAATGTGAATGCAGAGAGAAAACAGAGAGAGGTGAAGCACTGAAGACAGGTGCAGCTGTTTCTGATGGAGTGCCCTATACAGTGCCTGCCACCCTGCTGACCTCAGGATTTGGAAGGCATCAAGGCTCCTGCTCCCTCCCTGCCGCTGGTGGTCACAGCAGTGTGTGTGCTCTGAGCCCACAGAGGTCAGTGTCTGTCCCTGGAGATGGTGCTGCTGTCTGCAGCACAGAGGAAGGAGGCTCTGAAAGCTCAGTGCTTGGAGTGTACCCTATTCTTCAGAGCAAAGCAGGGAGAGGACCTGCTGGCTGTGGGTAAGATCTACCTGCACCACATCTGCAGCTTTGACCCAAGCAAGGAGATGTTCCTAAATTCATAGAATCACAGAGTGGGAAGGTTGGAAGGGACCTCAAAGCTCAGCCAGGTCCAACCCCCTGCCATAGGCAGGGACACCTCCCAATTGTACAGGTCACTCAAGGCCTCATCCAATCTGGCCTTGAACACCTCCAGGGAAGTTGTGGAGCACAGAATTACCCAATGGGATCAAGGATCACATTGGGTGCTTCTGTGCTCCACAACCTCCCTGGGCAACCTGTGCCAGTGTCTCACCACCCTCACTGCAAACAACTTCCTCCTAACATCCACTTTCAGTCTCCCCTCTGCCACTTCAAACCCATTCCCCTTGTCCTGCCATTCCCAGACCTTGTCAATAGTCCCTCCCCAGCCTTCCTGCAGCCCCCTTCAGACCCTGCAAGGCCACTCCAAGGTCTCCTGGAAGCCTTCTCTTCTGCAGGCTGCACAGCCCCAACTCTCTCAGCCTGTCCTCACAGCAGAGCTGCTGCAGCCCTCTCAGCATCTTGGTGGCCTCCTCTGCACTGGCTCCAACACTTCCATGTCCTTGCTGTGCTGGGGGCTCCAGAACTGCACCCAGGACTATAGGTGGGGTCTGAGGAGAGCAGAGCCAAGGGGCACAATCCCCTCCCTTGCCCTGCTGCCCACACTGCTCTTGCTGCAGCCCAGCACAGTTGCTGTCTGGGCTGCACTCACACTGCAGCCTCATCTGGAGCTTTTCCTCACCCCACACCCCCAGGGCCTGTTCCTCAGTTCAGTCATTAGTTGTGGGTTAATGATTATCCCAGATGGGAGGGAGCTGGGACCTCCCCCTATGGTCACAGAGCAGCTTCTGTGTGTCTTGAGGAGTTCTGCCCTAGTGCTGTTGGTGGTGCCAGGAATCCAAGCAGGGTTATTACCAAGTTACTGGGGCCATGCTGCCAGGTCCTTTGCAGTGTTTGTCTTTTGTACTATTGAGTGGCACTGAGCCCTGCCCCAGCCTGCTCCTTATCTGCCCCCCAAAAGAGAGAACTGTCCCCTGAAGGCACCTGCTGAGGTTGGTAGATCCTGGGAGAAGAAGCATAGAAGCCTGAAGGGATCCACTTTCAGCTTGTGCTGGACCTTCACCTCTAGGGTGAACTTTCTGAGGGGCCAGAGGTGAGGTGAACTTGGGAGCACACTGCAGGGAGCAGGGGGACAGGTGCCCACTCATTGCCACCAAAACCTCACTTCTGGCAGCATCACTACTGGGCCACACATGCCATACTGGTGAGAGCAGTCTGTGTCCTGGGGAAGGTGGAGGAGGTGCAAGTTGAGTCTAGGCAGGCAGGCTTCTGCCCAGGGAGAGTTAGGCTCAGCCTGCAGAAGAGAAGGCTCCAAGGAGACACAATAGCAATCTTCCAGGACCTGCAGGGGACTGCAGGAAGGCTGCAGAGGGACTGTTCCCAAAGGCCTGCAAGGACAGGACGAGGGCAATGGCTGCAAACCAGAGCAGAGCAGATTGAGATTGGCTGTGAGGAACAAGTTCTGCAGCAGGAGGCTGCTGGAACACTGCAACAGGTTGCCCTGGGAGGTGGTTGAGGCTCCATGCCTGGAGAGATTGCAGGTGAGGCTGGAGAGGGCTGTGGGCAACCTGCTCTAGTGGAGGATGTCCCTGCTGAGTGCAGGGCTTGGGCTGGGGGAGCTCTGGAGGTCCCTTCCAGCCCAGCCCATGCTGTGATTCCAGCACCACTTCAGGCTTGTGTCCTCAAACAGGGAATGAAGTCCCCAGACTACAGACTGGCAGCCTCAGTTTGTGTTCAGTGAGGGGAAGGAGGTGGAAGTGGTGTCAGCCCCTGCCCCACAGCCCTTCCAGTCCCCTCTCCCAAAGGCTGCATGGCAGCATCCTGCTGCTTCGCTCTTACCGCAGCTGCTCTCTGGTCGTGGCTGCTGGCACGCTGCAGGGTGAAGCTGGCCCAGGTGAGTGTGGATGTGCTGCAGACATGGCTCTGGCCTGCAGCACACACATAGCTCCAGGATCTTCTCACTGTGCATACAGAGTCTGCTGAAGTCCCTTGCCTGTGGCAGTTGGAAGAGCTTCTGCATGATCGCGGCCAAGACTGTGAACAAAGGTCCCCAAACAACTGCTCCTCACCTTCCACAGGAGTGCTTTAGCCAGGCCTGGTCCCAGAGGTGTGCAGTGCTGAACCCCTGGTGAAAGGAAGCTCTGCCCTGGCTTCTCTTCTGTTAAGAAATGAGAAGTCTTACTGTGGAGTAAGAAGTGTTGGAGCTGGATGAAGTCTGTGTTGCTGAAACTTGCAGCCGCGGCAGTGTGAACGCTGCCAGTGCTGGCACTGCAGGGTCAGTGGTGCACATGCAGCTGCTGCTGCTCTGCCAGGGAAACTGAGGCTGCCAACAGCATTCCCATTGTGCTCTGAAACCATCCTGGCTCTGTGGGCATCACTTCTGTCACCTTTCTGTTTGTGGCCAGGCAGAGAATTGTGTCCTCCTGTGCCCTCTGAGCCAGGAACCCAAATCATCCCTGCAAAGGTACAAAGACGAAGGTGAGGAAGAAGAGCAGGGCAGGGGAGCCAGCAGGCACTGGGCTGTCTGTAGTGGCCTCCCCCAGCCTCAGCCTTTGTCTGATGGACAGGAGGCAGGAGCAATGCTTCACTGCTGTGTGCTGTGGCACCCTGAGCTGTGCTGCTGGAACGTCAAGGTCAATGAAGACAAATCTGATTTGGTTCTCTCCTAGGGTCAGAGCTGCTCAGCAGAGCTGCCAGGACGCTGTGTGTGGCCATGGCTGTGACATGCTAATGCAGCAGACCCACGGGTGACAGGCACAGCCCAGGCCCTTGGTTCAGAGCTCTCTTTGGTGCCTTTGGTCGCTACAGGCTGCTCTCTCCCGAGGTGCAGGGCGAGGACATTAACATTTCTTCTTCCTTGCCATGCAAAAGCTGCCTACAGTGTCACCTTCCTGCCAGCCTGCTCTGCCCCCCCAGTCTCTGCTCTGGGCTGCCTCATGCCCACACACATAGCTGACTGCCTGTGCTGAAATGGCATTTGGGTTAGCTACCTGAGCTGGGTGGCTCAGGGGAAAACCTTGAGCACTGCTGACACTGAGCTGGCGGTGCAGGAATCCTGTGCTTGTCAGCTGCTACCCTCCAGCTCTGCTGCTCTGGCACCCTGCAGCAGCACAGCAACCTGACTGCCCTCAGCCTGCCCTGCCAGGGAGCTGCCTGCTGTGGGATGTCTTCTGCTGCCTTTAAATGAGCTGCAGAGTACAGGGTGGCTGTGCAGGGACCCAGTGTGGGCTGCAGAACTCACCCAGGGCTCTGAAGCTGAGCTCACAGCCAGCTGAGCTGCCAGGCAGGGACACTTCAGCCTGCCAGCTCAGGGGCACTGCACAGTAACCGTGCCCTGAACTGGCACTTTCGTACTTTGAAGGTGATAGAAGTGGAACAGGCTGCCCAAAGAGGTTGTGGAGTCTGCAGACACTCAGAACTTGCCTGGATGCCATCCTGGGCTACCTGCTCTGGGTGACCTCAGTTGTGTACTGTGACAGGCAAGGGATGGAAACTGCAGCACAGGAGGTTCCAGCTCAACATGGGGAAGAACTTCTTGAATGTAAGGGTCCCAGAGCCCTGGCACAGCCCAGAGAGGCTGTGGAGTCTCCTCTGGAACCTTTCCAGCCCTGTCTGGATGTGTTCCTGTGTGACCTGTGCTGCATTCTCTGCTCCTGCTCTGGCAGGGGTTGGACTGGGAGATCTCCAGAGGTCCCTTCCAACCCTTACATCCTGTGATCCTGTGATCTTGCCAAAGCAGGGGAATTGGACCACATGATCTCTGGAGATCCCTTCCAGCCCCCAGCACTCTGTGGATGACCTGAGCTGCCCCTTACAGGGAGAACAGGTCCCAGCAGTGGCTCAGCTTCTGGAAAGAGCACCCAAAAATCAGGCATCAGCTCTTGTGGTAGGTTGGGGAGTGAGATTGCAGAGGTGAGACTTGAACATCAGCTCTCTGGACTCCACTGCCAAGTGTGCACAGTCAGTACAGTGAAATGTCTTTGTGCAGAGGGCAGAAAGCCACAGCCTCTAAAAATGCCTCACAAGGCAAACCAGAACCATGAGAAAGAGCCAAGTGAGTCTGCAGGAATCACAGAGTCACAGCATGGGCTGGGCTGGAAGGGACCTCCAGAGCTCCCCCAGCCCAAGCCCTGCACTCAGCAGGGACATCCTCCACTAGAGCAGGTTGCCCACAGCCCTCTCTAGCCTCACCTGCAATCTCTCCAGGCACAGGGACCCAACCACCTCCCAGGGCAACCTGCTGCAGTGTTCCAGCAGCCTCCTGCTGCAGAACTTGTTCCTCACAGCTGATTTCAATCTGCTCTGCTCTAGTCTGAAGCCACTGCCCTCATCCTGTCCCTGCAGGCCTTTGGGAACAGTCCCTCTGCAGCCTTCCTGCAGCCCCCTGCAGGTCCTGGAAGATTGCTGTTAGGTCTCCTTGGAGAAAGAGCCCCAGGGCAGCTCCTTGGGCAGTCACAGCAGGTGGCTAAGCCCTGCACAGGACACCTCCAGGTGATTCATAGTCCTGCTGGAAATGCCTTGGGACAGCACTAAAGAATTTTTGGTCACCTGCTGCTTGCTTTTTGGCAGTGCAGAGCAGTGCTGCTTGGCCTGCCTGTGGTGGAAGTGCCATGTGTGGGGCTGAGCTCAGGCTGCAGAGGGGGGAGGTGCAGACTGATCCAGCAGCTTTGAAGTGTAGAGCATGCAGGCTGTCAGTGTGGGTCCTCTCAGGCACCTGGTGCCCTGTCCACTTACAGCCCCTAACAGTAAGGTGCTGAGTGCCCCCACCATAAGAAGGACCTGGAGCTGTTGGAGCAGGTTCATAGGAGGCTGTGAAGATGCTCAGGGGGCTGGAGAAGCTCTGCTGTGGGGATAGGCTGGGAAAGTTGGGGCTGTTGAGCCTGGAGAAGGCTCCAGGCAGACCTCAGAGCAGCCTGCCAGTACTGAGGGACTTTAGACAAGGTCTCAAGGCCTGGGAGTGTCAGGACAGGGCAGGGTGGGGCAGTGTCTTTGAGCTTGAGGAGAGAAGATTGAAACTGGAGGTGAGAAAGAAATTCTTGACAGTGAGACACTGGCACAGGTTGCCCAGGGAGGCTGTGGAGCACAGAATCACCCAATGGGATCTTTGATCTTTGATCACTTTGGGTGCTTCTGTGCTCCACAACCTCCCTGGAGGTGTTCAGGACCAGGTTGCTTAGAGCCTTGAGCAGCCTGTGGTGGTGGGAGGTGTCTCTGCCCATGGCTGGGGTTGGCACTGGATGATCAAGGATCCCTTGCAGCCCAACCCTTTCTGTGACTCTGTGAGCCTTCTGTTTCCCTGCAGGTGAGCCCCTGAGGCAGTGCCGCTGCAGCAGCACCCCTGGGGCGGCCAATGCTTTGCCTTCCCTGTGCCAGTGCACTGGGCACAGGTGGTACTGCCTTGCTGCTTCAGTAAGGAGGGAACCCTGTGCTGCCTTTGACCATCAGTGGTCAGGGTGAGTCCCTTCTCCATGCCAGGCCCACAGCAGCAGGTACTCACTCCCCAGCCTGGTTCTGCAGGCAGGGTGCCCAGCTCTGCAGCCTGGAGGGGAGCAGTGCTGTGTGCTGGGCCCCACAGGGGAGCCCCCTGGCAGCTCTCAGGCTGCGCTCCCACTGGGCACTGCTCTGACAAAGAACAGCTAACGAGGGCCCTGTGTGAGCTGCTGCTGGATGCCTTTGCTGGCCACTTCTGGCTAACCAGGGCAGGATTTTCTGTGCTTTGCTGCCTTGGGGTTTCATCTCAGTCAAACCACTGCTGGATGTTCCTCCCCTCAACTAAAGGTTAAAACTTAAATGTTCTTTTTACCAGTTGTGCTTTACTCGAGTGCTGTGCTCAGCTCTGGGCCCCTCACTGCAGGAAGGGCACTGAGGGGCTGCAGCCTGTGCAGAGCAGGGCAGGGAGGCTGGAGAAGGGCCTGGAGCAGCTGGGGGTGAGGAGGGGCTGAGGGAGCTGGGGGATGCAGGCTGCAGCAGAGGAGCCTGAGGGCAGAGCTCATTGATCTCTGCAGCTGCCTGCAGGGAGGTGGCAGCGAGGAGGGGCCAGCCTCTGCTCCTGGGTGCCAAGGGACAGCAGCAGTGGCGGTGGTTCCAAACTGCCCCAGGGGAGGCTCAGGCTGGAGCTGAGGAAATCTTTCTGCACTGGAAAGGCTCTCAGACCTTGGCACAGTCTGCCCAGGGCAGTGCTGCAGTGCCCATCCCCGGGGGTGTTCCAGCAGGCTGTGGAGCTGGTGCTGAGGGACATGGCTTGGTGCTGAGCCTGCAATGCTGGGCCAGGGCTGGGTTGGGTGAGCTGGGAGGGCACTGCCAGCCAAATGTGCTCTGTGGCTCTGTACCAGTGAGTTTCCATTGAGGTTTTAAGGTTCCTGTGCTGTGGCCATGGTGTGTGTGGCAGAGGCTGGCTGAGTCACAGGGACTGGCTTCCAAAGGGACCTATTTTGCAGACCCTTTCGTTGTGTTGCTGAAGCCAAGCACCTGTGGGGCTCAGATCCCTGGGTGAAAAAGGACTTGCTAGAAAAACGCAGCCAATTGTGCTGCTTTGGATGTGGCCAGGCTTGCCCTGAGAGCGAACTGCTGAGCAGAGACGGTCAGCACCAGAAGTGTGCCTGGAAGCACCCCGCAGGGCAGAGCAGAGAGGCAAACGATGCTCTCAGCAGCTCGCTTTGTCCTCTGCGGGTCGCCCGAGCAGGACTTTGCTCTCTCCTTCTGGTGCTGATTGCGGTGAGCAGGGGAGCAGAAAGGCTCGGGAGAGGCTACCGAAGCTAACTCGTGTGTGCTGTTTGCTTGCTCGTTTCACTAGGGGCAGGGAGCCCTGTCCGAGAGACTGAGGAGCTTCAGCATGCAGGACCTGTCGAGCATCCGCGGGGACAGCAGCAGCGCCGTGCCCGGCCCGGTCCCGGTCCCGCTGCGAGCCGGCGGCAGGCAGAGCCAGCCCAAGCCGTCCCGCGGCGCCTCGGAGGGCAGCGGCAGCTCGGGTAAGTGCCAGCCTGCGGTGGGCTTCTGCGGTCTGGGAGCTGGCACAGCTGAGCCAGGTCATGCAGCTGGCAGGAGCGCAGCAGAGAGCAGGGCTCGGGGGTGCTGCCGACTCTGCTGTGGCACTTCGCACAGCAAAGGTCCCTGCGGCGTCGCCGTACCTGGCTGGCACCAGGGATGGCACTGGAGCATGCAAGGGCATCAGTCCTTGTCCTCCAGCTGAGAGGCCTGGCTGTGAGCTGGGGGCTGCAGGTCAGGGGAGTTCAGTGAGAGGGGCTAATGGATGCACAGTAGTGGGCAAGGGCCACTGCTACCTGCACAGCCCCCGTATGGTGGCACAGCCTCTCTCTTGTTACCCAAACACACCTGTGAGCTGCCAGGGGCATCTGCTCTGTTAGGCCCACAGCAGCTGTTCATCACTCTGCAGTTGGGGTTCCAGAGCTTTGTCACTGATGATGCCTGGTGAGAAACAAAACCCACCCAAAGCACTGCCCCAGGACCCCAGGTCTGACAGCTGTGTGTGGCACGGAGGTGTCAGCAGAAGCACAGGGCTCTGTGGAGGGCACTGCTCTGCCTTGGCATTCCAGACAACAAGGGAGGAAGCATGCCGGTGGGAGTAGGATCCATTCCTGGGCACTTAGTTACCAACATTTACCTCAAGTTTGGTTAAAGAAATCTCTGTAAACCCAGATCCAAACCGCTTCATAGCTGTGCAGATCTCAAAACCTGAGACACAGAAGGGCTGTCCCAGGCAGGGGGTCTGGATGGCTCCTGGGGTCCCTCACCACCACCCAAGACTGGACTGCTGTGATGGGAAGCCATGGAAAGGTGCAGGTGTGTGCACTTGGTAGTTTTGTTGCTGGCAGATTGGAGGTGTGGCAGGCTGGGGTGGTGCTGAGGTCTGTGCAGACACCCACTGGGCTTCAAGCCTGCCTAATCCACTACCCCTCCTACTTTGCTTCAGTTTGGGAGTGTGGCAGAAGTGTCTCCCTGTTCCTGAGGAGCATCCCTCCAGCTCTTGACAGGTTCTGAGAGTTCTCATAGCTCACACTGTGTGTTGGATGAATTCTCCTTCCAGACCAGCTGCAGGGGCTGCTGCTGCTGCTCAGGGTTTGCTCTGGCATTTGCCTAGGCCCCTGCTGGAGCACAGCAGCCCTGGCTGTCCCAGCTCACTCAGGGAGTTCAGGCAGGTCCCTAATCTAGGACCCTGCTTGCAGGTTTCTTCTCCACCCACAGTCTGGAGAGGCACCCCCAGAGGGTGACCTTGCTCAGAGGTGATGGCATCGTGCCTGGGAAGGCCAGAGGCACCCTTTCACTCTTGCTTTCAGGCACACTTAGTGGTAGATGTGGTCCTGGTCTCTCCAGTCTTTGTGCTCCCTTGGGCAGCCTTGGCACTGGTCAGACCTCACCTCAAATCCTGGCTTCAGTTCTGGGCTCCTTGCTCCAAGAAGGACATTGAGGGGCTGGAATGTGACCAGAGAAGTGCAACAAAGCTGGGGAAGGGTCTGGAGAAGAGGGCTAGGGAGGAGCAGCTGAGGGAGCTGGGGGTGTGCAGTGTGGAGCGGAGAAGGCTGAGGGCAGAGCTCATTGCTCTCTGCAGCTCCCTGAGAGGAGACTGCAATGAACTGGGGATTGGGCTCTGCTCCCTAGGCTCAGGTGGCAGGAGAGGAACTGGTCTAAAATGGTGCCAGGGGAGGGTTAAGTTGGAGATTGGGAAAAATGTCTTTGCTGCAAGAGTGCTCAGGGACTGGCACAGGCTGCCCAGGGGGGTGGTGGAGGTGTTCCAGAACCATATGGCCATAGCAGCTGGGGACATGGTTTGGTGGCCATGGTGAGGTTGGGCTGATGGTTGGACTGGATGTTCTCAGAGGTTCTTTCCAGCCCAAAGAGCTCTGTGATGCTCTGCCACAACCTTTTGTGTAGTCAGTGTCCAAGGGACCAAGTGATCAGTCGCAGTTCTTGTGTGTGAGTGTGGCCATCAGGCAGCCTGCATCACACCTTGGGGAGCCACACTCATAGGGAGCCAACAGCAAGCCCAGTCCCTTTGCTTCACCTTCCCCAGAGCCTCTCAGTGCTCTCTGTATGTGTAACACAGACTTGCTGAGCAGCTGTGTGAGCAGGGGCTGCAGAGCAGCTGGCACACAGCTCTGTTCCTGCCCCAAGCCCTCGGCTCATGCAGGTGTCCATGGCAGCAGCCCCCAGTGTCACACACAAACAGGAGATTCCTCTTCAGGTTCCTGCTGCAGAGATACTGACTCAGTCAGAAGGAGCCAGCAAAAATGCCTTGGGCAGAGATGAGGGTGGCCTGGCTGAAGACCTTTCCCTCCTGCTGAAATGTCTTGGAAGCCATCAGGTGTCAGGAAGCCTGGCAGCAGTAGCTGGGAGACACAGAACAACCTCAGGAGCATTAACCATTGGTCACAACAGAAATCCTGCTCTGTGGAGGCTTCCAGGGAAGGCTTGGAGGAATGGATGCTGGTCTGCAGAAGCAGCAGGGTGGTGCTTAGGAAGCAAGGCAGGAATTCACACCTTGCTTTGCTGTGAAATGCTGGCATGGTCTGGAGCATCCCTGGTGCTGCCAGGCAGAGCAAGTTGTGCTGCCACAGGTGGGGCCTGGAAGCCGTCTGTGGTGGGAGGTGCTGGTGTGAAGGTCACTGCCTTAGAGGACTCCTCAGGTGGCTCTCCTGCAGTAGGTCTGGGGGTTACAACATGTAAGACAGTAGTGGAAGAGACCTGTCCCTGGGCTGCCCCAGTTCTCCAGTTCTCTGCCTGCAGTAGCAGTGCTCTGTCTTGCCACTGCCCCTGAGGAGTTTCCTTTCCATTTCTGTTTTCCCTTCTTTCTTTCTCTCCTTTGTTTGCCAGTGCAAGCAGCTGAGGAGCTGCACACGTGTGAGATTCTTGCTGCTCTGGCTGCCATTCTCATTTCCCTTCTGCCCTTTGTTCCTTCAGGTGCTTCCACCCCTGCCCCTCTGTGCCTCCCCACCTGCTGCAGCCCTCTGCAGGGACAGGAACCAGAAGCTTGGTTGGAGCTGGTTGTGCTGGGCTGCTGCTGCAGTGGGGTTTGCCTGAGAAGGGGCCATTGCTGGGCCACAGGCAGCCTTGCCAGTGGGCAAGCAGGCACTGCTAGAGCAGTTGTAACCCTCTGTGCTTCAGGACTGGCATCCTAGGAGCCTGTGGGCATCGCTTGGTCCTTGGGGCTCAGGCCTGTGGCGGCAGAGCAGAAGCACACAGCAGTGCCTGGAGAGTGCTTTCCAGCTGCTGTTGCTGCTCTCAGCTGGTTGCAGGGATCTACAGGGGCTGAAGGGTTAGGTTTGCATCTAGCATAGCATAGGGGGACAGCAGCAGCCCTCTGGTGAGGTGTCAGGTGCTGTGCTCAGCTGTGGGCAGTCAGGTTGGCAGCAGCAGGGAGCTGTGGGCTTGGGAAGAAGTCCTGGGGCTTTGGGCTAGGTAAAAAATGCTTTTCTTGACTGTTGTTGAGGGATTGTTGTTAATTCAGACTGATTTGCTGGTCTACCTTGCTGGAAACCTCCAACATACCTGTTCTGGGAGACCTCTGGGGAGGCTTGGGGTGACTTTGGGGCCAGGAGCTGCAGGCTGCTCAAGGCAGCTTTGCTGCTGAGTGCTTGGTGCTGGCTGCACCCTCACAACAGGCACAACAGGCAACACCCTTCAGATCGAGGTGGCAGGACTTTAGGTGGGTCCCATCCCCTGGGCAGTGAGAAGGCAGCCAGGCCTGGAGTGGAACTTGGGTTCCAGCCCTGTGTGTAAGTGTGGTTAAGAGCAGATGTGTTGTCTGGGAGAAAGTGATTGGAAGGGTGGATGGGTTGGAGAGGGACCTGCTGTCCTCCCTGCACAGGTCAGACTGCTGAGACTCAGCTTTGGCAGTAGGAAACCTCTCCACTTGCCCCTGAGCACCAGGGCTGGCTCAGGGTCTGGTCTCACAGCTCTCAGATGTGGAAGCCCAAGCCCACTGCAACCTGTCTCCTGACACTGGTGGAGCTCAGCTGTGGCTCACAGCTGGCTTCAGGACCACACTCAGGCTGCTCCAGTTCCTTGCTATTGCTGGGGCAGGCCTGCTGCTGGTGCTGGTGGATTTCTGACCCTGAATGCCCTCTGGACACAAGGCACCGTGTGGAGAGCTTGGCAGGGCAGGGATGGCCACGGGCAGACCCAGCACAGGTTATTTCTGCCTGCTGAGGAGTATCTCAGGAGCCCAGGGGAATGTCTCCTGCTTTCCCCTGCCTCTTGCTGCCTTCTGGTTTGCCTTCTGCTGCCTTTCTGTGGTGCCTGCTGTGCACTGGGCAGCCCTGCCCATGCCTGTGGCCTTCCACCGCTCGCTCTCTAGTGGGCTTCAGGGGTTCCAGATGGGTTCACGCCCACCTCACAGAGGGAGCCTCCTCCTCCTCACACCCATGGAGAGCCACACGGGCAGAGGCTGTGTTTGCCAGTCTGTGTGTGCTGCTGGCCTCGCACCGGGCACCCTGCGAGGCAGTGCCACGGCTGTGCCACCCTCCTCCGGCCCGTGCCACGGGGCTGCTCTGCAGGCCACCAGCTGCTCTCTCCAGCTGGCCTTTGCTTTGCTTAGCTCAGTGTCCTGTGGTATTTTACCTTCCAGTCCTGCTCCAGCCTGCGGGGCCTGCGGTGCTGAGCTGTGCTCCGCAGAGAGCTGGAAGGGTCCAGGTGAGCCTGGCAAAGCTCCACAGGCAGGTCCTTGGGACTCAGGCCTGTGAGGCAGAGCAGGGAGCACACAGCAGTGCCTGGGCTGGGGGCTTTTGCCCTTTGTAACCTTATGGTAGTGCCTTAGCACCCTGCAGGGTACAGACAGAGCTTGCTGCCTGGTGCTGGGAGCTGAGCCATGGTCTGCCAGCCCCTGTGCCACACAGCTCTGCCCCACAGCTAATGCAAACATTTCTCATGCCCACTCATGGCAGTGGAAGCCTCTGGTGTGGGCTGTGCTGGAGGGCAGCTTCGCTTTGGGCAAATCACTGCATCAGAGGGCAGCATCCAGAGCTGCCAGAGCTGCCCTCCCTGCTGCCCAGGCTGGGCACCCTTTCTGCCAAGGCTTACCCCAAGCACAGATCATTCTCTGCTGGAATTCTCTGTGTGCAGGTCTGGAGCCCCCAGCACAGGAAGGACATGGAAGTGTTGGAGCCAGTCCAGAGGAGGCCACAAAGGTGCTGAGAGGGCAGGGCTCAGTGCCACTCTATAGTACAAAAGACAAACACTGCAAAGGACCTGGCAGCATGGCCCCAGTAACTTGGTAATAACCCTGCTTGGATTCCTGGCACCACCAACAGCACTAGGGCAGAACTCCTCAAGACAAACAGAAGCTGCTCTGTGACCATAGCGGGAGGTCCCAGCTCCCTCCCATCTGGGATAATCATTAACCCACAACTAATGACTGAACTGAGGAACAGGCCCTGGGGGTGTGGGGTGAGGAAAAGCTCCAGATGAGGCTGCAGTGTGAGTGCAGCCCAGACAGCAACTGTG
>VWZE01002897.1:0-25265 GCA_013396675.1 Eubucco bourcierii
ATCACTGAGCCCACCGCTGAGCCCACCGCTGAGATCATCACTGAGCCCATCGCTGAGCCCACCGCCGAGCCATAGACTCAATCATTGAGTCAATCACAAAATCCCAGAATCAATCACAGAACCACAGAATCAGGCAGGGTGGGAAGGGACCACAAGGAGCAGCCAGTCCCAACCCCCCTGCCATGCCCAGGGACACCTCACACTAGATCAGGCTGCCCACAGCCTCAGCCAGCCTGGCCTTAAACACCTCCAGNATCAGGCTGCCCACAGCCTCAGCCAGCCTGGCCTTAAACACCTCCAGGGATGAGGCTTCCACCACCTCCCTGGGCAAACCCTGCCAGGCTCTCACCAGCCTCATGCTGAACAACTTCTTCCTAACCTCCAGGCTGACTCTCCCCATTTCCAGCTTGGTTCTATTCCCCCCAGTCCTATCACTCCCTGACAGCCTAAAAAGTCCCTCCCCAGCTTTCTTGTAGCCCCCTTCAGATCCTGCAAGGCCACAAGAAGGTCACCTGGGAGCCTTCTCTTCTCCAGACTGCACAGCCCCAACTCTTTCAGTCTCTCCTCACAGCAGAGCAGCTCCAGCCCTCTGAGCATCCTCGTGGCCCTTCTCTGGACACCTTCCAGCACCTCCACATCCCTCTTGTCCTAGGGGCTCCAGCACTGGATGCAGTACTCCAGGTGGGGTCTCAGCAGTGGGGAGCAGAGGGTCAGGATCACATCAGCAGAGGGAGGGGAGGATCACTTCAGCAGGGGGAGGGGAGGATAAGTTCCTTCCCTTGGCTAAGTCGACTGCAGGATGATTTACCTGTCAAAGCTTCTTTGCTAAAGGTTTTGATCTGTAGGAAGAGTTCTTCTTTCATGGCAGCCCAGGCCTCCAAGTTACTGGAGATGGCATCTTTGAGACTGTCCAGCTCACTTCTAATCAAAGTGAAGAGGGAAACAGCTTTGTTCAGAGCTGAGTAGTGATGCTCCAGAGTGTTTCTGCAAGACAGAAAAAAAAGTACAGCAGGAGGGTGGCTGTGAAATGACAAAAGTCACTTAGGAACTAAAAGCAACCTTCAGGAATTACTGTTGAGAGTTGATTGCTTCTCTCACCAGCTCCAGGTTCATCAAGGCCTCATCCAGCCTGGCCTCAAACACCTCCAGGGAGGTTGTGGAGCACAGAAGCACAGAATGTGATCAAAGATCACATTCTCTGCTTCTGTGCTCCACAACTTCCCTGGGCAACCTGTGCCAGTGTCTCACCACCCTCACTGCAAACAACTTCCTCCTTGAAGAATCCCAGAGGGCAGCTGAGTAATGCTCAGCAACAGCTAAAGGCTGGGGGCAAGAGGCTGGGGCCAGGCTCTTGTCACTGGTGCCCAGGGACAGCACAAGAGGCAAGAGGCACAAACTGGAACCCAGAAGGAGAAAGTTGTTTGTTGTGAGGGTGGTGGAGGCCTGGAGCAGGCTGCCCAGAGAGGTTGTGGAGTCTCCTTGTGTGCAGAGCTTCCAACCCTCCCAGGGTTCAGTGCTGCTGGGCAAGCTGCTGTGGGTGCCCTGCTGGAGCAGGGGGTTGGACTGGCTGAGCTCCAGAGGTCCCTTCCAACCCTCCCTGGGCACTGTGCTGCTGGGCAAGCTGCTGTGGGTGCCCTGCTGGAGCAGGGGGTTGGACTGGCTGAGCTCCAGAGGTCCCTTCCAACCTCCAGGACATTCTGTGAGCATCAGCAACCAGCAGAGATGTGTTCCAGTGGCACTGCCTTGCTTTTGAAGATCAGGGGACACCAGGATGGTTATAAAGAGGTCTTCTCCCTGCCTGTGCCTGCAGCTCCTCCAGACCTTGTACACACTGACAGGAGGCACAACATCAGCACTGCTCTTTGGTTTCTCACCTGAGCACTTGTGACTGGTTATAGGCAGCTTCTTTCTCCTCTTGGAAATACCTCAAATCTTCTTTCATGGTTCTTAATTCATCTTGCTTCTTTTTCAGTTCCACTGAGAGGTTTTTCAGTCTACAGGTGGTAGGAAAAAAAAACCAAAACAACAAAGAAATCATTTATAGAATCATAGGAAGGTGAAGCTTCCAGCACCCTCACCCAGGTGAGCTGTGCTTCTGTGCTCCACAACCTCCCTGGAGGTGTTTCAAGGCCAGGTTGTACAGGAGAAACTTGATCACAAATTCTTCACAGATTGCTCAGGGCCTCAAAACACCTCCAGGGAAGAGCCACCCACAACCTCCCTGGGCAACTCAGGGAGCTGTTAGCTGTAGGTAACCATTCCAAGAGTCTCCTAGCCCCAAAAATAGAATCCACATTGAGACAGAGCTGCTAAAACCCAGTCCCTAGGGAAGCTTTCAACACCTACCCTGCTGCAGGCAGAGTCATTGAAGCCATTTGCCTGCTGCTGACTCAGTGTCATGAGTAAATAAATCATGTTTGCATCTCCAAACACTCTACAGAGGGAAAGATGGCAGCAGGTGGCCTTGCTCTTTGCCTCAAGAGAAAGTGAGAATGGGGTAGGGGAAAAGAACTCAACCAAAATGAAGCCCTGATCTTAGCAGGGAGACCTTAGAGCAGCCTTGAAGTGGCTGAAGGAGCTCCAGGAGAGATGGGGAGGGACCTTTGAGCAGAGCTTGGAGTGCCAAGATGAGGGCAAATGGCTTTGAGCTGGGAGAGGGGAGGTTGAGAGTGGAGATGAGGAAAAAATGGGTGAGAGTGAGGGTGGGGAGAGGCACTGACACAGGTTGCCCAGGGAGGTTGTGAAGCACAGAAGCACAGAATGTGATCAAAGATCACATTCTGTGCTTCTGTGCTCCACAACCTCCCTGGATGTGTTTCAAGGCCAGGTTGGATGAGGCCTTGAGCAACCTGGGCTAGGGGAAGGTGCCCAGGGAAAGGTCCCTTCCAATCCAAGCCATCCTGTGACTCTCTGACTGCACTGAGGTCAGCAGCTAGGGCAAAGGGACATTTGCATCCCCTTCCTGTCACCTGCACTTCAAAGTGCCTGTGGAGAAAGCAAGAGATGTGCAGCCTGGCTGCTATCATCACTGTGAGGAGGATGACAAACAAAACATCTTTTGGTGCTGCCTGGCAGCAAGTAGGTTGGAAAGCTTCAGAGGCTCCTGACAAGAGGAGAGGAGCGTGGGAATGCACTGATCCCATCTCCCCTGGCCTCCAGCTCACATCAGCTGTGAAAATCAAACATCCTATCTCTGCAGCCAGCATACTTGCACGGTGAGCACAAGGAGGAAGCCTGCCTAGAGTGGGAGTTGCAATAGTGAGATGTTAACTGCTGCTGCTGACAAGGAGAAAGGGGTGGGGGGGGAAAAATAGGAGGGGAAAAAAATAGGAGGAAGGAGTTGCAAGGGCTTGTGGCCAGCAAACAAACAGACTCCTTGTCCTCAAGGCCATGACAAGAGTAATTATCCTGTTTGTCTGCATTAAGAGGCTGCCTTTCACAGAAGTTAAGGGCAGAAGAAACAACCTTTGCAAGCTCTGAGTCCCAGCAGGAGTAGCTGAAGCCTGCCTGAGCAATTGCCTCCCTGGGTGCCTGCGGTAAGCAGGGAGGGAATGCCCAGAGGGGGCTGGAATGAGCTGTCAAGGGCAGAAGGTTTCTCCAGGCTGCTTTCGACTCCAGGATGTGCTGAGAGCTGTTTCTTGCCGTTTTTCACTTCAGCATGTGGCATTCCTTACAGCAAAGGAGTTGGTGCCCAGCCCTAGGAGGAAGCTGAGCCTTCATTCAGCAGCTGGGCACAGGACAGGTGTCAAAATTGCTCAGTCTGAAGCTCACTGCACACAGCCCCCACAAACCTCTTCAGAACTGGCACCCTCACACCCAACGAGCTTCTCCTCCTGTTCAGATGGAACCTCCTGGCTTCCAGGTTGTGCCTGCTGCCCCTGTCCCTGGGCACCACTGACAGCAGGACCTTCTGTTGTGATGTGAGAAGTTAACAGGGAAATTGCATCAAGCCTTTGGAACTTCATCGATTCATAGAATCATAGAATGGTAAGGTTGGAAGGGACCTCAAGGATTATCCAGTTCCAACCCCCTGCCATAGGCAGGGACACCTCCCACTAGCACAGCTCACTCAAGGCCTCATCCAACCTGGCCTTGAACACCTCCAGGGAGTGAGCAGCCACAACCTCCCTGGGCAACCTGTTCCAGTGCCTCACCACCCTCACTGTAAAGAATTTCCTCCTAACATCCAGTCTGAATCTCCCCTCTGCCAGTTCAAACCC
This sequence comes from Eubucco bourcierii, assembly GCA_013396675.1. Lineage (NCBI taxonomy): Eukaryota > Metazoa > Chordata > Aves > Piciformes > Ramphastidae > Eubucco > Eubucco bourcierii. Next base: position 4,221 of record VWZE01002897.1, read on the forward strand.
ATTGCCCCTTGTCTTGGCATTGCAAGACCTTGTAAATTCCTGCTGAACCTCAGGAGGTTACTCTTTGCCCAGCTCTCCAGCCTGCCCAGGCCTGGCCCCTTCTTCTTGCTCTTTACCCTTCAGATGCTTACAGACACCATTAAGATCTCTTCTCAAGCCTTCTCTTCTCCAGGCTAAACAGCCTCAGGTTTCCCAGTCTGAGCTTTCCCAGCAGCTCTCCTCCATCACCAACTATTCACAGAACCACAGCATGCCAGGGGCTGGAAGGGACCTCCAAAGCTCATCCAGTCCAACCCACAGCAGCAGCACCCAGAGCAGATCACACAGAACACATCCAGGCAGGGTTTGAATATCACCAGAGAGGGAGAATTCACAACCCCCCTGGGCAGCCTGTGTCAGGTTTCTGGCACCCTCACAGGGAAAAAAATCCTCCTCATGCTTAAATGAAACTTCCTCTGCCTCAGCTTCCAGCCAGTGCCCCTTGTGCTGGCACTGGGCATCACCCAGCAGAGCCTGGCTCCAGCCTCCTGGCACTCACCCTGCACATCTTCAGAACCATTGCTGAGGTCACCTCTCAGGCTCCTTCTCTCCCACAGCACAGCCCCAGCTCCCTCAGGCTCTCCTCCTAACAGAGCTGTTCCATTCCCTTCAGCATCTCTGTGGCCCTGCACTCTCTCAAGCAGTTCAACTCCATGGCAGCAGCCACACAAGAAGCAAACTCCACTCAAGTGACCTTTTTTTGCTTGGTGCTCTTTCCCTTGCCAGGCTATTCTGGAAGCAGTGACAGCCTCCTCCAGGCATGTACCACTCCCCAGCTGCAGCCCTTGCAGGCTCCCAGGACAAGCCACCACAAGTCACTCCTGGGCAAAGGCTGTGTGGGCTGGGAGTTGTGGTGCTCCCAGCACTGCCCAAGCACTGCAGGCTTGGAGGACAAGTTCAGACTTTCCCCAGCCAGGTGCTGTGCTAAGCAGTCAGGTTGCACAAAGGTAGAATTTGGGTACAATTCAACACACAGCACAGCCATGGCCTGGCCTGTACCAGCAGAAGTGCGAGCAGCAGCAGCACAGGGAGAGGATTCTGCCCCTTGGCTTTGCTCTGCTCAGCCCACACCTGCAGCACTGCCTCCAGGTCTGCCTCCCCCCCTCTTAGCACAAGAAGGACCTGGAGCTGCTGGAGAGGGGCCAGAGTAGGCCAGGAAGGTGATTAGAGGGATGGAGAACTTCTGCTGTGAGGGCAGGCTGGGAGAGCTGGGAGTGCTCAGCCTGGAGAAGAGAAAGCTCCAGGGAAACCTCAAAGCAGCCTGCCAGGAGCTGAAGGGCAGCAGAAGAGCTGGGGAGGGACTTTTGGCAAGGGTTGGCACTGCCAGGATGAGGGACAGTGTACAGTTCTGGAGCCCCCAGCACAGGAAGGACATGGAACTGTTGGAGTCAGTCCAGAGGCGGCCACCAAGATGCTGAGAGGGCTGCAGCAGCTCTGCTGTGAGGACAGGCTGAGAGAGTTGGGGCTCTGCAGCCTGGAGAAGAAAAGGCTGCCAGGAGACCTTGGAGTGGCCTTCCAGGATCTAAAGTGGGCTTAAGGAAGGCTGGGGAGGGACTATTGACAAGGTCTGGTAATGACAGGGCAAGGGGAATGGGTTTGAACTGGCAGAGGGGAGATTGAAAGTGGATGTTAGGAGGAAGTTGTTTGCAGTGAGGGTGGTGAGACACTGGCACAGGTTGCCCAGGGAGGTTGTGGAGTCTCCATCTCTAGAAACATTCTGACCCCACCTGGATGCATTCCTGTGTGACCTTCTCTAGTTGATCCTGCCTGGGCATGGGGGTTGGGCTCGATGATCTCTGGAGCCCCCCACCACCACCACCATTCTGTGGTTCTGTGAATCTCTTTACAGCAGCTCTGGGACACAGGACTCAGTAGGTGGTACCTGGACACCTCTTCACAGGTCTAAACATCACAAGGAATTTGCTCCTTGTCACACTCCTGACATTCAGCACCACCACACCTCCAAAAAGCACTTTCAGTATTGAAATCTCTTCTGGCATTGCTATTTCAAGCCCTTCAAGAAGAGCTCTCCTGTAAGCATTCTGGAATTCAAGTGATCTGAACAGGAAACCAAAAGATGATAAAGCTAAATCAAATCACTCCAGTTAACTGCAAGGAAGGTTTAGTTCCCTTTCTGACAGGATCCCAAAGGGTAAGGAACTAATTCCTGCTAAAGCTCAGCTTCTCAGGTGGCTTTTAAGGTTAACCCAGAGGCACAAACAACAGCAACACTTCAACTGAAAAAGGGATCAGGAAAATGCAGGAGTCTGCAAAAAAACAATAAAAATTAAATCTCTTAAACTAAATTATCTCTACCAGAGATTAAAAAAAAAATAAAATAAAATAAAAGGTGCATTTGGCTTCTGCTAAACACTGGCAGCTTGGGAGGACTGCTTCCCAGGAACCAGAAGATAGGATGCTGAGCAGTTGTACAAGATGGTTTTAAACTGGCAGAGGGGAGATTTAGACTGGATATTAGGAGGAAGTTCTTCACAGTGAGGGTGGTGAGACACTGGCACAGGTTGCCCAGGGAGGTTGTGGCTGCTCCCTCTCTGGAGGTGTTCAAGGCCAGGTTGGAGGAGGCCTTGAGTGAGCTGTGCTAGTGGGAGGTGTCCCTGCCTATGGCAGGGGGTTGGAACTGGATGATCCTTGAGGTCCCTTCCAACCTTACCATTCTGTGATTCTAAGATAACAAGAAAGACTCAGGAGAGCCAAGAGGAGCTAAGGAATATTTAGGCAAGTTACTTAAGGAGGCTCAAGAGCAGATTTGTGGTCTGAATGAAAGTCTGCTGAAGGTATCCCACCTGATAAGCCACTTGATTGCAGCAGCTTCCAAATCAAGGCAAGCCTTAGATTGCAGCAGCTGGAGAGAGTTCTCCTGCCCTTCTGCTCTGTTCTGCTCTGCTGAGACCTCACCTGCAAGGCTGCATCCTGCTCTGGAGTTCCCAGCACAAGAGTGACACAGACCTCGGGGCAGATTAGAAGAGCTGTGGTGAGTAGGTCAAGAGAGGTTCTCCTGCCCCTCTACTCTGTCCTGCTGAGGCCACATCTGGAGTCCTGTGTCCAGTTCTGGGCCCCTCAATTCAAGAGGGATATAGAAGTGCTGGAGAGTGTCCAGCACAGAGCCACAAAGATGCTGAAGGGAATGGAACAGCTCTGTTAGGAGAGAGCCTGAGGGAGCTGGGGCTGTGCTGCTGGGAGAGGAGGAGCCTGAGAGGTGACCTCAGCAATGCACTCACCAAGAGGGGAACCTGAGCATAAAAAGAGATCAGGTTGGGGGTAACCTGAGCATAAAAGGAGATCAGGTTGGTCAGGCAGGACCTGCCCCTCCTAAAGCCATGCTGGCTGGGCCTGATCCCTTGGCCATCCTGTAGGTGCTGTGTGCTGGCACTCAGGATGAGCTGTTCCATAACCTTGCCTGGCACTGAGGTCAGGCTGACAGCTCTGGAATTTCCTGGTTCCTCCTTCCAGCCCTTCTTGTAGATGGGCACCACACTGGCAGCTTCCAGTCTTCAGGGACCTCCCCAGTGAGGCAGGACTGTTGATAAATGATGCAGAGCATCTTGGGCAGCTCCCTCAGCACTTTGGGATGGATCCCATCTGGTCCCATGGACTTGTGAGGATCCAAGTGGCTCAGCAGGTCCCTTGCTGCTTCCTCCTGGAGGTCCCTTGCAACCCCTAACATCCTGTGATCCTGTGATTTTAAATGGCTGTGGAATGAAATGAGCTCATGGATACAGAAGAGAACAACATCAGAGCAGAAGAGAGGCTCTGACCTCTCAGTTTTGGCTTGGCTGTCAGCTCTGTAGTGCTCCAGGCTTTGGTAAAGGGACTGCAGCTCTGCTTGGAGTCCTTCCTCCCGTTCTAGGCTTCCCTCGTAAACTTTAATCTCCTTTTCCATGGCTTGGACTTTTTCTTGCATCATTTTAAATTCGTGAAGGATCAGATAGCTGACCCCACAGTATTTACACACTGTCTCATCCCGGGGCATCTAGGAGAAAAACAAAACAAAACAAAACAAAGAGAACCATTGGCAAGGTTGTTAAGAAGCAAATGGAACAAACCCAACCCCACAGAGCTACATTAACTGCTAACAACACTAAATCTACACACTCCACTTCCTGCAGTTCTGCAGCAGTTCTGGGCAATGTTGTTGCTTTCATAAAGAAAGACAAAAGGCTCCAGGAGCAAGATAAAAATGGAGCTGGAGAAGCACTTCTTGTTTCCTGCAAATCATAGAATGGTAAGGTTGGAAAGGACCTCAAGGATCATCCAGTTCCAACCCCTTGCCATAGGCAGGGACACCTCCCACTAGTACAGGTCACTCAAGGTCTCATCCAGCCTGGTCTTGAGCACCTCAAGGGAGGTTGTGGAGCACAGAAGACCTTCAGGGAGGTTGTGGAGCACAGAATCACCCAACGTGATCTTTGATCACGTTGGGTGATTCTGTGCTCCACAACCTCCCTGGGCAACCTGTGCCAGTGTCTCACCACCCTCACTGCAAACAACTTCCTCCTAACATCCAGTTTCAATCTCCCCTCTGCCAGTTCAAACCCATTGCCCCTTGTCCTGTCATCACAAGCCCTTGTCAACAGTCCCTCCCCAGCCTTCCTGTAGCCCCCTTCAGATCCTGGAAGGTTACTCTAAGGTCTCCTGGAAGCCTTCTCTTCTCCAGGCTGCAGAGCCCCAACTCTCTCAGCCTGTCCTCACAGCAGAGCTGCTGCAGGCCCCTGAGCATCTTGGTGGCCTCCTCTGGACTGGCTCCAACACTTCCATGTCCTTCCTGTGCTGGGGGCTCCAGACCTGCACACAGGACTGCAGGTGGGGTCTGAGGTGAGCAGAGTAAAGTAGATCAGCTCTGGAATTTACTGCAGGGGAACTCCCACTGCAAGGCCAAGCTGAATGGTCTCTGAGTTGTGGCTGATGGGTTCAGGCAGAGTCACTGAATGGTTGGGCTGGAACAGACCTTTAAGCTCATCCAGCCCAACCACTCTTTAACTCTGCCAAGGCTGGTGCTAAGCCATGGCCCTCAGCACCACATCCACACAGCTCTGAAACCCCTCCAGGCATAGAGACTCCACCACTGCCCTGGGCAGCTTGAGCCAGGCCTTGACAAGCCTTCTGGGGAGGAAACTGTTCCCCATGACCAACCTACACTTCCCCTGGGGCAGCTTGAAGCTACTTCCTCTCCTCCCATCACTTGTTCCTTGAGAGCAGAGCCCAAGCCTCAGCTGGCTGCAGCCTCCTCTCAGGGAGCTGCAGAGAGCAATGAGGTCTCCTCTCAGCCCTCTTCTCCAGAACTTTCTCCAGCTTTGTTGCCCTCCTCTGGTCCTGCTCCAGCCCCTCTCAATATCCTTCTTGAAGTGAGAGGCCCAAAATTGAACCCAAGATTTGAGGTTGAGCCTCACCATTGCCCAGTCCAGGAAGACAATCCCTACCCTGCTCCTGCTGCCCACACCAGTGCTGATCCAGGCCAGGATGCTGGTGCCCTTCTTGACCACCTGGGCACCCCCTGGCTCATCTTCAGCTGCTGCTGACCAGGACTTCCAGGTCCTTTCCCACCAGGCAGTTTCCACCCACTCTGCTCCAAGCCTGGAGCCTTCCTGGGTTGCTGAGCCCCAGGTCCTGACCTTGCTGAACCTCATCCCATTGTGCCCATGGCTTCGAGCTGGCCATGCCCCATTGCAGAGCCTTGCTCTCCTGCAGCAGGTCAGCACTGCCACCCAACTTCCTGGCATCTGCTGTGCTTTACAAAGTTCATCCTTGATGAACTTGTGCTTGCCTGAGCCAGAAAAGTTATTTACTGGGGGTGGGGGTGAGTTGACAGCTCTCATTCAGTGCAGTAGCCAGGCTGAAAAAGTGAAGAGTGAACAGAATGATGTAACCCAGCAACCTTCATTAATCCAAAGGAGTCAGGGACTAATGATGCTGCTGGAGTGGCTGTGGAAAATGTAACCCATTTGCTAGGCATGAAGCATTCAGGGCTGATGAAAGAGCCCTTGGAAGACACAGGGAATTGAAAGATCATTTCTTAACATAAGAAACAAACTGAGAAATGGGCAGATAATTCAGCTGTGCAGTGAGCAAGGCTTCATAAATACCAACAGATAAAAGTTATCTGACTTCAGTGTGGACTTAGGACTCAGGTATCTCACTCATTTTCTGGCTACCTTTTATCATTTTCACTTCCTGAGCAAAATATTTTGTGTGTCAAGTGACACAGAGCTCAACCAGCCCAGGAAAAAGAGGTAGGTTTATTGATTTCTTTATCTCACCTGATAATTGATAAATTTAGCAAACCTGCAGGGGTTTCAGAGCTGTGTGGATGTGGTGCTGAGGGCCATGGAGCAGCTCTGGCAGGAGCAAAGGCTGAGAGCCTGCAGAAGAGCAGCCCCAGAGGGCAGCTGAGCAATGCTCAGCAACAGCTAAAGGCTGGGGGCAAGAGGCTGGGGCCAGGCTCTTGTCAGTGGTGCCCAGGGACAGCACAAAGGGCAGTGGGCACAAACTGCAACCCAGGAGGTGCCACCTGAGCAGGAGGAGAAAGTTGTTTGCTGTGAGGGTGATGGAGGCCTGGAGCAGGCACCCACCAGCCTTGGCAGAGTTAAAGAGTGGCTGTGCTGGAGGACCTTAAAGGTCTGTTCCAGCCCAACCATTCAGTGACTCTGCCTGAACCCATCAGCCACAACTCAGAGACCATTCAGCTTGGCCTTGCAGTGGGAGTTCCCCTGCAGTAAATTCCAGAGCTGATCCACCTGGTGAGTAAATAAAATCAACCAGCCCATCTTCAAATGGTCTGACAGGGCAGTAAGGGACATGTAAGCATCAACATTTCAGAACCCTGATCCCAACAGGTTGGATCCTGTTCTTGGGGCTCACCAGAAATGCAATGAACCACAAATGGTTCAGCCAAGAATGAGAGGACACTCAAAACACAGCCACAAAGAGACAGCCTCAAAGCAACAAATAGAGAAAGGCATTAGAGAGCAGCCCAGCAGGGTGGAGTTGGGAGGGACCTCTGCAGCTCAGCCAGTCCAACCCCTGCCAGAGCAGGGCACCCACAGCAGCTTGCCCAGCAGCACAGTGCCCAGGGGGGTTGGAAGCTCTGCACACAAAGAGACTCCACAACCTCTCTGGGCAGCCTGCTCCAGACCTCCACCATCTTCACAATAATCAAGTTTCTCCTCCTGCTCAGGTGGCACCTCCTGGGTTGCAGTCTGTGCCCATTGCCTCTTGTGCTGTCCCTGGGCACCGCTGACAAGAGCCTGGCCCCAGCCTCTTGTCCCCCACAGCTCCTTTAACTGTTGCTGAGCATTGCTCAGTTGCCCTCTGGGGCTGCTCTTCTGCAGGCTCTCAGCCCCAGGGCTCTCAGCCTTTGCTCCTGCCAGAGCTGCTCCAGGCCCCTCAGCAGCTTTGCAGCCTGCCCTGGGCTCTCTCCAGCACTTCCCTGTCCCTCTTGCACTGGGGAGCCCAAAGCTGGACCCAGCACTGCAGCTGTGGCCTAAGAAGGGCAGAGTGGAGGGGCAAAAGAACCTCTCTTGAGTCTGGCCTCAGTCTTTTGCCCCCTGCCCTTTAAGTTTTGATCAGCCTTGAGATGTATTGGCAAGGATGGAGGCAGGAGAGATGGAAATGGGAGGGAGGTGGAAGAGCAGCTGCCTGCTTGTGAATGGAGACATTCAAACACACTTGAACCTCTCTTACAACCCTCAACTGCTAAAAGGACTTTAAGACAGTGACAAACCCTGGAAAGCTGGAAAAGTGCAGATCTGTACAGTCAGAGAGTGTCCAAATCTCTTGTTTTACAGAAATAAAAAAGACATTTTGAGACATTGGGATTAAAAGCAATCAAAAAGAAGAAAACAGCTTTCCAAAGTTCTAATCTAAAGCCTCATTATGCCCCAAACTCAATCAACTGCAGCACTTTCACTATAGCTTCATTACAGAAATGGTTATTGCAGGGTGCCCTGGAATCCCCCAGGCTATGCTTTTTTTCCCCCTTTCTTCCTTTTTTACCCCAGTGTAAAACATTCCCTGGGTCCAGTTGCTTTGAATTGAGTTGCAAAGCCCAAGTTTGTTTTTGCTGGCAGCTGCAGAGTGTGCTTGGACATGTGAAAGTGTTCTTGGGGGGTGGGGGGAAGCAGCAGCCAGCTCCAGAGCTCTGAAATGACTACAGAGAGGGACAAAACGAGCTGTGAGGAGGAGCACAGGAGGAGGCCTCTCAGCACCAGCAGAACATTGTGCTCTTGCTGCAGCACTGCTGCTGCTGCTCACATATCAGCAGTCACAGCAAGTTCACCCCTAGCAGGATTAAAAACAAACTCAACCAATCCAGGCCCTGAACTCCACAGCTTTTACGCAAGGGCTAAGACTTTTTCGCTTTCAAATTCCCTCTGGTTGCAGAACTCAAAAGGAAACCAGCAATAAATCACTGCAGCCCACCGTGGTGGGGTTGGAAGAGACCTCTGGAGCTCAGCCAGTCCAAACCCTTGCTCAAGCAGGGCACCCACAGTATCTTGATCAGCAGCACCATGCCCAGGGTGGGTTGGAAGGGACCTCTGCAGCTCAGCCAGTCCAACCCCCTGTCAGAGCAGGGCACCCACAGCAGCTTGCCCAGCAGCATAGTGCCCAGGGTGGGTTGGAAGGGACATCTGGAGCTCAGCCAGTCCAATCCCTGCTCCAGCAGGGCACCCACAGCAGCTTGCCCAGCAGCACAGTGCCCAGGGAGGGCTGGAAGCTCTGCACACAAGGAGACTCCACAACCTCTCTGGGCAGCCTGCTCCAGGCCTCCACCACCCTCACAACAAACAACTTTCTCCTGCTCAGGTGGCACCTCCTGGGTTCCCTTGTGCTGCCCCTGGGCACCAGTGACAAGAGCCTGGCCCCAGCCTTTTGCCCCCAGCCTTTAGCTGTTGCTGAGCATTGCTCAGCTGCCCTCTGGGGCTGCTCTTCTGCAGGCTCTCAGCCCCAGGGCTCTCAGCCTTCGCTCCTCCCTTTCCTTCTGTCTTCCACTCCACAGCCACTTCCAGGACTGACTCAGAAATAATCTGTGTGCTCCCCATCTTGGCTCAGCTCTCCACCTTGCCCTGGGTAGCTAAAGAACTGTAGGTAACCCTGGAGTAGCAGCAGCTTCTTCCAAACCAAACACAGCTCTAGGCTCAAGCTGCCCCCAGAGATGCTTTGGGGGAAGAGCTGCTGGAGTGCCACAAGTGCTGCCCTGTGCTATGGGCTGGCTGTGAGCTCAGCTCCTGTCCTTTGGAATGCCTGCTGAGATGTGCAGCACAACTTGGAGCTCACCACCTTGGGGATCTGAAGGATGCCTTGGGGATCTGAAGGGGACCTTTCCTTCCATTTCAATCCACTGCTTCCTTCTCTTGTCCTGGATGAGACAGAAGGAAGAATTTTTTTTCCACTGAGCAGGGCCTGCTATGGCAGGCTAAGGGCTGATGGTTTCAGCTCAAAGAGGGAGATTCAGAGCAGAGAGAAGGAAGAAGCTCTTCACCATGAGGGTGGTGAGAGCCTGGCCCAGGCTGCCCAGAGGGGTGGTAGATGCCCAATCTCTGGAACCACTGCAGCTTTTTTGGATCTGTGAGCTACCTGCTCCAGTTGAAGCTGTCCCTGCTGAGTGCTTCCTCTCCCTTCTGGTAGCACACACAGAGTGCCCTTTCCAGTCAGAGTGCTCCCTCTTTCCTTTTCTGCTTCTTCCCAGCTCTGCTTTCCCCCTGATGTTTTTCTCCTTTGTGTATGAGAAGGTGATACCAGCCCTGTGATCAAATGTCAACAGTGAAATAGGCACTCTGAAAACAAGAGGCATTTGACCAGGGCAGGGAGTGACGGATGGGGGCTGATGGCTCCAAACTGGAAGAAGCTGGACTGAGATGAGATATGAGGAGGGAATTCTTCCCCAGGAGGGTGCTGAGGCACTGGCACAGGTTGCCCAGAGAAGCTGTGGAGGCTCCAAGGGTGGAAGAGTTGAAAGCCAGCTTGGATGGGGCCTTGAGCAAGCTGGGTTAGGGGAAGGTGTCCTTGGCCATGGGCAAGAGTTGGAACTAGATTGATAGAATGGTTTGGGTTGGAAGGGACATTTGAGCCACCTAGGAAGTGGATGAGCTTTAAGTTCCCTTCCAACCTAAACCATTCTATCAGTCTAGGAAGTTCTCTCAGGTTTTTCCATGAAGAAGGTGGGGACACATTTCTTGCTAAGCTCAGCTACAGAACTTTGATGAGACAAAGCTGCAAGGAGTGGCTGAGACATCATCAGGGCAGTGGGCACAAACTGCAACCCAGGAGCTTCCACCAGGAGGACAAATTTCTTTGGTGTGAGGATGCTGGAGGCCTGGAGCAGGCTGCCCAGAGAGGCTGTGGAGTCTCCTTGTGTGCAGAGTTTCCAATCCCCCCGGGCACTGTGCTGCTGGGCAAGCTGCTGTGGGTGCCCTACTTGCGCAGGGGTTGGACAGGATGATGCCAGTGCCAGCTGCAGAGAACCTCTGCTCAGCCAAGCCTTGCCATGGGGGCAGCCATCACTCACTCACTGCTGCTTCTGCTGCACTTGGAGGGCTGAGGCTGGCAATGAGTCCAGCCTGGGGAAGAGCAGCCCCAGAGGGCAGCTGAGCAATGCTCAGCAACAGCTAAAGGCTGGGGGCAAGAGGCTGGGGCCAGGCTCTTGTCAGTGGTGCCCAGGGACAGCACAAGGGAACCCAGAAGATGTGACCTGAGCAGGAGGAGAAAGTTGTTTGTTGTGAAGGTGGTGGAGGCCTGGAGCAGGCTGCCCAGAGAGGTTGTGGAGTCTCCTTGTGTGCAGAGCTTCCAACCTCCCCTGGGCACTGTGCTGCTGGGCAAGCTGCTGTGGGTGCCCTGCTGGAGCAGGGGTTTGGACTGGCTGAGCTGCAGAGGTCCCTTCCAACACCACCCTGCTTGAGTGCAGGGATCCTGTAACCCAGCACTAACAACTCTTGCTCCCTCCCCAGTTTTCCATCAGGACTGCGAGTGCTGTAGCAAGGACTGGCCAAAGAACCCAAACCCCCTCCCCTGCCTTTGTCCAAACTGCTCCTTCAGCAGAAACCCCACAGGTAAGGCAAGAAAATCCTAACTAAAGCTTCCCTGTGCTGCAGCTGGCTGCTCCTCAGTCCCTTCCCTGGATTGCTTTAGTTTACTTCCTCTACTTTCATTTTCTTCTTGGCCTGCCCTGCTGCTCTACTTTCATTTCTCTCAGCCTCTTTGTCCTCCTGCCAAAGCAGCTAATCTCTGTTGTGCAAACAGTAAATCATTACTCACACCACACAACTGATGTTTAGCTGAGCCTTCCTGAGCAGAACTGGAGAATTCTTTGATTGAAATGGACATTATTATGATTACCATTACAATTAGTAGTAGTAGTATTAGTATTTTACAATTATTATAATTACAATTATTAGCAGTAGCATTAGCATTACTATTACTAGCAGTATTACTGTTAGTATTATTTTACTATTATTATTGTTATTATTACTATCAGTATTATTATTATTTTTTTACAATTCTTAGTATTACAATTATTATTACACATTACTATCAGTAGTAGTATTGCTATTATTATTTTACAATTCTTAGTACTACAATTATTATTACACATTACTATCAGTAGTAGTATTGCTATTATTATTTTACAAGTATTATCATTACAATTATTATTAGTAGTAGTAGTATTACTATTAGTATTATCTTACAATTATTATTACTACTATTAGTAGTAGTCTTGCAATTATTATTTTACAATTATTATTACAATTATTATTACTCATTACTATTAGTAGTAGTATTACTATTTCAATTATCATTACAATTATTATGACTATTAGTAATATTGCTACTGTTAGTAATATTACTATCTTATTTTACAAATTTATTATTTTACAATTATTATCATTACAATTATTATTAATACTAGTAGCATTCCTGTTAGTAGTATTGCTGTTATTATTATTTTAAAATTATTTTCACTACAATTATTATTGCTATTAGTAGTATTGCTACTATTAGAAGTCTTAATAGCATTATTTTGCAATTCTATTATTTTACAATTCTATTATTTTACAATTATTATCATTACTATTATTATTACTATTAGTAGTATTCCTATTAGTAGTATTGCTATTATTTTTTCATTACAATTATTATTACTATTAGTAGTATTGCTACTAGTAGTATTAATTAGTTTAGAATTATATTATTTTATAATTACATTATTTTACTATTATTACCATTATATTTACTATTACTATTAGTAGCATTGCTACTATTAGTAGTATTACTATATTATTTTACAATTATTTTACTATTATTATCATTACAATTCTTAGTACTGCTAATAGCATTCCTATTAATAGCAGGATTACATTCTTATTTTACAATTATTATTATTATTATTAGTAGTAGTAGTAGTAGTAGTAGTAGTAGTAGTAGTAGTAGTATTAGTATTAGTAGTAGTATTAGCAGCAGTAGTAGTAGTAGTAGTATTAGCAGTAGTATTAGCAGTAGTATTAGCAGTAGTATTAGCAGTAGTATTACGATTATTATTTTACAATTGATTTACAATTACTATTACTACTAGTAGCATTCCTATTAGTAGCAGTATTACTACTATTATTATTTTACAATTATTATCACTACAATTAGTATTGCTATTATTAGTATTAATACTATCATTATTTTACAATTATTATAATTATTATAATTACAATTATTATAATTACAATTATTAGTACTATTAATAGTACTATTAGTAGTAGTACTATTAGTAGTAGTACTGTTATTATTTTACAATTATATTAATTTAATATTATTATCATCACAATTATTACTATTATTAGTATTACCCTTATTAACAGTATTATTAATATTACTGTTATGGATATTTTCCAGAGCCTCAGTAGAAACTTCACTTCTTTACAACAGTTTGTGGTGGGGCAAGTTTGCAGGCAGCAGCTACTCAGCAAGCAGCAGAGGCTGGAAGGCTAAGCCGTGGGTGATTATTTCCTGCACTGCCATAAATAAATAACATAAATAAACCCAAAGGCATCCCAGGGCTCGCTTTGAATGCGGAGGAAGGCTGCAAAAATGAGCTTGTAGGCAAAGCAGCACATCCTGCTCACCAGAGCTGCATTCAAAACAAGCCCTGGAAGGATCAGTTTGGCATGACAGGAAATGATACTCAGATTTAGAACCACAGAATCAGGCAGGGCTGGAAGGGACCACAAGGAGCAGCCAGTTCCAACCCCCTGCCATGCCCAGGGACACCTCACACTAGATCAGGCTGCCCACAGCCTCATCCAGCCTGGCCTTAAACACCTCCAGGCATGAGGCTTCCACCACCTCCCTGGGCAAACCCTGCCAGGCTCTCACCAACCTCATGCTGAGCAACTTCTTCCTCACCTCCAGGCTGACTCTCCCCATTTCCAGCTTTGTTCCATTCCCCCCAGTCCTATCACTCCCCGACAGCCTCAAAAGTCCCTCCCCAACTTCCTTGTAGCCCCCTTCAGATCCTGCAAGACCACAAGAAGGTCACCTGGGAGCCTTCTCCTCTCCAGACTGCACAGCCCCAACTCTTTCAGTCTCTCCTCACAGCAGAGCAGCTCCAGCCCTCTGCTCATCCTCGTGGCCCTTCTCTGGACACCTTCCAGCATTTCCACATCTCTCTTGTCCCAGGGGCTCCAGAACTGGATGCAGCACTCCAGGTGGGGTCTCACCAGAGCACAGCAGAGGGGCAGAATCACCTCCCTGGCCCTGCTGCCCACACTGCTCCTGCTGCAGCCCAGGCTCTGGTTGCTCTCTGGGCTGCAAGTGCACACTGCTGGCTCATGTTGAGCTTCTTGTCCACCAGCACCCCCAAGTCCCTCTCCCCAGGGCTGCTCTCCAGCCAGGCACTGCCCAGCCTGGATTGGTGCTTGGCGTTGCCTCAACCCAGCTGCAGGACCTTGCACTTGGTCTTGTTGAACCTCCTGAGGTTGGCTTGTGCCCACCTCTGCAGCCTGCCCAGGTCCCTCTGGATGCCATCCCTGCCCCCCAGCTGTCAGCTGCACCACACAGCTTGGTGTGGTCAGCAAAATTGCTGAGGCTGCACTCAATGCCTCTGTCCATGGCACCCACAAAGATGTTGAACAGGACTGGATTTCAGGTAGCTTGGATTTGTTTTTTCCTGCCTGTGAGTAAAGCAAACTCAGAGCTTTGTGAGAGCCTCTGCTGTGCTGGGAGGAACTGCACAGGCTTGCCCCAGCCCTGCAGATAGCTACCACATGGCCAGCAGGCCACAAGGACAGCACTGGTGCTCTCCAGCAGTGCAGAGCAGAGCAGAGCTCTTCCAAAGCACAATGAGTTGCCTGCAGAGACACAAGATCAATTATGCAGAGACAGAAGCTCCTTTAGCCCACTGTGAAGCACAGCTTGGCCCCAGAATGCTGACTCTGCAGAGAAGCCTCTCCTAGCTCCAAGCCAACTGCTTGTGTTGCTACAGAGCCTCAAACCCTTTCCAATCCCAGCACCCAACTGGGATGCTGCCTGCAGGGAGGGTACAGAAAAACGTGAGCCTAGTGAAGCCCTCTGATTCTCAGCCTGCAGATGACATCAAGCTGAGTGGTGAAGATGCAATGCCTGAAGGACAGGATCCATCCAGAGGGACCTGCACAAGCTCAACAAGTGGGACTGTATGAGGCTCAATGAGGCCAAGGACAAGGTGCTGCACCTGGTATCAGGCCTGGCTGGGCATGAAGGGCTGGAGAGCAGCCCCATGGAGAAGGACTTAGGGGTGCCAGGGGATGCCAAGCTGGTGATGAGCTGGCACCAAGCACTGCCAGGTGTGCCAGTTTGAGGCCTGTGCTGGGCTGATCCCCAGCAGTGTGGGCAGCAGGGGCAGGGAGGGGATTTTGCCCCTCTGCTGTGCTCTGCTGAGACTCCCCCCGCAGTGCTGGGGGCAGCTCTGCAGTGCTCAGCACAGCACAGACAGGGACCTGTTGGAGCAGGGCCAGAGGAGGCCACAGCAGTGCTGGCAGGGCTGGAAGGGCTCTGCTGTGAGGCCAGGCTGGCAGAGTTGGGGGTGTGCAGCCTGCAGAAGAGAAGGCTCCAGGGAGATCTTCTGGTGACCTTGCAGTGCCTCAAGAGCTGAGCAGAAAGCTGGGGACAGAGTTTTGAGCAGGGCCTGTTGGGACAGGACAAGAGGGGGATGGTTTGAACTGAAAGAGATTCAGACTTGGGAAAAGGAATAAATTCTTCACCATGAGGATGGTGAGACCCTGGCCCAGGTTGCCCAAAGCCCCATTCTTTGTAAAAAAGCCTCTTCCTGGCTTTCTTGTAGCCCCTTCAGGTACTGGAAGGCTGCTCTAAGGTGCCCCCAGATCTTTGTCTGAGAATCATAGAATGGTAAGGTTGGAAGGGACCTCAAAGATCATCTAGTTCCAACCCCCTAGTGGCAGGGACACCTCCCTCTAGTACAGGTCACTCAAGGCTTCCTCCAACCTGGTCAGGGACCAGGGAGGCTGTGGAGCACAGAATCACCCAACGTGATCTTTGATCACGTTGGGTGATTCTGTGCTCCACAACCTCCCTGGGCAACCTGTGCCAGTGTCTCACCACCCTCACTGCAAACAACTTCCTCCTAACATCCAGTCTAAATCTCCCCTCTGCCACTTCAAACCCATTGTCCCTTGTCCTGTCATTACCAGACCTTGTCAATAGTCCCTCCCCAGCCTTCCTGTAGCCCCCTTCAGATCCTGGAAGGCCACTCCAAGCTCTCCTGGAAGCCTTCTCTTCTCCAGGCTGCAGAACCCCAACTCTCTCAGCCTGTCCTCGCAGCAGAGCTGCTGCAGCCCTCTCAGCATCTTGGTGGCCTCCTCTGGACCTGCTCCAACAGTTCCATGTCCTCCTTGTGCTGGGGGCTCCAGAACTGCACACAGGACTCCAGATGGGGTCTGACAAGAGCAGAGCAAAGGGGCAGAATCCCCTCCCTTGCCCTGCTGCCCACACTGCTCTTGCTGCAGCCCAGCACACAGTTGCTGTCTGGGCTGTGCACACACACTGGTCTTCTCCACCAGTCTTCTCCAGGCTGAACAACCCCTGCACAGGATGCTCCCTTCCCCTTTCCTTCTCCAGATGATCTTCTAGAAGACTGCAGCTTTGGAGGCAGCTCTGTCACTGCTTCAGGCAATGAAAAACACTTTGAGAAGCTCCTCCATCCAAATAAGAGAGAGATGCTGAGAGCTCTGCTCTGCATCCTTCCCAGAGGGCTGCTTGATCAACTGTCAGCACTTCAGCCCAAGCTCCAGGCAGCCAGCTCCCGGCAGCAGCAGCTGAAATCACAACGCTCACCACACCCCCTGCAGACACACAGGGAGCTCCTTGGACCTCCCAGCTGCACGCTGGGAGCATCTGCTCTGCTTGGCAGAGCAACCCACAGCTGCCAGCAGGCCTGCTCCTGTTAGCAGCAATCTAAAAGAAAGCCTCCAGAAGAGATGCTGCAGAACTCCAGAGCATGATGGGGAATAACAACATCTGTGCAGGAAAGGTGGAAGGGGAAAGGAGAGGAGGTGATGAGAAGGAGTTGCAAACAAGCTGTGAACCTTGTGAGCCTGCTGCAGCTCCCATGCAAGGCAGCCATGTGCAGAGATGAGCAGCAGCAAAGGACATGTCCCAGCCAGACACTGATCCCCTGACCTTGGGCTGTCGTTGCCTCTGAGCTAACAGATCTCACAGTGAGATGCCTGCTCCTGCAGGGATCTCCAAGTACTGCTGTGGCTTCTGCAAGTCCAGAGGAGGTCACAAAGATGCTGAGAGGGCTGCAGCAGCTCTGCTCTGAGGACAGGCTGAGAGAGTTGGGGCTCTGCAGCCTGGAGAAGAGAAGGCTTCCAGGAGACCTTGGAGTGGCCTTCCAGGATCTGAAGGGGGCTACAGGAGGGCTGGGGAGGGACTGTTGACAAGGGCTTGTAATGACAGGACAAGGGGCAATGGGTTTGAAGTGGCAGAGGGGAGATTGAAACTGGATGTTAGGAAGAAGTGAGGGTGGTGAGACACTGGCACAGGTTGCCCAGGGAGGTTGTGGAGCACAGAATGTGATCAAAGATCACATTCTGTGCTCCACAACCTCCCTGGAGCTGTTCAGGACCAGGTTGGATGAGGCCTTTGAGCAACCTGTTCTAGTGGAAGGTGTCCCTTCCTGTGGATTTGAACTGGCTGAGCTTCGAGGTCCTTTCCAACCTAAACCATTCCATGATTCTTTGTTCAAGGGACACTGCTGAGCTAAAAGAGATCTCAAGAGATCTCCTGCCCAGCACTGAAAGCACCAAGAAGATGGAGAGGGACAAAAAAACCCTTTGCCTGTGCTTCATCAAGCACCTCCATCACTGGGTTCTTTGGCATCTTGGCACTTCAGACCAGCCCTGGTCATTTAGACTAGATGGAATCATCATAGAATGCCAGGAGCTGGAAGGGACCTCCAAAGCTCATCCAGTCCAACCCCTCTGCCAGAGCAGATCACACAGAACACATCCAGGTAGCTCTTGAATATCTCCAGAGAGGGAGACTTCACAACCTCTCTGGGCAGCCTGTGCCAGGCTTCTGGCACCCTCACAGGGAAAAAGTTCTCCCTCAGGTTCACATGCAACCTCCTCTGCCTCAGCTTCCACCCAGTGCCCCTTGTCCTGTCACCATCAGGGTGATGAGAGCCTGGCCCAGATTGCCCAGAGAGGTGGTAGAAGCCTAATCCCTGGAACCACTCCAGGTCAGGTTGTTTGGGACTCTGAGCAACTTTCTCTAGCTGCAGATGTCCCTGCTGACTGCAGGGGGGTTTGGCTGGGTGACTTTTAATAAAGGTGCCCTCCAAAGCTGCCTGGTATTCTAGGATTTTACTGCTGGTTTGCTTATGCCCTGATGGCAGACCCGAGCAGTAGGTCTGGCAAGTGACAGGGAAACTGACTCAGTTACTCTGTGGGTTGCAGTGATGCACTGGGCTCACTTCTAAATATTCTTTCTTCTTCCTAAAATGCAAAGCTTGAGGCTGTTCCCAGAGTGCTCACAGCCCCTCTGCCCTGCTCTGAACTGGAACAGAGCTAATCCTGCCATCAGGGTATTCCTTACTGCAGTCTAAGACCCAAGCTCCACGTAAAACAGCAACACTACCCCCTTTCTGCTTCCACTTTGTACCTCCACACACCCTCTTCCTCCTCCTGCCATCACAGGGATGAGGAAGCAGAGCAGGAACTGGTCCAGCTGAAAGACAGACACCTGAGAAGCCCCCAAGCTCCAGCCTGAAGCCATTAGCAGGAGTAATGAACAGCACAAGATGCAGAAAACTCCCTCATGGACTTGACCTTACCACCACAAGTGTTCTGCTGAGAACATTTGCCAGCCTTTGAATCCTCTCATTTATAACCAAGCAAACATCTTTGGTAGCTTTCCTGCCTCCAGCTGCTGATGAGGTGGGAAATTCCCCAGCTGCTTCCCCTCCTCTTTTTTTAAGGGTGAGTAGAGCCCTTCCCTTCCTTGGGCTGTCTTGCCCAGCCTTGACTCTTCAGGAATCTCAGACCCTCACAACCTCAGACAGGTTTGGGTTGGGAGGGACCTTCAATATCATCCAGTTTCAGCCTCCTGCCATGGGCAGGGACACCTTCCCCTAACCCAGCTTGCTCATGGCCCCATCCAAGCTGGCTTTCAACACTTCCAGCCTTGGAGCCTCCACAGCTTCTCTGGGCAACCTGTGCCAGTGCCTCAGCACCCTCCTGGGGATGAATTTCTCCCTCATGTCCAATCTAAATGCAGCTTCTTCCAGCTTGAAGCCATCTGCCCTCATCCAGTCACTCTATGCCTTGGGCAAAAGTCCCTCTCCAGCTCTCCTGTAGCCCACTTCAGGTACTGGCAGGCTACATTAAGGTCTCCCTGCAGCCTTCTCTTCTTCAGGCTGACCAACCCCAACTCTCTCAGCCTGGAGCTTACAGGACCTGCTCTGCCCATGATGGCTCAGAAATGGTCTCAGAGGTCTCCCAGACAATCCCAGAGAGAATGTCTCCAGGCTGTGCTAGCCTGAGCACACAACCCTTGGAAACTACTTGTTGATGATTAGGCAACTAACAAAAAAATGAGGCCAGCAGGATGTTTTGTTGCCAAACTTCAGAGTGTTACAGAGAGTGGCTCGTGGTCCCACTCGTGTCTATCAGCACACATAAAGAGCCTCCCCAGAAAGCTTCCTCACTCCTCTAAACAGCAGTAATTGTTACTTTGATCATCCTTTAGTCTCTCAAAGCAAAGAACAGCTTCACACAGTGAGAGGACACAAGGGAAGCTGAAGGGGAATGTTCTGTTCTTCTTTGCTTTGACACTCCTTTGGAACAATTCCATTGTGCCTCCCTGCCCTAGGTCACTCCAAAGTTACAGCAACAGAACACGAGGTGCAGGAGGGAAAGCTGAAAGTGCTTTAGCAGTGGCAGCTCTGTGACAGGGGAGAATGTTCCTCTACTGTCTGCCTGCAATTCACCTTCCTACACAAATCAGAGAATCACAGTATGGTTTAGGTTGGAAGGGAGCTCAAAGCTCAGCCAGTTCCAACCCTCCTGTGCCATAGGCAGGGACACCTCTCACTAGAACAGGTCACTCAAGGCCTCATCCAACCTGCTCCTGAACACCTCCAGGGAGGTTGTGGAGCACAGAAGCACAGAATGTGATCAAAGATCACATTCTGTGCTTCTGTGCTCCACAACCTCCCTGGGCAACCTGTGCCAGTGTCTCACCACCCTCCCTTCCTCCTACCATCCAGTTTCAATCTCCCCNCTCAGCATCTTCATGGCCTCCTCTGGACTCGCTCCAACAGTTCCATGTCCTTCCTGTGCTGGGGGCTCCAGAACTGCACACAGGACTCCAGGTGGGGTCTGAGGAGAGCAGAATAAAGGGGCAGAATCCCCTCCCTTGCTTTGCTGCCCACACTGCTCTTGCTGCAGCCCAGGACACACATCCAGAACACACCCAAACGTTTTAAGCCAAAATGACAGAGTGCCACAGTTGGAAGGGTCTTCTGGAAATCATCCAGCCCAACCCCTCTGCCAAAGCAGGGCCACCTAGGGCAGGTCACACAGGAACACATCCAAATGGGTCTTGAGAGGCTCCAGAGGAGACTCCACAACCTCTCTGGGCAGCCTGCTCCAGGCCTCCAGCACCCTTGCACCAAACAAGTTTTTCTTCACCCTTGCACCAAACGAGTCTTCCTTCACGGTGAGGTCAAGCTTCCTGTGTTGCAGTTTGTGGCCACTGTCCCCTGTGCTATCCCAGGACACCACTGCCAAGAGCCTAGCACCTTCCTGACACCCACCCTGCAGGTATTTCCAAACATTCCCCAGATCTTTCCTCAGTCTTCTCTTCCTAGGCTAAGCAGCCCCAAGGCTCTCCATCGGCCACGTTCCAGTCTCTTCATCACTCTCATAGCCTCTGCCAGATACTCTCCAGCAGTTCCCTGTCTCTCTTGAACTGGGGAGCCCAAAACTGGACCCAGGACTCCAGCTGTGGTCTCACCAGAGCAGAGTAGAGGAGGAGGAGATCCTTCCCTTGGGCTGCTGGCCGCGCAGGCACGGCACCAGCTAGCCTGGCAGCATCCAAAGGCCAGTGCTAGGCTGGCAGCATCCAAAGGCCAGTGCAGCGCCTCAAAATGACTGCGTTCTGGCTCTCCAAGCGCTGTGTCTTTTTGTATTCACACCGGGCCCTACCTTTAGGATCTCCTCGGGCAAGGCATGAACTGGGATGTGCCTCTCCATGGCCTCCCGAAACTCCGCCACGGGCTGAAGGAAGCTGCCAGATGTCACAAGGAGGGTCAGAACCTGCTGCCGCCGCCACCACCACCGGGACCGCATATTTCACGCTAGACGCAGGCCCGGGCCCACCCCGAGAGGCCTCCCCCAGGGGCCAGGCCGTGTTGTGAAGAGAGAGGAGCGGGAGAAGCGCGAAGGCCGCGGCGGGGGCGAAGGAAACCGGGGAAAGGCTGGCGGTGAAGGGACACAACCCAGCCTG
>VWZE01002897.1:28576-41222 GCA_013396675.1 Eubucco bourcierii
GGGGGGGGGACAGGCAGCGGCGGCGGGGAGCGGCCGGCACGCAGCGGCACTGCAGGGACGGCCCAGAGGAGGCTGCTCCCTGCCCGCCCTCCGCTAGGCGCAGCCAGGGAGAGAGGGGGAGTGAGGCACGCCCTGAGGGGAGCCTGCCCTCGGCGGCGACGAGGGGAGATAGACCTTGGGGTGCTGAGGGATCATACCACGGAGAGGCTGAGGAGACCCTCAGCTGGGGGGGTCCAGTGCCGGGGAGACCAAGGGGAGCTTGTGCTAAGGGGGACTGAGGAGATCCTGTCCCGAGGGGCTGAAGGGAGCTTGTCTGCGGGGCAGGAGGCTGAGGACACTCTGGACTAAGGGAATCCAGCCCTGGGGTTGGGAGTACTGAGAAGAGCTTGGAGCGGGGCTGAGGAGAGCTTGTCCTGGGGAGCTGAGGGGAGCCTGTCTTGGAGGGACAGGGATGGTGGGTGAGGGGATGCAGACCTGGGTGGACAGAGGAGAGCTTGTCCTGGAGGGGACTAAGGAGATTCTGCCCTCCTGTTTTGAAGGACTGAAGAGATCCAGTCCTAGCAGGACAGAGGGGAGCCTCTCTTGGGGAGCCTGTCCTTGGGGTGCTGAGATCCATTCCTGGGTGGGGTGAGGAGACCCTGTCCTTGAGAACCTGGCAGGCACCATTCTGCCAGCCTGGACACTCAGGGGTCCCTGCTGTGAAGCAGGGCAGAAGCTGCTCCCATCACACTCCACTCCGAAGGAGTTCTTCCACCTGCAGGGAGCCCACACAAAGCCCTCGGCTCTGGCAACGGGTGTGGGGTGGGCTGTGAGGGGTCCGTGCCAGGCCGTGCCCACGTGGCGGCAGGCGAGGGTGTGCGTGCCAGTCAGCGGCCCCGCTCCGGATCGGGTTGCGGGCGGTGGGAGCTGCTCCAAGGACAAACGAGCAGGCGAGAAATGAGTGCGTGACACGCAGCAGGCATGAGCCAGCTCTTTCCATTGTTTTCCGGCAGGCTTTGTACCTTCTCAAACACACGTGGAGAGCCTCCCGCCGCTTCCAAACCCCGACCCGGAGGAGCAAAGTCCGTGCCAGCAAGCAGCTGGGGAAAAAGCTAATCAGCACCAACACCCTCTTGGCACAAAGGCAGGTCCTGCCAGGGTGTGTGTGTGTGCCTAGGTGTGCCCGCACCTGCGAGCTTTCCTGGGGTCAAACCCTGCTCTTCTCTCCAAGCCCTCTCGTTGCAGGCTGCCTCTTGGTGTGCTCAGTGCAAAGCGCAGCACCGGGAAGCGGCATGGTGCAGTCTTGCCTCTAAACAACTGCCCTGGCAAGCTGCTGCTTCCAGTCGTTTTGCTGGGTCAAGGCAGAACTCCAGCCCTTATCTCTTGGTGCTGTGGGGGCTTTGTGGAGGAGCAGGAAGGGTCCTGGTGCTAGGGCAGGAGTAGGAGAACTGGCAGGGGATGTGCAGAGCGAGGGGTCAAGGGAAGGGCAGGGCTGGCGCAGCGGCCGGCAGCGGCTGCGAGATTGGTTGTGGTGTGACTGCACCTCGCCTTAGTTCTGTTTTCAAGCTGTACTGTTTGTTAGGTTGGTTTGATTCATTCTGCTCTCCCCACCAGCACCACCTTTGCAAATGTCACAAGGACCTAGAGTGTGGTGGGAGAGCAGCTGCTGTGGGAGGATGTTTGGAGGAGGCATCTGAACATAAGGGCTACCTACCAAGGTCAGACGGGCCTGGCTGTGCAAAGGGGGAGGACAGAAAAGTTTCCAAAGCACCGTGAAAAGAGATAAAATCAGGACAAACATGAAGGAGCACTGGTGATAGGTGCAGAAAGGCAGAGGTGAAGCCACCGTACCCATGTGGTGAAGCTGGGCTAAAGAGAGCGAAAGAGGAGAGCAGAGATGGCAGTGGGGATGCCTTGGATCCTGAGGGGGGGAGATCCCAGTGCTGCCGTTGTGACATTGCCTAATCCTAGCCCAGCTTTTGGCTGCAAGAGCACATGAGGTGAATCAGAGAAGGAATGTGTGTGATTAAGCAGCAGCTGAGTGCCAGGAGTGAGGAGCTGTCAAGGATAGCAGGAGGAGCGTGTGTGTGCAGAGGACATTGGGTTTCTCTGCCACGACAGAAAAGGATTTGGAAGGGAGCACAAGCAGCTCACACTGAGCCCGAGTTGGCAGCAAGAGGGCTTGGGAAGGGTGCCAGGAAAAGCGTCAGCCATAGGAGGCTACAGTGGGAAAGGAGCACAGAGGCAGCCTCAGCAGTCAGTTAGGAGTGGGCACAAAGGGCAGGACGGCATGGTCAGGCAGCCAGCAGGACATGACTTGGGGAGGAAACTAACCCAGCAAGAGCCCAAACCCCTGGGAGATGTCTGCAGAAGGGTTCAAGGTTTTGTTCTTTATCTTTAAGGCGTTCAGTGCCTGAGTTCATCCTATCTAAAAGATCACCTCATGCTCGGGGGCAGTGGTGGCACCTCTGATGGCTCCAGCTTTTACCATCAGGGTGAGGTTCAGCCATGCAGAACTCAGCAGTTTCCCAGGGGCCTGCTAGGAAAACTCCCACGGGAATCAGCAAGCCCATAAAGCTTTCTCCTTTCCTCCACCCCTCACCCAGGAGCAGGGTGATCTGCTCTTTCCTAATTTAAACACACACGAGGGAGGGAGGGAGGAAAAAAACCCTTTCCTCCTGTTAAACAAAAACCTGCAAATCCTGCCAAAACAGGACCTGCACGCAGACAGGGGCTGAGAATGGGTCAGACCAGACAGATGTTACTCATAGGCTTCGTCAGCTGCTGCAAGAAACACCAGGCAGTGATGAAGGAAGTATGGAAAAGTTGAAGGATGGAGGAAACAGGAAAGGATAAGGAGAAAAAAAAAAAAAAAGGAAACCCAACAACAAAACAAACAAAGGAAGCCTGGAGGTGGAGAGGACAGCACATACCAAGGAGGATGGTGAAGCTGAGTTGAATTTAAGAGGCAAGATCTGGATCTGAGACTGGAGATGAAGAAGAAATCCTTGAGAGTGAGAGCAGGGAGACACTGGCACAGGTTGCCCAGAGAGGCTGTGGATGCCCCCTCCCTGGAGGTGTTCAAGGCCTTGAGCAACCTGGGCTGGTGGGAGGTGTCCCTGCCCATGGCAGTGGGTTGGAGCTGGATTCATGGGTTCATTCTGTGAACCATCCTGAGCTCCAGCATGCACAGAGTACAGCAGTGTCCCAGCCAGGCAATGCATTATCCATATGAACAAGGAATCATGAGGCTTGCAAGCCCTGAACTGGACTGTGATGTCTACTACTGGCATGGTTGTGGAGCTCTTCTTGGTCTCCTCTCCACACCCTGGGCACCCTTTTAAAACACTAGGAGCACCTAGTGCTTAGCAGTGGATTAGGCTGCTCCTTCCTCCCCTTTACCTTCTTACCTCATGATTTGTGTGGCAGTGGAGTGTCCTGGCACGTCCTGGCAGCAGAATGCAAATGTTGCATTTCTGTGACAGGGGCTGACAGTCTGAACTGCTGTGCCCCAGAGAGATGGCACCATCTGGATAGGAGCTGCATGCTGATGCTGCAGCCTCTCTGTGACACACAGTCAGCCCCTTACATCTTGGCCTAAGGTGCAACTTGGGTGAAAATAAGATGGAATAAGGATTTTCTTCCTCTGCTCCAGAACCTGTTTCCTCTTAGGGTTACCAATTAAACACAGGCAAGGTCCATCCAAGATGGGGGACAGGACACAGGGAGGGGTTGGGACTAGATGATCTCACATAGGAGCAAGGAGCAATGGATGGAAGCTGCAGCACAGGAGGTTCCAGCTCAACACAAGGGGCATCTTCTTTCCTGGAAGGGTCCCAGAGCCCTGGCACAGGCTGTCCAGGGAGGTTGTGGAGTCTCCTTCTCTGGAGCCTTTGCAGGCCTGTCTGGATGTGTTGCTGTGTGCACTGAGCTGGATTGTCTGGTCCTGCTCTGGCAGAGGGGTTGGGCTGAGTGAGCTCTTTGGGTCCCTTCCAACCCCTGACATCCTGTGAGCCTGTGATCTTGAAGGTCCCTTCCAATCCAAGCCAGTCTGAGATTCTATGATCTCTGTGACCCAAAACATAGCCAGTATTTGCTGAAGGCCAAAATGAGTGAGTGTGGGATCTGAAGGTAGCCACTGGGTAAGGGATGGCCAAGGGAGTTTGATTTGGTTCTGCTCCTGATCCTGCTCCCTTATTCCTCCTGCAATCAGCAAGTGCACGATGGAAACAAGCGCTCGGCAGCCATGGCCCGTGGGTACCTAATGTAACCTGCATCACTTGCTGCTCTGATGCCAGCCAAGCTGACAGCTCCTGAGAGCCCCTGGAGTTAAAGATTCATGGCAGGCATCCCCACCGCCCTGCCAGCCTGGAGCAGAAATCAGCTGAAGTTATAGGTGGTGGCTTCAGCTCTCCTGGACCACATGAGAAGAGCTTGATGGGCTCATGGCAGTAAAAGGGGTGGTGAAGCTGGGGCAGGGTCTGCAGAACAGAGCTGGGGAGGAACCCCTGAGGGAGCTGAGGGTGTTCAGCCTGGGGGAAAGGAGACAGGGGTGACCTTCTAGCTCTTTACAGCTCCCTGAAAGGAAGGTTGGAGCCATGTGGGGGTTGGGCTGTTCTTCCAAGGGGTAAGCAATAGCATAAGAGGAAATGGCCTCAGGTGGCAGCAGGGGAGGTTTAGGTTGGACATTAGAAGAAACTTCTTCCCTGAAAGGGTTTTCAAAGCCTGGCACAGGCTGCCCAGGGAGGTGGTTGAATGCCCGTGCCTGGAGATGTTTCCAAGAGGCAGAGGTGCTTGGTAGAGTTAGAGAATGGTTGCCCTGGATGATGTGAAAGGGCTTTGCCAACCAAACCTGTGAGTCTGTGACCTGCTCAGTGCCACAGTTGATTGCAGTCCTGCAGCTCTCCCTCCTGTGAAGGAGCTGTCAGCAAGTCTCCACTCACATCATCTGTTTGCTGCTTGGCATTGCCCTAAACGGGTTAAGGGCAGTTTTAGGCAACTTCTTTGCTTCAAAACCTCTGCTTTGCTGTTTGTCCTGACAGGAGCTAGAGAAGAGTTTGGCACAGCTGTCAGCAGAAGGCCCCCAGCACTGCTGAGCTGTTTGGCAGCAGGAGTGGAGGCTGCAGCATCTCCTCAGAGCTAAACACCAAGAGGTTCATGCTTCCTGCTCAGAGCACACCTAGTGCCAGCCAGGCTTGGGCTGCAGCCTGGCACCAGCAGCCTCCTGGAGGTTTGCTGAAAGCCCCCTAAGACTGAGCTGCCAAGGTGCAACTAGAAGGTTGCACCAAGAGGGCCTCCAGCACATGGAGTGAACTTCTGCTGTCTGATTTCTGTGCTGCTTCACCCCTCAGGAAGGCTCACAACAGGTTGCTGTCCAGCTGTCTGATGCCTGTGGTGCGAGATGTAGCTGCCCAGCAGCTCATGTGCAGGGAGAAGCAGGAGGTCAGAAGTCCAAAGGCAGAGACCTGTCATGAAGTGCAGAGCAAAGTGCTGCTGTGGGCTGACTCCAGCTTGTCTTACCTGACAGCAGCAGGGCTGGTCAGGAGAGCTGCAGAACTTTGACCCAGGAGGTGATTGTGAAACGGGACAGTGTTGCCCTGTCGCTATGGAGTCACCAAGGGAACTGGCACTAGTTTCTTTCTGTTTACACAACACTTCACCAGCAGCTTTGCACCCACCTCTGGGGAGCTGCAGCCACGGGTTTCAATCCACCATGGCCACAAGACTTGCCAGAGCTTCTTTGTAGACACTCCATGGCCATAAAACTTGCCAGGAGCTTCTTTGTGGACACTCCATGGCCATAAAACTTGCCAGAGCTGCTTTGTGCACACTCCATGGCCACAAAACTTGCCAGAGCTTCTTTGTGGACACTCCATGGCCATAAAACTTGCCAGAGCTGCTTTGTGGACACTCCATGGCCACAAAACTTGCCAGAGCTTCTTTGTGGACACTCCATGGCCATAAAACTTGCCAGAGCTGCTTTGTGCACACTCCATGGCCACAAAACTTGCCAGAGCTTCTTTGTGGACACTCCATGGCCATAAAACTTGCCAGAGCTGCTTTGTGGACACTCCATGGCCATAAAACTTGCCAGAGCTGCTTTGTGGACGCTCCATGGGTATAAAACTTGCCAGAGCTGCTTTGTGGACACTCCATGGCCATAAAACTTGCCAGAGCTGCTTTGTGGACGCTCCATGGGTATAAAACTTGCCAGAGCTGCTTTGTGGACACTCCATGGCCATAAAACTTGCCAGAGCTGCTTTGTGGACGCTCCATGGGTATAAAACTTGCCAGAGCTGCTTTGTGGACACTCCATGGCCATAAAACTTGCCAGAGCTGCTTTGTGGACGCTCCATGGGTATAAAACTTGCCAGAGCTGCTTTGTGGACACTCCATGGCCATAAAACTTGCCAGAGCTGCTTTGTGGACGCTCCATGGGTATAAAACTTGCCAGAGCTGCTTTGTGGACACTCCATGGCCACAAAACTTCCCAGAGCTGCTTTGTGCACACTCCATGGCTACAAAACTTCCCAGAGCTTCTTTGTGGACGCTCCATGGCCATAAAACTTGCCAGAGCTGCTTTGTGGACACTCCATGGCCATAAAACTTGCCAGAGCTGCTTTGTGGACGCTCCATGGGTATAAAACTTGCCAGAGCTGCTTTGTGGACACTCCATGGCCACAAAACTTGCCAGAGCTTCTTTGTGGACACTCCATGGCCATAAAACTTGCTTTTGCTAAGGGGCCTGAGGGATTGTGTCCAGAAGAGGCTGAGCAGACCACAAGCTGAGGGGATCCAGTGCTGAGGAGACCAAGGGGAGCTTGTACTAAGGTGGACTGAGGAGATCCTGTCCTGAGGGGCTGAAGAGAGCTTGTCTGCAGGGCAGGAGGCTGAGGACACCCTGAGCTAAGGGAATCCAGCTCTGGAGTTGGGAGTACTGAGGAGAGCTCGGAGTGGGGAGTTGAGAGGAGCCTGTCTTAGGGGGACAGGGGTGGTGGTGAGGGGATCCAGACCTGCGTGGACAGAGGAGAGCTTGTCCTGGAGGGGACTAAGGAGATTCTGTAGGGGACTAAGGAGATGCTGCCCTCCCGTTTTGGAGGACTGAGGAGCCCTAGCAAGACAGAGGGGAGCCTCTCCTGGGGAGCCTGTCCTCGGGGTGCTGAGATCCATTCCTGGTTGGGGTGAGTAGAGCCTGTCCTTGAGATGAGGAGAACCTGGCAGGCACTGTTCTTTGTGTTCTGAAAGAAAGAGGCTCCCCAGCAGGCATGGCGCTGGGCATGGGCTCGCTGCAGGTCGCTGAAGTGCAGGAGGCTGAGGAGGAATTGGAGGAGACACCTTTAGAGTGGATATAAGGGTGGTAGGAGGCTGGCCCAGGTTGCCCAGGGAGGAGAGAGATGCTCTGTCCCCAGAACCATTGCAGGTCAGGGGCTGTGAGCAGCCTCCCTCTGAGCAGATGACCCTGCTGACTGCTGGAGCAGATGACCTTGAAGGGTCTTTTCCAAGCCAGACTGTTCTGTGCTTCAGTGAGGTGTAGCCATGGCCACCTCTTTCTGGAAGCCTGCTGAGGCTGCAGATGGTGAGATGAGAGTGTGAGCAGAGTGGGAGGCTGCCCAGATGATGCCACAGGGGTGCAATGACTCCTGAGGGAATGGGAACAGCAAGGTGCAGGCTGCACTTCATCAGCCCACGTGTGAGGCTGAGCCATGCTGGCAGGTCAGGCTTCACCTGGGGCTGCAGCAGTGACTAAGAGGCTGCTGCCCCATTTTCTGGGTCCATCTCGGGGTGCAGTGGCTCATGACTTCAACCCAAAGGTCTGTACACACCCAGGTCACAGCAGGCATTTCCAGAGCACCCTGGATTCACAGCAGAGTGACAGAGAATCACAGAACCAACCAGGTTGGAGAAGACCTTCGAGATCACCAAGTCCAACCCATAACAAAGCCAATGGAGTCCAAGGGAATTTATTCCCAGCAGGTCTTTGGGGAGCCTCCATTTCCTTGCTGAGAGCATTCCAAAGCCAGTTTTCCTCTCCCATGGTGATGGTGGAAGATGACAGAGTCCCCAGCTGCAGAGCAAGAGCAGCAGGCTCCAGCACGGGGCTGTCACAGGGCATTAGTCATGTCCTCAGCCACAGGAAAGCCACCCAGAAGAGCAAACCTCACTCCCCACAGCTCGAAGGCTGCTCCCACAGTGGGGGTTGTGCTTCCCTGCACAACACAGAAGCACAGCAGGACAACTTCCTGCCCCTCACCTGGTGGCCTTGCTCTCCAAAGGTGAGAGCCAGGGCTGTGGGTTTGCTCCAGGAGGTGTGCAGAAAGCCTGCTCCAGCCCAACCAGGCTGCTGCTGCTCAGAGGGTGAAGGGCACTAACCACTTCCCTCCACAGGGCTGCAGCTGCCTGCCAGCACAGCTCAGCAGGCCAGGATGTGTCCCACTCTGCTTGCACTCTTCCTACCCTTCCTTTGTGGGAGGACACCAAGCCAGAGAGCAGGACCACGTTTTCACATCATGCCAGCATGGTGGGGCCTGGAAGGGACCTCTGGAGATCATTAGCCCTGAGCAAGGCACCCACAGCAGCTTGCCCAGCAGCACAGTGCCCAGGGGAGGTTGGAAGCTCTGCACACAAGGAGACTCCACAACCTCTCTGGGCAGCCTGCTCCAGGCCTCCACCACCCTCACACTAATCAAGTTTCTCCTCCTGCTCAGGTGGCACCTCTTGGGTTGCAGTCTGTGCCCATTGCCCCTTGTGCTGCCCCTGGGCACCACGGACAAGAGCCTGGCCCCAGCCTCTTGTCCCCCACAGCTCCTTTAACAGTTGCTGAGCATTGCTCAGCTGCCCTCTGGGGCTGCTCTTCTGCAGGCTCTCAGCCCCAGGGCTCTCAGCCTTTGCTCCTGCCAGAGCTGCTCCAGGCCCCTCAGCAGCTTTGCAGCCTGCCCTGGGCTCTCTCCAGCACTTCCCTGTCCCTCTTGCACTGGGGAGCCCAGAGCTGGAATCAATCCTCCAGCAGTGACCTCAGAGCAAAGAAGTTTCTCCTGCTCTTCATATGGGACCTGCTGGGTTCCAGTTTCTAGGATCCAAGTCAGCTATGCCCCAAAGAGTGATTTCAGGAGCTCTGCAGTGCTCTGGGACCAGCAGAAGCCAAGTGCTGCTGTGCTGCTGCCGTTTGCCCCTTGTGCAATATCCCTCTGAGTCCACTGCTTGGTATCTGGGTTGATACCTTAGTAGATACTGCAGGTAGTACTTGTGGAGTACAACAATGACACAACCACAGCAGCAGGGAGGGTCAGCACTTCCTGCCGGGGACACAAGTGCCAGTCCCCACCCCAAGATTAAAGCACACTCAGTATTTATATAGCTGGCACACCCCGGAGGCCCCTTCAGGATGAAGGTCCACACTGCCTGCTGCTGCTGCAGACAGAGGGATCAGAGCCGATCCCAGCCCCAGCCCAGGAGCCCTGGGGAGGTTGTTTGCCTGAGGTCCCCTGCCCTACCTGCTTCCTATGAGTTATCAGTGGTAGGCAAGGGTGGAGGCTTTGTTTCAGTGCTGCCTTCTGGCTCCAGGTTGTTCTGCAGATGAGGACCTTCCACTGGGACCTTCAGTCCATGCCTGAGACAGTTAATATCACAGTCTCACAGTATCACCAAGGTTGGAAGAGACCTCAAAGCTCATCAAGTCCAACCCATTACCACAGCCCTCAAGACCAGACCATGGCACCAAGTGCCACGTCCAAACCCGCCTTGAACACCTCCAGGGACGGTGACTCCACCACCTCCCTGGGCAGCCCATTCCAGCAGTCAGTGACTCTCTCAGGCAAGAACTTTCTCCTCACCTCCAGCCTAAACTTCCCCTGGCACAGCTTGAGACTGTGTCCTCTTGTTCTGGTGCTGCTTGCCTGAGAGAAGAAAGCAACCTTCTGCTGGCTACAACCACCCTTCAGGTAGCTGGAGACAGCAAGAAGGTCTCCCCTGAGCCTCCTCTTCTCCAGGCTAACCAATCCCAGCTCCCTCAGCCTCTCTCCATAGGGCTGTGCTCGAGGCCTCTCCCCAGCCTCGTTGCCCTTCTCTGGACACGCTCAAGCACCTCAATGTCCTTCTGAAATTGAGGGGCCCAGAACTGGACACAGGACTCAAGGTGTGGCCTAAGCAGTGCAGAGTCCAGGGGGAGAATGACCTCCCTCCTCCTGCTGGCCACACTCTTGCTGATGCAGGCCAGGATGCCTAATGTGGCAAGCAGCAGCCAGAGGCTGAGAAGCTTTGTTAATGCTCCTTGGGTTCATATTTCTAAGCAAACCCAAAGGGTGATACAGACACCACTCCTGTTTTCTTTCCATGGAATCAGAGAATCCCTAAGGTTGGAAAAAAGACCTTTAAGATCATCGAGTCCAACCACAACCAAACCACCATGACCACTAAACAGTGCCACATCTACAGCTTCTTCAACACCTCCAGGGATGGTGACTCCACCACCTCCCTGGGCAGCCTGTGCCAATGCCTCACCACTCTGGCAGGAAAATTCTTCCTAATGTCCAATCTGAACCTCCCCTGGTACAACTTAATGTCCCACCTAAGCCTCCCCTGCTACAACTTAATGTCCCACCTAAGCCTCCCCTGCTACAACTTAATGTCCCACCTAAGCCTCCCCTGCTACAACTTAATGTCCCACCTAAGCCTCCCCTGCTACAACTTAATGTCCCACCTAAGCCTCCCCTGGTACAACTTAATGTCCCACCTAAGCCTCCCCTGCTACAACTTAAACCCATTTCCTCTTCTCCTACTTTTTGCTCCTAACTGTGCAAACCAGAATATGACAGTTCCAAACTGCTTAGTTTAAAATCCAAGCTACAGGTCTCCATCTCAGAAACCTCTTCCTGCATTTTCTGTATAAGGCAAGAGAAGTTCAGCTGAAATGGAACATTTTTATCTGGGCTTTTCACAGCCAAAGATCTAATTTCTCTCACTGGAATATTCCAGTTAGCCTCAAATCAGCACAGAGAGGAACCACTGCTGGAGAGGGCAGAGGGTGTCCACCCTGGAGAGGAGGAGGCTGAGTGAAGACCTCATTACCCTCTACAGCTCCCTGAAAGGAGGCTGCAGCCAGCTGGGGTTGGGCTCTGCTCCCAAGGGATAAACAATAGGTTAAGAGGAAATGGCCTCAAGTGGCACCAGGGGAGGTTTAGGTGGGACATTAGAAGAAACTTCCCTGAAAGGGTTTTCAAAGCCTGGCACAGGCTGCCCAGGGAGGTGGGCTGGGGAAGAGGGCTGGGGAGGAGCAGCTCAGAGAGCTGGGGGTGTGCAGCGTGGAGGAGGCTGAGGGCAGAGCTCATTGCTCTCTGCAGCTCGCTGAGAGAAGGCTGCAGCCAGCTGGGCTTGGGCTCTGCTCCCAGGGAACAAGGGACAGGACAAGAGGAAAGAGCCTCAGCTGGCTCCAAGGGAAGTTTAGGTTGGACATCAGAAGAAATTCTTCCCTGAAAGGGTTCTCAGACACTGCAGCTGCCCAGGGCAGTGGTGGAGTCCTCATCCCTGGAGGGGTTTCAGAGCCCTGGAGGTGTGGTGCCATGGGTTAGTGGTGCCCTGGCAGTGCTGGGCTTGGGTTAGGGCTGAGCTGCCAGCGCTGGGTTCAGTCACTGAATTAATCACTGAATCACAGAATCAGGGCTGGAAGGGACCACAAGGAGCAGCCAGCTCCAACCTCCCTGCCATGCCCAGGGACACCTCACACTAGATCAGGCTGCCCACAGCCTCATCCAGCCTGGCCTTAAACACCTCCAGGCATGAGGCTTCCACCACCTCCCTGGGCAAACCCTGCCAGGCTCTCACCACCCTCATGCTGAACAACTTCTTCCTCACCTCCAGGCTGACTCTCCTCATTTCCAGCTTTGTTCTATTCCCCCCAGTCCCATCACTCCATGACAGCCTAAAAAGTCCCTCCCCAGCTTTCTTATAGCCCCCTTCACATCCTGCAAGGCCACAAGAAGGTCACCTGGGAGCCTTCTCCTCTCCAGACTGCACTGCCCCAACCCCCTCAGTCTCTCCTCACAGGATTCCTTCAGGACCCACAGAACTGTTTGCAGAAGCCCCCCCAAGCCCATGGAGCAGCAGCCCAGCACCACTGTGGCCACTGCACATGTCCCAACCCTCTCAGTCTGTCCCCACAGCAGATAATTGAACATCTTCCTGCAGCAGCTCGGAGCACTTCCTGCCTGTGCTGCCTGCAGTGGCTGCTCAGCTTCAGCAGAGCAAGCAAGTGGCCCTCAGCTGTTCCTCCAGCATGACCTGTGCCTTATGGCACACCAAGAGCAGGTCCTGGGCATAGCTCAAATGTGCAGAGCTGGATGCAGCTCATCATTGTTGGCCAAACCATGGAGGGGCAGACCAAGTACAACAGAGACAACCTGCAGCAGCTTTGAGCCCTCTTCAGGACTGTCTGTGCAGCCCTTGCTGTCCACCCCTGTAGGAGCTGTGTTCTTGTGAAGCACAGAGCTGTCTAGGCTGGAGAAGACCTTCAGGATCACCAAGTCCAGCAATGAACTCAACACCAGCAAGTCTGCTGCTAAACCATTCTGGGACTATAAAACCATGGCACTCAGCACCACATCTCTTTCCAAACCCCTGCCCTCCTGTAGCCCCCTTCAGATCCTGGAAGGCCACTCCAAGGTCTCCTGGAAGC
>VWZE01002897.1:47592-72107 GCA_013396675.1 Eubucco bourcierii
CCTGGAGGTGTTTAAGGCCAGGCTGGATGAGGCTGTGGGCAGCCTGATCTAGTGTGAGGTGTCCCTGGGCATGGCAGGGGCGTTGGAACTGGCTGCTCCTTGTGGTCCCTTCCAGCCCTGACTGATTCTATGATTCCATGACATCAGCAGCAGACACAGCCTTGAGCTGCCACCCTCCAGGCTCCTAAATGAAACCATCCAAGGTCCCTGTGGGTAAAAAGGAGCCTGTGGAGGTGTCCCTGGGGAGCTGTGTGAGGCTGAGGGGCAGGCAGAGGAGCAGCACAGACCCTGCCCCTCACATCCCTTGGGCTCCTGAGGCACCATCTGCATCCATCCACATGGGCCCAGGTGCTGCCTGCCATTGAGTCATCAATTCCTGCTTCCAGGGCAGAGCAGCTCCCTGGTGAGAATCCTGGGGATGCTGGAGGGGGAGAGAGTGCCTGGGACTGAACAAGAAGGTCCACAAGAGGCAGAGGGACAGTCCAGAAGACTTCCTTCTCATCCTTGCCAGAAGAATGCCAAGCCCACATCTCTCCATCTGCCTCTGGCTGTTTGCCAGCTGCTTTTGGGAGACTGCTGGTCAGGAAATTGATGCCAGAGGGCAAATATTCATCCCAACTTCCTTCCCAAAGCAGGCAGGGATTTGCCCTGGCGAGACTCGCTTCCTGCAGGCATCCAGGCTGCCCCAGCACCATCGACAGCAGCATGGGCAGAGGGGACTCTGTCTGCCTTCCCACACTCCTGCACGTCTAACAAGAGCCTGCCAGACGTCTGCAACACAGGCCTGAAGGACACAGAGCCCACAGAGAAGCTGCTGCTTGTGCTGCTCTCCCAAGCCAGGCTGCAGAAGCTGCCAAGGCTCTAGCTGAAGCAGGAGTGTGAGTTTAATGGTGTCTTGATGCTCTGTCTGGGAGATAAAGAGGGAAGATTTGATGCCACCTCCCTCAGAATTAGGTAGATCATAAAATGTCTTGAATTGGAGTGGATCTTAAAGAGGCCATGGGCAGGGACACCTCCCACCAGCCCAGGGTGCTCAAAGCCTCATCCAACCTGGCCTTGAACCAGGGCAGCCCCTGGTATCAATCCAGGCTGGGCATGAAGGACTGGGGAGAGCAGTCCCATGGAGAAGGACTTAGGGGTGCTAGGGGGTGCAGAGCTGGAGATGAGCTGGCACTGAGCACTGTCAGCCCAGCCCCAGCCTGTGCTGGGCTGATCCCCAGCAGTGTGGGCAGCAGGGGCAGGGAGGGGATCCTGCCCCTCTGCTGTGCTCTGCTGAGACCCCCCCTGCAGTGCTGGGGCCAGCTCTGGAGTGCTCAGCACAGCACAGACAGGGACCTGTTGGAGCAGGGCCAGAGGAGGTCACAGCAGTGCTGGCAGGGCTGGAAGGGCTCTGCTGTGAGGCCAGGATGGCAGAGTTGGGGTTGTACAGCCTGCAGAAGAGAAGGCTCCAGGGAGTCCTGAAGTGGTGGTTAAGAGGGCTGTAGCAAGAAGGGCTGTTGTAAACTGACTGTTTGCCCTGAGGAAGGAAAGAAAAAAAGGAGTATCTACCATTTATTATAGTAGCCTTCCAGGATCTGAAGGGGGCTACAGCAAGGCTGGGGAGGGACTATTGACAAGGTCTGGTAATGACAGGACAAGGGGCAATGGGTTTGAACTGGCAGAGGGGAGACTGAAAGTGGATGGTAGGAGGAAGTTCTTTGGAGTGAGGGTGGTGAGAACCTGGCACAGGTTGCCCAGGGAGGTTGTGGCTGCTCCCTCTCTGGAGGTGTTCAAGGCCAGGTATGATGAGGCCTTGAGTGACCTGTGCTAGTGGGAGGTGTCCCTGCCTATGGCAGGGGGTTGGAACTGGATGATCCTTGAGGTCCCTTCCAACCTTACCATTCTATGATTCTATGACCTTCTGGTGGCCTTGCAGTGCCTCAAGGGCTGAGCAGAAAGCTGGGGACAGACTTTTGAGCAGGGCCTGTTGGGACAGGACAAGAAGGGGATGGTTTGAACCTCATGTTGCCCACGGAGGTTGTGGCTGTTTCCCAGCCTGGTGGCATTCAACACCAAGGCTGGGAGAGGAGAAACTTTATCAAAGTCTCTTCAGCCCATTCCATGAATCTATGAATCCTTGAGTGCAAGCCTTCAACAAGGGCAGAAAGCAGCTGGAATGCCTCCATCAGCAGATGACAGCTGGAGCTGAGGTGGCAAAAGGCCTGGCTGGGTAAGGTGACACTGGTGGCCACCTCACAAAGACAGTTTAGAACCCTTTGGGCTGGCAAATGCAAATGTTGAGTTCATGGGAAAGGAAGAGGAATTGGAGCCCATGCAGCTGCTAACTGCCAACTGTCCTTACCCAGCCCCTGCAGCCTAGCACCAGAGTTCTACCCTGCAGCTCAACACCAACCTGGCATGGTGGGCAGAGGTTCTTCACAACAATTCTCAGCGTGATGGGGTTGGAAGTGACCTCTGAGGATCAGCCAGTCCAATCCCCTGCTCCAGCAGGGCACCCACAGCAGCTTGCCCAGCAGCACAGTGCCCAGGGAGGGTTGGAAGGGACCCTCTGGAGCTCAGCCAGTCCAAACCCTGCTCCAGCAGGGCACCCACAGCAGCTTGCTCAGCAGCACAGTGCCCAGGAAGGGTTGGAAGGGACCTCTGGAACTCAGCCAGTCCAAACCATGCTCCAGCAGGGCACCCACAGCAGCTTGCTCAGCAGCACAGTGCCCAGGGGAGGTTGGAAGCTCTGCACACAAGGAGACTCCACAACCTCTCTGGGCAGCCTGCTCCAGGCCTCCACCACCCTCACAACAAACAACTTTCTCCTCAAGCTCAGGTGGCACCTCCTGGGTTGCAGTCTGTGCCCATTGCCCCTTTTGCTGTCCCTGGGCACCACTGACAAGAGTCTGGGCCCAGCCTCTTGCCCCCCACAGCTCCTTTAGCTCTTGCATTGCTTAGCTACCCTCTGGGGCTGCTCTTCTGCAGGCTTTCAGCCTTTGCTGCTCCCAGAACTGCTCCACCTGGGCTTGGAAGTTCTCCACAGGAACACAGTTCTGGAACACCCCCAGGGATGGGGACTCCACCACTGCTCTGGGCAGCCTGTGCCAATCCCTGACCACTCCTGCAGTAGAGAAGTTGTTCCTCATGTCCAACCTAAACTTCCCCTGGTCCCAGCTGAGGCCATTTCCTCTTTGTTCTTGGGGAGCAGAGCCCAAGCCCCAGTTGCCTGCAGCCTCCTCTCAGGGAGCTGCACAGAGCAATGAGCTCTGCCCTCAGCCTCCTCTGCTCCATACTGCACCCCCCCAGCTCCCTCAGCTGCTCCTCCCCAGCCCTCTTCTCCAGACCCTTTTCCTTGCCCTTGCCCTGTGCAGCCCCAGAGAAGGGAGGTGCCCAGGGTGAGAGTTTGTATTGGCATGGGTAGAAGATGCTAGCAGGCTGGTGGGGTTCTGTGTCCCTCCAGTGATGCCAGGCAGCCCTCCTGCCCAGGCCAGGAGATGGAGAGCAGGAGAAGTCCACAGAAGACACAGGGAACATGGAATCATACAAGGGGTGGGCTTGGAAGGACTCTTTCAAGGTGCCCTAGCCCAGCATCTGAAGCTTGGTTGGCTTGAGCCCATCTCATCCCCCAGCACTTTGGGGTGCTCCTGCACAACCAAGAATGGCAGCTCTGGCAAAAAACAAACCAACCAAAGCACCCAAAATAGCAACCCCCAAGCTTGCCTCAGTGCCAAGGGCTGGCTGCTGTCACTCTCAGCCCTGTGGCACCCTGCTACAGGCCACCAGATCTGACCCAAGGCTATACTGGTGTGGGGTAAGGCAGAGGAAGCAGAAGGGAGGGGAGGTTGTGGAGCAGGGCCTGGGGACACCCGCCAGAGCTGGGCAGGCTGTTTAGGCTGTGGCAGATAAGCTGGAGCCCAGGGTGACATCAGTGGGCAAGCATGTAGCAAGGAGCTGCTGCAGAGGCAAGGGCACCAAGTGCCAGCTGCTGTGGGGAGGACCTGCAGCAACGGGTCAGCTCCTGGCCTCAGCTGCAGCTCCAGGCACTCAGGAGTCTTCTGCCCTTCCCAGCTCTGAAGGAGCTCAGAAACAGGCTGGAATGACTGGAAGCAGAGGGCACTGCCAGGACACTGAGGGGCTGGGGCAGGGCCAGAGAAGGGCAGCAAAGGTGGGGAAGGGTCTGGAGAAGAAGGTGTGGAGGAGCAGCTGAAAGAGTTGGGGGTGTGCAGCGTGGAGGAGGCTGAGGGCAGAGCTCATTGCTCTCTGCAGCTCGCTGAGAGAAGGCTGCAGCCAGCTGGGCTTGGGCTCTGCTCCCAGGGAACAAGGGACAGGACAAGAGGAAAGAGCCTCAGCTGGCTCCAAGGGAAGTTTAGGTTGGACATCAGAAGAAACTTCTTCCCTGAAAGGGTTCTCAGACACTCCAGCTGCCCAGGGCAGTGGTGGAGTCCTCATCCCTGGAGGGGTTTCAGAGCACTGGAGATGTGGAGCTGAGGGCCACGGGTTAGTGGTGCCCTGGCAGTGCTGGGCCAGGGATTGGATTCCCTGATCTTCAAGGCCTCTTCCAACCAGGGACTCTGACTGTGGCTGGGAACTTCCCCACTTTCTGGAATGGACTAAAGTGAAGGTCCAAAGCTGATCTATCACCTGGTGCCAGAGCAGGCCAACAGCTCCATGCATGGACAGCAGCAGGGCAGCTCCACTGGCCTGAACATGTGGCATCTGCAGGGCTGGACACTTGTGAGGTTTGGTTCCTCAATGTCCTCTGGACTTCAGGAACAATTTTCTTTGCTGCAGGAGAGGTCAGGCACTGGCACAGGTTGCCCAGGGAGGTGGTGGAGTCCCCATCCCTGGGGGTGCTCAAGGATGTGGTGCTGATGTATGTGCTTTAGTGGCCATGGAGGTGTTGGGTAGAAGGTTGGAGGTTGTTCAGCCTAGAGAAGACTTGAGAAGGGGACCTCAGAGCTGCCTTCTAATGGCTGAAGGGATCCTACAGGAAGGCTGCAGAGGACCTTTCCATAAGGGTGTCTAGCAGCAAGCCAAGGGAGAATGGTTTGGAGCTGAGGCAGGGAAGGGTTAGGCTGGAGCTGAGGAAGAAGTTCTTCAGTGTGAGAGTCTGGAATAGGTTTCTCGGGAAGGCTGTGGCTGCCTCCTGCCTGGAGGTGCTCAAGGCCAGGCTGGATGAGTCCTTGAGCAGCTGAGTCTAGTTGAGAGGTGTCCCTGCCCATGGCAGAGAGGTTGGAGTAGATGAGCTGAAAGGTCCCTTCCAACCTGAGCCATTCTGTGACCCCAAAGGTCTTTTCTCAGTGATCTTAGAGAGCTTTAGCAACCCTTCTGACTGACTCCATGCCAGCAGTGGTGGCAGAGGTACTTCCTTCTTGAGGAGCCTGAGTAAACAGCTTTCTGCTGGGCAGCCACAGAGGCCTGAAGGTTGCTGAAAGGCTGACAGACAAAACAATCCAAGGGCAGGGAATGTGCTGCCTGAGGGGGGATAAGGGAGGAGAGAGCAGAGCCTGATTTATGATAGTCTCATTACACTCGAGACAGCTTGTACCCAGCCAGCTGGAGGAGAGGCAGCCCCAAGGAGAGTCAGGGAACAACAACCTTGGGGTCAACCTGACATTGGCCATCCAGGCTGGGAGAAAACACTCTCCTGACACCAGGCTTGGGAGCCACCAGAGACAAAAGCTGGCTCCCAGAGAGGACGGGTTTGGTTGCTGTGAGCTCAGTGTGCCCATGACAGCCCAGAGGCAGCAGCCGCTGGAGGTGCTCCACAGTGCTGCAGCCCAGCTCCCAGTTCTCACCACGGGTTGGGATCCTCAGGTTTTCCACGAGGAAAAAACAAGTGGGCCTGCTCCTGGGGGCTGTGCCAGCAGAAAGCCAAGAGCCCTGGTGTGCCAAGCCTGGCTGAAGCCTCACGGCTTGAAGTTTGGTTGGCAGCAGCTCATTGCGTGAGCTCCCGGCCCCTGGGTGAATTCCCCTCCAGCAGTAGGAAGCCCTGTGCCAGCTGGTGCCCACCCTGCCCTGACACTGCCAACAGAACCTTCTCCTGGCCCTGCCTCACTCCCCCTTTCCTGGCTAAGCTGAAAGCAAAGTGGTTTTTTCTTTTCCCAGGGCTAAGCAAGGGAAGTAGGCAACCAGAGAGCTGCAGAAGTCTTCTGGGAGACCCTCAGAGCACCATCCAGGTTTGGTTCTTCAGCCTGCTGCCAGGAAGCCTCTCACTGCAGCAGTTTCTGCTCTCACCCAGCCCCAGCCCCTCTTCTAACCACCCCTGCACCCAGCTGGGACATTACAGGCACCAACTGCAAGGTATGGACCCCAGAACCTGGGACCCCCACCCACAGGACACTGTCACTTTGGCTAGCAGGAAATATTTTTAGCCCACAGTGAGGACATTGCCCAGGAGGCCACACAGCCTCCACCCCTGAGGGCTTTCAGAATCAGGCTCAGTGAAGCACTGAACCACCTGACCTGACCCTGCTTTGAGCAAGAGCTTGGTCTAGAGACCTCCCAAGGTTCCTTCCCACTTGAAGGACACCACCTGAGAAGCCTTCCCACAGCCATCCCCCACACTTCTCCAAACCACTTCCCTGCAGAGCTGTCCCCACAGCTGCTCTGCCCAGCAGTCCTCAAGCACCTCTAAGGAGGGGGATGAGGAACATCTCCCACTCCGGCATCATTCCTCTCTGAAGAGCTCCAGAAGCCTGACAGCCCCAAACATGACTTGTGTGAGATACAGGCCAGAAGGTCCCTGCCAGGAGGTTTCAGAGCCCAGCCAGGCTCAAAACTCTCTTGGCAGAGTGGTTGCCCTTCACAAGCTGCCTGCTTGCATGTGTGTGAAGGGTGAGCAACAATCACAAGAGTCTGCCTGTTCCTCTGTGCCCTCTTGGGTGGCTGGCACTCAGATATCAACTGGAGGAGCAGCCTCCTGACCTTCTGCCCAGCTTCCAAGTCACCACATGCTCAGGCTGTTCCTCCCTCCTGGCCACCCAGATGCCTTTATCTTGCTGGCCAAAACACTTTGTTTCCAGACAAACCCTCCTGGCATTGCTCACCAGCAGCCCAAACAGATGTGACCTCACCTTTCACTCCTGTCCAGGGAGCAGTGCTTGAACTGCTCCCTCCAGAAGTATTGACCTGTGCAGGGTCCCCAAACACAGCTCCCCAGGATGCTCAGGATGTTCACTCCACAGCTCCCAGCCCATTCCCATGGCTCTGGAAACACCAAACACAGCCCAGAAGGTCTCTCTTGGCACACACAACTATCAGTGCCAGCCCACTCCAGTCAGGAGCTGTGCTGGGAGGCTTTTCACAGTGCCAGGAGCTGCCATCAGCAGGGACACAGAGAGAGCTTCACCACAACTGGCACACAACAGTTGGGTTGGAAAGGACCTTAAAGACCACCCAAGCTCAGTTCCAACCCCCTGCCATGGGCAGGGACACCTCCCACTGGCCCAGGGGTGCTCAGAGCCTCATCCAGCCTGGCCCTGAACACCTCCAGGGAGGTTGTGTATGACAGAAGTACAGAATGTGATCAAGGATCAGAGATCCCATTCTGTGCTTCTGTCATCCACAACCTCCCTGGGCAACCTGTGCCAGTGTCTCTCCATGTATGCTGGTTTGAGGCTAATTGGAATAATTTAATGAGGGAAATGAGCCCATTGGTTGTGAAAGGAAAGTAACAGTGATGTCTGTATCGCTCATTGGTTCTGCTGGGGGACATAAGAAACATAACCAAAGTCAGTCCATTTAGCCTCAAAGCAGCACACCATGCCAGATCCCAGAGCTGCCTCCCTGGAGGTGTTGAAAGCCAGGGTGGATGGGGCCCTTGAGTGACCTGTGCTGGTGGGAAGTGTCTCTTGAAGATTTGGAGAGGAGGAAGGACTAGCAGGTGATTTCCAGATGGGACACAGAGAGAGGGTTTGGAGCCAATGGATCTTTTACTGCCATAAATAACCACTGTTGGGATAACAAAAAAAGGCACAGATTTGTCAACTATAAACAGTGAAAATAAAACCTATTTACACTTTGCACAGACAGCATCAACCAGCAAGTCAAGGCTTGGTCACCTCAGAGCTTGCTTTGAGTTGTTCCCAAGCAAGTCCAGATTGCAGCAGGTAGGGGTTGGGTGTTCCACCAAGCCCTGCCTGCCGAGGCCAGGCCGGAGGCCGTGAAAGGGGGAGAGCAGTCAGCAGCAAGGTGGAGAGGGTGGGGGCAACTTCAGATGGAGACAGTGCTGCTGACTTCTTCATACTGAATGATGAAGTATGGGTAACTCTGATCATCATTGAAGATGACAAAGATCTGAGGCTCAAAGAAATTGTCCACGCAGGAGTCGTAGAGGTCGCTGGTGACGCTGCCGGGGTTGACGGGAGGAGGCCTCCTCATGGTGTGGTTGCCCACGGTGTACCTGCCAGTCAGCACTTTGGCCAGGAACATGTAATGCACGCCTTTGGAGGACCTTTTGGAGAAGTTGTGGGAGTAACTTGCCTTCCTGGCAAAGTAGCTGCCCTGGCCAAACATGGTGGCGTGCTTGCCGCAGACGCGCGGG
Organism: Eubucco bourcierii; assembly: GCA_013396675.1. Classification (NCBI taxonomy): domain Eukaryota; kingdom Metazoa; phylum Chordata; class Aves; order Piciformes; family Ramphastidae; genus Eubucco; species Eubucco bourcierii. The sequence continues at coordinate 56,120 of VWZE01002897.1, forward strand.
TCGAAGTTGTGCTTGCAGATGGCGTCCACCACGTCGGGGGAGGTGCCGTGGAACAGGTGCCGCTCGCTCAGCAGCCGCTCCAGCCCGCTCAGCTTCCTGCACATGTGCTCCTTCTTCCTGCAAGAGAGGGGGGACACTGAGTGCTGCTGAGCAGCCCACGGCTCCTGGGCTGCCAACGGCGCTGCCACCGAGTCGTGCAGTCAATCGCTGAGTCAGCGAATCACAGAAGCCTTTGATTACAGAACCGTGGAATCATTGGATCAATCACTGAATGGAGCATTGAATCATAGGATCAGAGAATCATTGGATGGATCACTCACCAGATCGCTCACTGGATCACTCAATCGCTCCCTGCATTGCTCAATCGCTCCCTGAATCGCTCCCTGCGTCGCTCAATCACTCCCTGCATCGCTCAATCACTGGATCGCTCCCTGGGTCGCTCAATCGCTCCCTGCATCGCTCAATCACTGGATCGCTCACTGGATCGCTCAATCGCTCCCTGCATCGCTCAATCACTGGATCGCTCACTGGATCGCTCAATCGCTCCCTGCATCGCTCAATCACTGGATCACTCACTGGATCGCTCAATCGTTCCCTGCATCGCTCAATCACTGGATCACTCACTAGATCGCTCAATCGTTCCCTGCATCGCTCAATCACTGGATCACTCACTGGATCGCTCAATCGTTCCCTGCATCGCTCAATCGCTCCCTGGATTGCTCACTGGGTCACTCAATCGCTCCCTGGATCGTTCAATCACTGGATCGCTCACTGGATCGCTCATTTGCTCACTGAATCAATCACTGGATCGCTCAGTCGTTCATTGAATCCCTCAATCACTCACCGGATCGCTCAATCGCTCACCGGATCGCTCAGTCGTTCATTGAATCCCTCTATCACTCACTGGATCGCTCAATCGCTCACTGGATCGTTCAGTAGCTCACTGGATCGCTCAGTCGCTCACTGGATCGTTCATTGAATCCCTCAATCACTCACTGGATCGCTCAATCGCTCAATTGCTCACTCAATCACTCACTGGATCGCTCAATCGCTCGCTCAATCGCTCAGTAGCTCACTGCATCGCTCATTGAATCCCTCAATCGCTCACTGGATCGCTCACTGGGTCGCTGGGTCGCTCAGTCGCTTACTGAATCACTCACTGGATCACTCAATCACTGAATCAACAGACTCGTCAAATCAATCACTGAATCAACAGACTCGTCAAATCAATCACTGAATCAACAGACTCGTCAAATCAATCACTGAATCAACAGACTCGTCAAATCAATCACTGAATCAACAGACTCGTCAAATCAATCACTGAATCAACAGACTCGTCAAATCAATCACTGAATCAACAAATCAGTCACTGAATCACAGAATCAGTCAGGGCTGGAAGGGACCACAAGGCTCATCCAGTTCCAAGCCCCCTGCCATGGGCAGGGACACCTCACACTAGATCAGGCTGCCCACACATACAACACTCAGGGTTGGAAGTGACCTCCACGAGTCATGGAGACCAACTCCCCCCTGCAGTCAGCAGGGACATCCTCAACTAGAGCAGGTAGCACAGAGCCCTGTTGAGCCTCACCTTGAATATCTCTACCACTGCCCTGGGCAGCCTGGGCCAGGCCTTGGCAACCCTTTCAGGGGAGAAATTGTTCCTCATGTCCAACCTAAACCTCCCTTGGGGCAACTTAAGGCCATTTCCTCTTGTCCTGTCACTTGTTCCTTGGGAGCAGAGCCCAACCCAAGCTGGTTGCAGCCTTCTCTCAGGGAGCTGCAGAGAGGAATGAGTTCTGCTCCACACTCAACACCCTCAAGCTGCTCCTCCCCAGCCCTGTTCTCCAGACCTTTCCCCAGCTTTGTTGCCTTTCTTTGGCCTTGCCCCAGCCCCTCAGTGTCCTTCTTTAGGTGCAGGTCCAAAGCTGCACAAAGCTTTTGATAGGCCATGGTTGGACTGGATGATCTGGAGAAGCCACTGGACACAGTTTAGCACCTCAGAGTCCTTCTTGGAGTGAGAGGTGACCAGATAGGAACCTCCAAGACACATCAGAGCACCTCTAGGGTTTGTGTATCTGAAAGATCTTCTTCAACCCAAAGGATTCCAGGACTCTGGTTCTCCTCTGCTCAAGACCAATGTCTACTTCTCAGTCCCAACCCCCAATTTTCAGCTCTCTTCCCACCACTGCAGCAGGAGGATCCTGCCTTTCTCCTACCTTTTGTATTTTTCCCAGAGGAATTGGTTCTGCACCCTCAGGATCTTCAGGATCTTGTACTTGGTCTCTGGCACAGTCTTGTGGAACAGGTTATAAATGGTTCTGTAGCTTTTGTCTTCACTCACAACAGGCACTTGGATGAAGTCCTGAGCTGGATCCATACTAATCCAGGTTTCAGGATAGAAGTTTGGAGAGGTAATGGCAGTTGGAGATAAGTCTTGGGAAGAAGCTGAGTCAGTTGCTGGGGAAGGGACTGGAGAGCTGCCTCCTAAGGTCCTGGGTGAGAAAGGAGATAAAGGTTCTGCTTCAGCACTGCACAACCAGGAGAGCTTCTGATCACGCGGACATCGCAAACAGAAGGTGTTCGAGGTGTTCTGGCTTGGGTGAGGCCAGAAGTTCTCCTGTCCAGCCTGGCCTGGTAGGGTTGGAAGGGACCTCTGGAGCTCAGCCAGTCCAACCCCCTGCTCCAGCAGCTTGCCCAGCAGCACAGTGCCCAGGGAGGGCTGGAAGCTCTCCAAACAAAGGAGACTCCATGATCTATCTGGGCGGCCTGCTCCAGGTCTCCACCACCCTCACAACAACAAACTTTCTCCTCCTGTTCAGGTGGAGCTTCCTGGGTTGCAGTTTGTGCCCACTGCATTGGTCCTTGGGCACCAGTGACAAGAGCCTGGCCCCAGCCTCTTGCCCCCAGCCTTTAGCTGTTGCTGAGCATTGCTCAGCTGCCCTCTGGGGCTGCTCTTCTGCAGGCTCTCAGCCCCAGGGCTCTCAGCCTTTGCTCCTGCCAGAGCTGCTCCAGGCCCCTCAGCAGCTTTGGAGCTTCCCCTGGACTCTCTTTCCTGGAGTGAGGGCCCCAAAGCTGAACCCCAGTACTTGAGTACTTCTGACAGGGAAGGGCAGGCCCTGATGACCTGAAGACCTCTTCCACCGTTAGAGATTCCCTGCAAAGCTGCTGTTGCCTCCAGTCTGAATGCAGTTGGGTAAGGAAGGAGCTCTGAGGAAGGAGAATGCAGTCAGAGGAACTCACAGCTTGGCTGGAAAGCCCCAGGGCAAATCTTGTCTCTAAACCCCACAGTCAACCTTCAATTAAACTTCATGAATTAAAAAGCCTGGAGGACCATGTGAGGGTTTTGGTGTGACCCAGACATAATTTCATAGACCTCACCTGGAATCCTTCAAATGAGAAACAACTGCTGGAAGCAGGAAGTCCACACTTGGGCCTTCCTCCTGCATCCTTCCAGTGCCTCTGTCAGAATTTGGGGGTTCATAGAGACTGGTTTGGGTTGGAAGGGACCTTAAAGACCATCCAGTTCCAGCAGCCCTAAGCCCAGGTTGCTCAAGGCCTCATCCAAGCTGGTTTTCAACACTTCCAGCCTTGGCGCCTCCACAGCTTCTCTGGGCAACCTGTGCCAGTGCCTCAGCACTCTCCTGGAGAAGAATTTCTTCCTCATGTCTTATCTCTATCCAGCTTCTTCCAGCCTGAAGCTATCACTCCTCATTCTGTCATCTCATGAGGGTCAAGAGTCCCTCTCCAGTCATCCAGGTTGCTTTCCTACAAAGGTTTCCAACCACCACTTGCTTGGAAGCTCAGGCTAAGAAGCCTTCTAGCCCCACTGCAGCACTCAAAGCCCCTTTGCTGGGCCCCATGTGCCAAGCTACCAACTCAAGACTAATGACTATAAGAGGACAACCTGTTCCTGCCTCCTGAACTCTGCTCAGAAGGTTTCCAGCTGGCATTTTTTATGAGGTCAGGCTGCAACACTTCTCTCAGCCTGCCTGTGAAGGGTGAGGCTGCTCAGCCCCAAGCAGGTGACAATAAAAACAGGCCAGCAAATTGCTGCGGGGTGAGGAGACACTGTCACAGGTTGCCCAGGGAGGTTGTGGAGCACAGAATGTGATCAAAGATCCTCAAAGATCACATTCTGTGCTCCACAATCTCTCTGGAGGTGTTCAAGGCCAGGTTGGATGGGGTCTTGAGCAGCCTGGGGCTGGGGCTGCTCTTCCCCAGGCTCTCAGGCTTTGCTCTTACCAGAGCTGCTCCAGGCCCCGCAGCAGCTTTGCAGCCTACCCTGGACCCTTTCTAACAGTTCCCAGTTTCTCTTGAATTGGGAAGCCCAGAACTGGACCCAGCGCTCCAGGGGTGCCCTGACCAGGGCAGAGCAAAGTGGAAAGAGAACCTCTCTTGAGTTGCTGGTGGGAGCAGCTTTGCAGTCTGCTCTGGACTCTCTCCAGCAGTTCCCTGTCCCTCTTGAACTGGGGAGCTCAGAGCTGGACCCAGCGCTCCAGGAGTGGCCTGACCAGGGCAGAGCAGAGAGGGAAGAGAACCTCCCTTGAGCCGCTGGTGGAACAGAGAACAAGCATCCAAATCTTCCTTTGTGCTGAGATACTTACTGCAGAAAGGGCATCAGCACCACGCAGGAACGAAGCAGAGGCCTCCTCTTGATCTCTCTTCTGAAGCAGGCATTCTGCTGGAAGCCATCTCTGACATTGAGGATGTATTGGTTGTGCCAGGTGATGAAGCGAACCTCCTTCACCCCCCGGCCCACAGCCGCTTCAATCAACTTCACCACAGGCTGCACACAGACAGGAGACAGAAGAGGACCATGGGATGTGACCAAAGGTGGCTTCAGAAAGGCAGCTTCCCACCTCCAGCAGCCCTCTCTCTGCTCCCTTCCCCCTGCTCTGAGCCATGAGGACTTTGAGATCTCTTTCGTGAGAAGAGAAGGCTCCAGGGAGTCCTCAGAGCAGCCTTGCAGTAGCTGAAGGTGGCTACAGGAGAGCTGAAGAAGGACTTTGGGCAAGTGTCAGGGGGAGGGACAATGGCTTTGAGCTGGGAGAGGGGAGGTGAGGAACAAACTGTTGAGAGTGAGGGTGGAGGAGATACTGGCACAGGTTGCCCAGGGAGGTTGTGGATCAGAGAAGCACAGAATATGATCTTGGGCAAAGCTTACAGCACCTCCAACAACTTCTCTGGGCAACCTTCTCCAGTGCCTCAGCACCCTCATGGGGAAGAATTTCCTCCTCATGTCTGAGCTCAATCCAGCTTCTTCCAGCTGGAAGCCATCAGCCTTTGTCTGTCACTCCATAGAATGGGTTAGGTTGGAAGTGACCTCAAAGTTCAGCCAGTTCCAACCCTCTGCCATGGGCAGGGACACCTCCTACCAGCCCAGGTTGCTCAAAGCCTCATCCAGCCTAGTTCTGAACACCTCCAGGGAGGTGCCACCTCCCTGGGCAACCTGTGCCAGTCTCTTCCCAACCTCCCTTCTTCCTAACATCCAGTTTCAACTCCCCTCTGCCAGTTCAAACCCATTCCTCCTCTTCCTGTCATTACAAAACCTTGTCAATAGCCCCTCCCCAGCCCTCCTGTAGCCCCCTTCAGACTCTGGAAAAGCCACTCCAAGGTCTCCTGGAAGCCTGCAGGCTGCAGCAGGCTGCAGAGCCCCAACTCTCTCAGCCTGTCCTCACAGGACATGCTCTGCTCAGAAGTCCCTCAGCAGTTCAGGGAAGAAGTAACCTAAAGCTGCAGATAGATTTTAAGGCATCAAGGTTTGGGTCCCAAGCCCAAAGCAGGATGTGGAAGGTGTTCAGTACCTCAGAGTACTCTCTCCAGCCAAAGTGATCCCTGCAGAAGTACTTCCAGACAGTGTAGTAGTTGGAGGTGGAGCTGGAGCAGGCTGGTGTGGACAGGCGCCGCAGATGGTCGAACTCATCCGTCTCGTACAGCTTCATGGTGTTCAGATCCACCAAAAACTCATGTTCCCTGGAGAAGGAAATGTGGAAAAGTGAGAACTCTTCACTTTTGGGAAGGCAGTCAAGAGGTCAGAGAGAATACAACAGACACAGCTACGGCTGCCTTGGGCCTCTTCGGAGGCGCCCTCAGCCTGGCTGTGCCCCACGAGCCCTGTAACCACAGAATCCTTCAGGGTGGGAAAGAGCTTCAAGATGATGGAGTCCAGGTGGATGTGCCACGGGCTGGGCGTGGGCACAACGCAGAGGTGAGTGTGTGGAGCTGTGAGGGCCACACCTCGAATGATGGCCTCGGGTTTGGGACCCTCCTCACAAGGACACTGAGCTGCTGGAGCTGGTCCAGAGAAGGGCAACGAAGCTGGGGAGGGGTTTTGAACACAGCTCCTGTGAGGAGCTGCTGAGGAACTGAGGTTGTTTGCTCTGTAGAAGAGGAGGCTGAGGGGAGACCTCATTGCCCTCTACAGCTCCCTGGAAGAAAGCTGGAGCCAGGTGGGGGTTGGGCTCTGCTGCCACGCTCGGTCTCACCAGGTTGCTCAGTGCTGCCTGGCTTTCAACACTGCCAGGCTTGGAGCCTCCACAGCTTCTCCAGGCAACCTGTGCCAGTGCCTCAGCACCCTCCTGGGGAAAGAATTTCCTCTTCATGTCCAATCTAAACCCAGCTACTCCCCCTCTGAAGCCATCAGCCCTTGTCCTGTCACTCGACGCTGTGATAAAAACTCCTTCTCCAGCTCTCTTGCAGGAGCCCTGCAAATCCTAGCAGGCTGCTCTAAGGTCTCCCTGGAGCCTTCTTTTCTCCAGGCTGCTCCAACTCTCCCAGCCTGCCCCCACAGAGAGCTGCTCCAGCCCTTGCATCATCATGGCCCCCCCAGAAGCTGCAGATGTCCATGCCCAGGGCAAGGGGGTGGACTAGAAGACCTTTGAGGCCCTTTCTGAGCCAGCCCAGTCTATGGCTGTGTGATTTCAGGGACAACTGCCCCTGAGGGTGGCTGCCCCTGCAGCAGGAACAGCTCCAACCAGCTGCTTCTCCTTTGCTACCAAAAAAAGGACCTTCTTGCCAGTTCCCTGAGCGTGGTTCTCCAAAAGCCACCACAGAGCCACTCTAAGATAATGGAGATGCAGTCAAAGGGACATTTCCACCCCCAAAGCTGTGGAAGGTTTCAGAGTGTTCCTTGCTTGAGCCAAACTCATTAGGGTTAGAATGGGAGCAGCAGAGGGAACCAGCTCCAGCGTGGGAGGTGGATTCCAGTAACTCACCCCAGCTCCAGCCCACCAGGAGAAGCTGACTGGGCTAATTCCAGCTGACATTCCACAGCCCACGACCCCCCAGCACCCCTCAGTTAATAGCACAAGGCACAGGGGACAGGAGACAGCAGGAGAAGCAGAGCTGGCCACAGGGAGCAGCAGAAGGGGCTGAAAGCAAACAGAGCTTCAAAGGAAAAACCAACCCCATGGAGCCTGGGGAGTGCCCCCAGCACTGAGATCACCACAGCCTCCTCCTGCTATGTGCTCAGCTTGTTCCCTAACAACCACCTACAACCTATTTGATGTGAAAACAATGTGTGAAATCATGAGGAAATCAGCTCTGAAATCCCAACCCCCTCCCTGCCAGAGCAGGGCACCCAGGGCAGCTCACTGCAATGCATCCAGATGGGACTTGAAAGTCACCAGAGGAGACTCCGCAACCTCTCTGGGCAGCCTGCTCCAGGCCTCCACCACCCTCACAGCAAACAGCTTTCTCCTCCTGCTCAGGTGCCACCTCCTGAGTTCCACTTTGTGCCCACTGCCCCTTGTGCTGTCCCTGGGCACCACTGACAAGAGCCTGGCCCCAGCCTCTTGCCCCTCACAGCTCCTTTAGCTGTTGCTGAGCATTGCTCAGCTGCCCTCTGGGGCTGCTCTTCTGCAAGCTCTCAGCCCCAGGGCTCTCAGCCTTTGCTCCTGCCAGAGCTGCTCCAGGCCCCTCAGCAGCTTTGCAGCCTGCCCTGGGCTCTCTCCAGCACTTCTCTGTCCCTCTTNCCTGGGCTCTCTCCAGCACTTCCCTGTCCCTCTTGCACTGGGGAGCCCAGAACTGGACCCAGCACTGCAGCTGTGCCCTCACCAGGGCAGAACAGAGGGAGCTTCACCTGCCTTTCTTCTGGTGCTGCTGGAACAACAGGAAAGTTACCCACACAACCCCAGCAAAGCAAACTGAAGGAATTTTTCCCTCCATCAACCAAAAACTGTGCACAGCTCAGAGCACACTGAGCTGCTCTGGGAGGTGCTGGAGTCACCAGAGCGGTTTGGGTTGGGAGGGACCTTCAAGCTCATCCAGTTCCAACCTCCTGCCATGGGCAGGGACACTTCTCACTGGCCCAGGTTACTCAAGGCCTCATCCAACCTGCCCCTGCCCCTGCACACCTCCCAGGGAGGGGACATTTGATTTTCACCTGGTTTCATGCTCAATTCCTTGAGAAGGGACACCAGCAAATGCAGCACAGGAGAACACTCTGATGGGCTCCCACCATGCCAGATCCACAGCCTCCCTGGGCAGGCTGGGCCAGGGTCTCCCCATCCTCACTGCAAAGAGCCAGAGCCACTGGAGGTGTTCCAGAAATGCGTGGCCATGGCACTTGGGGACATGGTTTAAAGGTCCATGGCTGTGTTGGGCTGATAATTGGATTTGATCTCAGAGGTCTCTTCCAGCCAAAACAATTCTCTGTCTCCACCTCTGACGCTGGCAGCTGACGACAGCTTACAGTGCAAGGAGCAGCTCTGGAAGCTAACTATTGGTGTGAGAGCAGCAAAGAGGTTGCCAGATGAGCTCTCAGTGCTGAGGAATGGCCCAGGCTGGCTGCTGCTGGGAATTGCTGGCACTTTTTGTAGCTGTCTCTCCTGTGAGCAGGCTGAGAACAGCACAGGCACCGCTCCCTGACTTAGGCTGACGCTGGGCTGGAGCAGCAGGCAGCTGAGCACCACTCTGCAAACACTCCTCTGCAAGGCCTAGGCACCACACAAGCCACCAAGTGCTCCTCTTCTCCCATGCCTACATGGACCTGCTCAGGCTGGCTGACTGCAAAGGTGGCAGTGTGGCTCACACCTCCTGCGTGCGACCTTGGTGCATGCTCTCCACACGGAGCCCAGCAGAGCTCTTGCAGCTCCTCTGCACCCAGCAGTGCCCTTCAGCTTCATGCAATCACTCTGCAGTTAAGATGGAAGCACAGAATCCCAGACTCTTCAAGCCCATCCAGTTCCAATCCTTCTCCCATGGGCAGAGACACCTCTTACCCGCACAGCTTCCTCAACATCCCCATCCAGCCTGGCCTAGAAGACCTCTAGGGAGCAGGCATCCACAGCTTCTCTGAGCAACCTGTTCCAATGTCTCACTGCCCTCCTGGGGAAAAATTTCTCCCTCGTGTCTCACTGGGAGGTGTCCCTGCTCACAGTGGGGGAGCTGGATCTGGATGATCTCTGAGGTCACCTCCAACCCATCCCACTCTACGACTTTGGTACCTTCAAAACCCACACTGCCCAGCCTGGCTGCAGCTGGGAGCACTCAGGTAAAAACCATTCATCCAAGGTGTTCAGGAGCAGTTCTGGTGCTGAAGACCACCTGGAGATGATCTTGGAGGTCCCTTCCAACCCCAAACCATTCTCTGAAGCACCTCCTGCATGCACTGAGGAATGCAGAGCAGGAAAGCAGAGGAGCTGTAACTGCAGCCAGCGATTGCGTGATTGCACTGCTGGCTCCGGCTCTAACCCACCAGTGATGAGAGCAGATGTGACAACTGCACCCAGCCACTGCCCCAGGCCTAAAGACAGCCAAAAGACCCCAAATTCAGGGTTCAACAACAGCAAGAATGGGAGATGCTCAAGGTTACACCTGCTATGTGCTTCAGAACACCATCTCCTCTTCACACAGTAGGACTGAATGCTCCTGAGGCACAGTGGGCACCACCCAGAGTGAGGAGTGGCCTCCAGAAGGTCCAGATGCTGCATGATGTGGACATGAGGAGAAGGAAAGCCCAACAGCTCAGCAGGAGGCCACACATCACCACATTTCCTGCCCTGGAAGGAGCATGAGAGCACTCAGAGCACATCCCAGCCACCTGTCTGCACTGCTCCCTCGGGGAGATGCTCCTGCAGCAGCTCTCAGGGATCACAGAATGAGTTGGTTTGGAAAGAACTTTAAAGCTCATCCAGTTCCAACCCCCTGCCATAGGCAGGGACACCTCTCACCAGCCCAGGTGGCTCAAGGCCTCACCCAGCCTGGCCATGCACACCTCCAGGGAGGAGGCATCCACAAGTTCTCTGGCAACCTGTGCCAGTGTCTCCCCACCCTCATGGAGAACACCTTTCTCCCAGTGTCTAATCTCAATCCAGCTCCTTCCAGTTTCAAGCATGCTGAGGAAGCAGCTCCTGCTCCAGTCTCATTCTAAAAGCTGAAATGAGCACAGGTGTGGCCTGGCAGCACTCTCCTCGTGTTCAGGCAGCTGACCTGTGCCTGCTGCACCTCTGCCAGCCCACAGAGCAAGTCTGGGGGCACACTGGGATGGGAAGGGACCTTCAGCCTCAGCACTCTGTCTGTGGTTCAGCAGCAGCCCTTCAGCTGGGTCTGCTTCCTGAGCTCCAGGTTCAAGCTTCCCTCCTCAAGTCCATGACTTCCAACCTCTCCTGGGGCTGCTGGCAGGGCAGGACCTGGAGAGAAGCTGTGTGGACATCAGGGCAGAGCCTGGTGAGAAGCCAGCATGACCCTAATCATGGAGCAGGCTGCTAACTGCCTCTGACCTGCACCTCTGCAGCTCCCTCCCCAGCAGCAGCTGCTCCAGGGCTGTCTGAGCAGAACACAGAGGAAGCAGCTCCTGCTCCAGAGCTGGCCCCAAGAGGAGAGGCAGACCACAACCACTTCCCCTGTGCTGCACATCCCAGCTAGTACCTCCCAGCCCTCCAGGCCACTGTCTCCTCCAAGGCAAAGGAGACCTGGAAGCCAGGAACATCACTGAGCTGAAGCCCTCCCAGCAGCTCCCCTTCAGGGCCTGCCACCAGATCTCCCACCACTGTCACCTGCCCCTTGCTGCCTGCTGTGGAACATGGCTTTTCCCTGTGCCCAGGCAGGAGGATTCTGGAGCAGGATCCATCCCTGCCCCTGGACCCACAGGATGCCATGCAGGGCTGAGCCATGGATGCCCAGGAGGTTCTGGAATCTGGCATGGTGTGCTGCTTTGAGGCTGGACTGACTTTGGTTCTGTTTCTTATGTCCCCCAGCAGAACCAATGAGTGATACAGACATCACTGTTACTTTCCTTTCACAGCCAATGGGCTCATTTCCCTCATTAAATTATTCCAATTAGCCTCAAACCAGCATACATGGAGAGACACTGGCACAGGTTGCCCAGGGAGATCCCATCTGTGCTTCTGTCATCCACAACCTCCTTGGAGGTGTTCAGGGTCAGGCTGGATGAGGCCCTGAGCACCCCTGGGCCAGTGGGAGGTGTCCCTGCCCATGGCAGGGGGTTGGAACTGAGCTTGGGTGGTCTTTAAGGTCCCTTCCAACCCAACTGTTGTGTGCCAGTTGTGGTGAAGCTCTCTCTGTGTCCCTGCTGATGGCAGCTCCTGGCACTGTGAAAAGCCTCCCAGCACAGCTCCTGACTGGAGTGGGCTGGCACTGATAGTTGTGTGTGCCAAGAGAGACCTTCTGGGCTGTGTTTGGTGTTTCCAGAGCCATGGGAATGGGCTGGGAGCTGTGGAGTGAACATCCTGAGCATCCTGGGGAGCTGTGTTTGGGGACCCTGCACAGGTCAATACTTCTGGAGGGAGCAGTTCAAGCACTGCTCCCTGGACAGGAGTGAAAGGTGAGGTCACATCTGTTTGGGCTGCTGGTGAGCAATGCCAGGAGGGTTTGTCTGGAAACAAAGTGTTTTGGCCAGCAAGATAAAGGCATCTGGGTGGCCAGGAGGGAGGAACAGCCTGAGCATGTGGTGACTTGGAAGCTGGGCAGAAGGTCAGGAGGCTGCTCCTCCAGTTGATTATCTGAGTGCCAGCCACCCAAGAGGGCACAGAGGAACAGGCACACCCTTGTGATTTTTGCCCACTGCTCCCAGGACAGGAGTGAAAGATGAGGTCACAAATGTCCCCTCCCTGGAGCTGTTCAGGGTCAGGCTGGATGAGGCCTTGAGCAACCTGTGCCAGTGGAGGTGTCCCTGTCCTTGCCCATGGAAGGGGCTCAGAACTTGATGGTCTTTAAGGTCCCTTCCAACCCAAACCTTTCTATGATGTAAAAGTCTTCTCCAGGCAGGAGACTGTGACCCATCTCTGCTGCTTCCATTCAGCAGGTGTGGTATCCAAAGCTGAGGAGGAGCTCCCTGGGTGCTCTGCACACACACACACGTACATGGTTTCCAACCCTCCTCCCGAGTTCAGTTACGTGTCAGCAGCCTCACCACAAACAGGCCTGAGAGGAAAAATAAAACCAAGAAAGCAACCCAAAGCTCCAACAGGAAATGAAACTCAGCTGCCAGCACAACAGCTGTGAAAGCTAAAGGAGCTCTGCCTCCCCCAGCTCCTCTCTGCAGCACAACCACCTGAGAGGGAGGAAATGAACTGAAGAGAAACCCAACAGCTATGCAAAGCTGGCATGCTTTGGGCACCTTGAATGCTGTTGCTGTGGGAGATTACCCCAAGGCAGGCACCCAAAGACAACAACTTTGCATCTTATTTATAGCTCTGACTGAGGGAAACAAGTGCCTGAACTCCTCTGGGTGAAAGCAAACTTCTGGGTAAGTGCAGCACTCCTAGGATGCTTTGAGTTGGAAGGAGCCTTAAAGCTCACCCTGCCCCCATGGACAGGGACACCTCCCATTAGTACAGGTCACTCAAGGGCCTCATCCAGCCTGGTCCTGAACACCTCCAGGGAGATTGTGGAGCACAGAAGCACAGAATGTGATCACAGATCACATTTTGTGCTCCTGTGTTCCATAACCTCCCTGGGCAACCTGTGCCAGTGTCTCCCCACCCTCACTTCTTTCTAAGATCCAGTTCCAATCTCCCCTCTGCCAGTTCAAACCCATTCCTCCTCCTCCTGTCATTACAAGACCTTGTCAACAGTCCCTTCTGTAGGTCACTGAAGATTTGGGCCACTCTAGGGTGTGGTCACCTCCTGGCATTCTGCTCTGTCAGTCTGTATTTGAGCTCACCTTGGTGGGACCAGCTGGCTAAGGCCCTCTGTGCCTTTCACAGATCTCACCAATGCCACACAGTTGGAACTGGATCAGCAGATCACCACCCCAAACCATCCTATGATTCTATGACAAATTACTCAGGAGGAGGAGAAATGGGTTTGAACTGGCAGAGGGGAGATTGGAATTGGATGTTAAGAAGAAGGGAGGGTGGAGAGAGGCTGGCACAGGTTGCCCAGGGAGGTTGTGGAGCACATTCTGTGCTTCTGTGCTCCACAACCTCCCTGGAGATGTTCAGGACCAGGCTGGATGAAGCTTTGAGCAACCTGGGCTGGTAGGAGGTGCCCCTGCCCATGGCAGTGTTGGAACTGGCTGAGCTTTGAGGTCCCTTCCAACCTAAACCATTCTATGGGGTGACAGACAAAGGCTGATGGCTTCCAGCTGGAAGAAGCTGGATTGAGCTCAGACATGAGGAAACTGGAGAGGAACTGGATGGTCTTGAAGGTCCCTTCCAACACAAACCATCCTATGACTTGTGTGTTCTCCAGGGAGGGCTCCCAGCGGGCCTGGGAGCAAACAGCAAGGACACACTGGGGTGGTTTAGTCTGGAGGGGAGGAGGCTGAGGGGAGTCCTCATTGCTCTCTACACCTCCCTGAAAGGAGGTTGGAGTGAGGTGGGGTTGTGCTTTTCTCCCTAGCATCAAATCCTGCCATCATGACTCAGCTCAAAGCCCTCCTGATTCCCACTAACAGCCTGTGTGGGTCTACAGCTACCTGGAGAGACATTGTGGAGAAACTGCTGCTGGGCTCTGCTCACAGGTCATTGGAGACAGAACAAGGGGAAATGGCATCAAGCTGAGGCTGGGGAGGTTTAGATTGGACATTAGGAAAAGGTTTTTCCATGGAGAGAGTGGTCAGGGACTGGAATGAGCTGCCCAGGGAGGTGCTGGAGTCACCCACCCTGGATGTGTTTAAGGGAGGTCTGGATGTGGTGCTTGGGGACATGGTTTAAGGTGACTCTTGTAGAGCAGGGTTCTAGGTTGGGCTCGGTGCTCCTGAGGGGCTTTGCCAACCTGGGTGTTGCTGTGACTCTGTGCAGCATGCAGGAACTTCCCCATCACTGCTCTTGCTAAGCAAATCATTGTCACAGGCTGCTCCTGTCCCTCCTCCTGCCCGAAGCAGGCAGGTGGACAAGGCTCCCACGCTGTGCCTCCTGGTTCCCCTGGCAGCAGCTCCTCTGAGCAATCTGTTTCACCACTTCTCAAAGCTTTGTTTCAGCAAGGCTTGGTTTATTATCCCCAGCACACAGGGAACAGCCTGACCTCGACCTGCAGCCAGGTGACAGCTGTTTCCCAAACTGCCATTTGTTTCTGGAGGTGAGAGGAGGGAAGGGAGGGAGGTAGGAGTAATTTGCCGGTGCCTGCAGCAGCTCACCAAGCACCTCTAACCTCCCTAGCTGGGTTTCACATGGAAATGCTATCAGCCAGCAGAGCAAACAGGAACCCACTGGCACATACCAGGCTAAAGCAGAAGGCAAACACTCCTGAAATCACTCCAGCTGCTTTTCACTTGGAGTCTCTGTCTCACATTCCTTCCAGAGAGGAGTTAAAGCCCTCAGCTGCGGACACTGCAGAGTCCCCCTCAGCTGCAGGACCAGGCACAGCCACTCTCAGCTGCTTCCTCTGCTCTCCTGTCATCTGCACCGTGGCAGCCTTGCAGATCACAGATAAGTTCCTAAATTTAGCTGTGCCATTGATCAGGCAGAAGGCCCTGAACAACTGAAACTCTTCCTCTGTGCTCTGGAAGAGGTTCAAGTCAGAAAAGCATCTTCTAACAGCACCAGAGAAGCAAGCAGGCACGGAGGGAATCTGCTTTCCCCTACCCCTACTTTTCACACCATTGTTTGGGTTGCAGAAGCTCTCTAAGCTCATCCAGTCCAACCAGTAGCCCAGCACAACCACAGCCACCAAACCAGGAGCCACAGTTTCCTTGGACACCTCCAGGGATGGGGACTCCACCACCTCCTTGGGCACCATGTGCCAGTGCCTGACCACTCTTGCAAGAAACAAATTGGTCTTCATCTCCAACCTAAGTCTGCCCTGGTATTTTCAGGCCATTTCCTCTCATCCTATCACCTAATCCTAGGGAGCCCAACCCCCACCTCGCTGCAATCTCCTTTCAGGGAGGTGTAGAGAGCAACGAGGTCTCCCATCAGCTTCCTCCTCTCCAGACTAAACCACTCCAGCTTGTCCTTGCTATTCCCATTGTGCCATCCATGTGCCCCTCGAGAACCACCTGGGGCCAGACTCATCTGAAAACTGCTCCCAGGCAGAATCATAAAACCAAGCAAGTTGGAAGAGAGCTCCAAGCTCACCCAGCCCAACCTAGCACCCAGCCCTAGCCAATCAACCAGACCATGGCACTAAGTGCCCCAGCCAGGCTTGGCTTCAACAGCTTGAGGTTCTGTCCCCTCATTCTGTCCCTGGGTGCCTGGCAGCAGAGCCCAACCCCAGCTGGACACAACCTCCCTTCAGGTAGCTGCAGAGAGCAATGAGCTCTGCCCTGAGCCTCCTCTTCTGCAGGCTGCACACCCCCAGCTCCCTCAGCCTCTCCTCACAGGGCTGTGCTCCAGGCCCCTCCCCAGCCTTGCTGCCCTTCTCTGGGCACCTTCCAGCACCTCAACATCTCTCTTGAATGGAGGGGCCCAGAACTGGACACAGCACTCAAGCTGTGGCCTGAGCAGTGCTGAGCACAGGGGCACAAGAACCTCCCTGCTCCTGCTGGCCACACTGCTCCTGAGCCAGGCCAGGATGCCATTGGCTCTCCTGCCCACCTGGGCACACTGCTGCCTCATCTTCAGCTCCTCTCTACCAGCAC
>VWZE01002897.1:72582-84487 GCA_013396675.1 Eubucco bourcierii
TGTCCCCAGCCTGGAGCACTGCTTGGGGTTGTTGTGGCCAGAGTGTAGAACCCTGCACTGAGCCTTGTTCAATCTCATCCCCTTGGGCTCTGCCCACACATCCAGCCTGCCCAGGTCCCTCTGCAGAGCCCTGCTGCCCTCCAACAGATCCACTCCTGCACCTAACTTGGTGTCATCTGCAAACTCACTGATGCTGGACTCAATCTTCTGGTCCAGATCATCACTAAAGACATTGAACAGGACTGTGTCCAGGACTAACCCCTTGGGCACACTACTTGTGCCAGCTGCCAGCTGGATGTGGCACCATTCACCACCACTCTCTGGCCCTGGCCCTCCAGCCAGTTCTTGACCCATATCAGAATGAATCTGTTCAAGCCAGGAGCTGCCAGCTTTGCCAGGAGCTTGTTGGGGCAGAGGGTGCCAAAGGCTTTGCTGCAGTCCAGGCAGACTACAACCACAGCCTGCCCTGCACTCACCAAGAGGGGAACCTGAGCATAAAAGGAGATCAGGTTGGTCAGGAAGGACCTGCCCCTCCTAAACCCATGCTGGCTGGGCCCGATCCCTTGCCCATCCTGTAGGTGCTGTGTGTTGGCACTCAGGATGAGCTGTTCCATAACCTTGCCTGGCACTGAGGTCAGGCTGACAGCTCTGGAATTTCCTGGTTCCTCTGGGCACCACTGGAGGTCCACCTGCTACTCCCTGAGTGCAACCATTTCCTTTTGGTCTTTCTCTTCTAACTCAAAGGGCCCATTTCATGAAACCTGAATCACAGAATGGTAGGGCTTGGAAAGGATCTCTGGAAATCCCTGAGCCCAAAGCAGGGTCACCTGGGGCAGCTCACAAGAATACATTCAGGTAGGTCTTGAAAGCCTCTAGAGAAGGAGACTCACCAGAAGAAAAATAAGAGAAGGAGGCCTACAGGAAGGCTGGGGAGGGACTATCTACAAGGTTTTGCAATGACAGGAGGAGGAAGAATGGGTTTGAACTGGCAGAGGGGAGATTGAAACTGGGTGTTAGGAAGTTCTTTCCAGTGAGGGTGGTGAGACACTGGCACAGGTTGGCCAGGGAGGTTGTGGAGCACAGAAGCACAGAATGTGATCAAAGATCACATTCTGTGCTCCACAATCTCCCTGGAGGTGTTCAGGGCCAGGTTGAATGAAGCCTTGAGTGAGCTGTACTAGTGGGAGGTGTCCCTGCCTATGGCAGGGGAGTGGAACTGGCTGAGCTTTGAGGTCACTTCCAACCTTACCATTCTATGATACCAAGCTCTGAGAAGCTGCTGTTCCATGAGAGTTGGCATCTGCCAGTGGCTGAACAGCCACAGCAGGTCCTGTGGCAGCCAGAGATGTCTCCTGGCCAAGTGAAGGGCTGGAATTTTCAGCCAGAGAGGGAGGAACGGATGGGTCAGGAGGTGCAGAGGTGTTCTAAACAAAAGCCTCCTGTAACCAGCAGAGCTGCTGCTTGCTTAGGAAAGCAGTAAAGCTGCTCAGCTCTGCAGTCAAGCAGCAACCCTTGCTAAAAAGCATCCTGGAACAGCCCAGCCTGCAGACTCTCATGCTGCAAGGAGCACTTGTGGCCTTGCTCTCCTTCATACTTAGCTGCAAGCTGGAACTTCTCCAGGGCCTCTCCTCACATAGCTGAGGAAAACTGAGTGCTTTAAGTATTTCAACCTGCTCATGTTCCTCTGCTTGTTTAGATAGCTTGGGGCTGGGCTCTAAATACTTGAAAGAGTGAAGAAAGCAAAAGCATAAACAATTTCTGATGATTCTCCTGCCCACCCTGCAAGGAGGGGACATCCACAACCTCCCTGGCAGAGCTGAAGAGGGTTAAGAGGGTGCTGGGTTAACAGTTGGGTTTCATGACCTCAGAGGTCTTTTCCACCCTTTGGGAGTGCAGGAGCTTCACAGCTCTGGAGGAGGATCAGCAACAAAACTTAGAGCTTCTGATTTCAAACACTGACCCTGATGTGCCTCCATATTTAGATTCCCAAGGGTCTGAGCCAGCTTTCCAAGTGGGGGTTGGATGTTTTACTGCCTGTCACCACCCCTGTCTCCTCATGCAACATCATGTCCTGAGACAAACCTTCTGAACCCTTTCACTGACTCACAGAAACATGCAAGTTGGCAAAGTCCCTCAGGATCACCAAGCCCAAGCCACAGCCCTGCTCTGCAAGGCTCACCCTAAACCATACCCCCAAGCACCACATCCAAACCGAACTTTTAAACACACCCAGGGGTTGGTGACTCCACCACCTCCCTGAACAGCACATTCTGTGATTCCAATGCCTGACCACTCTTTCTAAACCTACCCAGTCACAGCTTGAGGCCATTCCCTCTTTTCCTGTCTCTAATGACCTGTGAGAAGAGACCAGCACCAACTCCTCCACAACATGGAGCTGGAAAGCAACTCAGTGGAGAAAAACCTTGGAGTGCTGATGGGCAGCAAGTTCTGCACGGGTCAGCAATGTGAGCAAGAAAGCCAAGGGCAGCCTGGGGTGCAGCAAGGGAAGTGTGGCCAGCAGGGCTAGGGAGGTTCTTCTCTCCCTCTGCTCTGCCCTGCTGAGACCACATCTGGAATACTGTGTCCAGTTTTGGGCTCCCCAGCTCAAGAGAGGCAGGGACCTGCTGGAGAGAGTCCAGCATAGAGCCACGAGGATGAGTGGGGAACTTGAGCATCTCCCCTGTGGAGAGACAGAGGAGCCCTGGGGCTGTTTGTCTGGAGAAGAGAAGGCTGAGAGGGGATCTCATCAACATCTATAAATAGCTGAGGGGTGAGTTTCAAGTGGCTGGGGCCAAGCTCTTCTCAGTGGTGCACAGCAGTAAGCTAAGCAGCAATGGACACAAACAGGAACACAGAAGGTTTCACCTCAACATGAGGAGAAAGTTGTTTGGTGTGAGGGTGCTGGAGGGCTGGAGTAGGTTGCCCCAGAGAAATGGTGGAGTCTCCTTCTCTGGAGGCTTTCCAAACCCATCAGGATGCATTTTTGTGTGCCTTACCCTAGGAGATCCTGCTTGGCAGGGGGCTTAGACCTCTCTGGAGGTCATTTCCAACCTCTAAAGTTCTGTGAGTCTGTGAACCTCCTTTCAGGTAGCTGCAGCCAGCCATGAGCTCTCCTCTCAGCCTCCTCTTTTTCAAATTCAAATGCTGTGGGCTGACTTTGGACTCTTGCAGGAGTTCCCTGGTGGTCACTGCAACCTGCTTTTTCCCCCCTTTTCTTGTCCCTGGCTTGCTGTTGTGGTCTCCTGGCAACAAGATGCAGCTTAAGCAGCCTGATGAAACCTTGCAGCCAGGCTTGCAAACATGCTGGGCCAGCTCATGGTTCACATGGTGACTGCATTATTTGGCTAAAGCTATTAATCTCTTGTGGTCAGACCTGCTTTAGCTATCTCTACAGATTGCCTCCCATCAAGGAAATGGCTGCTCAGCATTTTGCCTGGCCAAGAAAGGCCCTGGCAGGAGCCAGGCCTGACAACCAGTGGGTGGTGGTTGTTTATCCTCCTATTTGTTTGAAGCAGAGGAAGCAGAGCTGACAGCTTGCATGGTTCCTATTGCTGCCTCAAGGAAGTGTTGGTTTGGTGGCTCAGTAACAGATGAAAGCTTTCAAACTTCCAAATGTTAACCTCTGTCTCAGTTCAGGAATGAAAGTTTTTCAATTTAAACACTATCCTCTTCAAGGGTGAAATCTTCCTTCACCTTCACATCGTGGAGATGAGTAAATGAAAAAAGGACAGATTAAAGTTTGTAGGTGGACAGAAGGCTTTGGGTTGGAAGGGAGCTTGAAGGGATCTTCCACCAGCCCAAGTTGCTGCTCAGGGCTTCATTCAACCTGACTGTGAACATCTCCAGGGGTGGGGAGCATCCACAACCTCCCTGGGCAACCTCAGGTTGCCCAGGGAGGTTGTGGATGTTCCCCACCCCTGAACATGTTCAAGGCCAGGTTGAGCAGGAGAAACTTCATCAAGACCCCTTCAACCCAACCCATTCCACAAACCATTCTGAGTCCAACCAGGTTGCTGAAGCTGTTGGCTTTCACCTAAAGCAATGGGATCTTAAAAGCAGGAGAAGAGGCAGAGCTTCTTTAGTGACAGACACCTGCCTCAGGCTGAATATAAAACTCAAGGTAGGTTAATGGAACGGGTTGGGTTTGAAGGGACCTTCAAAATCACCCAGTTCCAAGCCCTCTGCCACAGGCAGGGACACCTCCCACTAGCACAGGTTGCTCAAAGCCTCATCCAACCTGGCCCTGAACACCTCCAGGGAGGGAGCAGCCACAGCCTCCCTGGGCAACCTGTGCCAGTCTCTCCCCACCCTGGCTGTCAAGAGCTTCTTCCTCGTCTCCAGTCTCAACCTGCCCTCCTTAGGCTCCAATCCATTCCCACTTGTCCTTGCCCTTGTGATGTTTAAAATCATCTCAGCCCACTTCCAGCTGAAGAAAATGTTCTGCAGACATTCCCTGGGTAGAGTTTGACTCAGCAAGATGAAGTTTGCCTCGATTCAGAGAAATGTGGCTCCACTTCAGCACCAGTTTCACCCCATCAGCAGAGCCCTGACTGGGCACACCTGGAGTTTCTGAGCTCAGCCTGCCTCTGTGACTTCACTCCTGCTCACAGCATGTCATGTGCCTGGCACAAGGCCCCACCAAGTTTCTTCCTGGCCAGCTCAGACAGACAGAAACTCTCTGTACCAGCAAAACCAACACCCACCAGACTGGAAAGCTGCAAAGTTAAGAGCAGAGGCAGCCGGCGGCACGCAGCAGACTGCAAGCGCTGAGGAGGGGAATGAGCAATCCTGAGGCATTGTTGCTTTTGCAATTAATCATTCATTAAGGGACACTGAGGGGGGCTGGAGCAGGGCCAGAGGAGGGCAACTGAGCTGCTGCAGGGTCTGGAGAACAGGGCTGAGGGGGAGCAGCTGAGGGTGTTCAGCTTGGAGGCCAAGGGGAGACCTCATTGCTCTCTGCAGCTACCTGAAGGGAGGCTGGAGCCAGCTGGGGTTGGGATCCGCTGCCAGGCACCCAGGGACAGAACAAGAGGGGACACAGCCTCAAGCTGTACCAGGGGAGGTCTGGGCTGGATGTTAGGAGGAAGTTGTTGGCAGAGAGAGTGATTGGCATTGGAATGGGCTGCCCAGGGAGGTGGTGGAGTGCCCATCCCTGGAGGTGTTCCAGACAAGCATGGATGGGGCACTTAGTGCCATGGTCTGGTTGATTGGCTTAGGGCTGGGCGAGCTTGGAGCTCTCTTCCAACCTGTTTGATTCTATGGTTCTATGATAAGAGGAAATGGCCTCAAATTGCCCCAGGGGAGGGTTAGGTTGGAGAGGAGGAACAATTTCTTTGCTGTAAGAGTGGTCAGGGATTGGCACAGGCTGCCCAGGGAGGTGGTGGAGTCTCCAGCCCCAGAGGGCTTCAAGAAAGCTGTGGCCATGGTACTTGGGGCCATAGTTCAGAGGCCATGGTGGGGTTGGGTTGGTGCTTGGGCTGGAGAATCTTGGAGGTCTCCTCCAAGCCAAACAATTCTAAGGATCTTGGCTCTGGCAGAGGCTATTCACAGAGAAGACCTGGGAGAACAGCACCAAGGGACACAAAGGATAGAACAAAAGAGCCTCAAGTTGCCCTAGGGGAGGGTTAGATTGGACATTAGAGGAAACTCCTTCCCTGAAAGGGCTCCCAAAGATTGGAACAAACTGTCCAGGAGGAAGGTGGATCAATCCCCATCCCTGGAGGTGTTTAGAACAGGCAGAGCTGTGCTGCTCAGGGCCACAGGTTAGCAGCAGCCTCAGATAAGAGCAAGCAGATTTAGGGCTCTGGGGAGACCTTCAAGCAGCCTCACCTTACCCAAAGCTGTCTACAGGAGAGCTACAAAGAGACTTTTACAAGGGCCTGTAGAGACAGGACAAGAGGGAATGGATTAAAGCTTGAGGAAGGGAGATTTGAGAGTGAAGGTGAGGAAGAAATTGTTGAGAGTGAGGGTGGGGAGACACTGGCACAGGTTGCCCAGGGAGGTTGTGGAGCACAGAAGCACAGAATGTGATCAAAGATCACATTCTGTGCTTCTGTGCTCCACAACCTCCCTGGAGGTGTTCAGGGCCAGGATGGACGAGGTCTTGAGCAACCTGGGCTTGGTGGGAGGTGTTCAGGTCTTCTTTCCTACTTCACTTCCACCTCCAGCATGGGCAGTGGAAGTGAATTTCCAACACCTGGGATTTTGCTGTTGCCCTCAGTAAGAAGGATGAATCCACAAGCTGAAGGAGCCTGCGTTTTGGAGAGCCAAGATGCAGTCAGGGGAAGGTAAAGACTCCCACTGACAGTGTCTCATGAGCAATCTCAGCATGGCAAATGCAAACATTAAGTAAGAAGAGGTTGATTTTCTTCAGGAAGGAAGGATGAAAGAAGAAGAGGCAGAGAGAATAAATCCCCCAAGGACAGATGGGCCAAGGCAAAGTGAAGTTTCACTCTCCAGGCTGCAGAAGCAGGGCTCTGAGCTGGCACTGGAAAGGCAGATAAGATAGAAGTTTGTCTCCTATGCTTTTTTCAAAGGGAAAGAAAAGAGCAGCCTACCCCCTGGGCTTGGTAGAACATGGACTAGATAGAGCTGATGAACTTGTAAACATCAGCACTCCCCACTCCTGTTCAGATGGAACAAGCTGGAAATGTTTTTAGATCTCAGGGTACACAGGCTCAAGCCTAACCTGATAACCAAAGCAACTGCAAAGCTGTTTTCTCACGTCAGAAAATGAATAGATAAACACTGCTATGGAAACAAGAACTTTTCAAGAGTGCTTTAACCTTTGAGGAGACAAAAAGAGGTGAGCAGTGTTGAAGCCACTGCTCAGGTTGTTCACCACCTGACGTCATCACATTTACACCGCAGATTAGGAAGAAATTCTTGCCAGTGAGGGTGGTGAGACACTGGCACAGGTTGGCCAGGGAGGTTGTGGAGCACAGAAGCACAGAATGTGATCTTTGATCACATTCTGTGCTTCTGTGCTCCACAACCTCCCTGGAGCTGTTCAAGGCCAGGTTGGATGAGGCCTTGAGCAACCTGGGCTGGTGGGAGGTGTCCCTGTCCCCTGGCAGAGAACTGGATCATCTTGAAGGTCTTTTCCAACCCAAACCAGTTTGTGAATCTATGACTGGGGGTGTGCAGCCTGCAGAAGAGGAGGCTCAGGGCAGAGCTCATTGCTCTCTGCAGCTACCTGAAGGGAGGTTGTGGCCAGCTGGGGTTGGGCTCTGCTGCCAGGCACCCAGGGACAGAACAAGAGGACACAGCCTCAAGCTGTACCGGGGGAGGTCTGGGCTGGCTGTTAGGAGGAAGTTCTTGGCAGAGAGAGTGATTGGCATTGGAATGGGCTGCCCAGGGAGGTGGTGGAGTGCCCATCCCTGGAGGTGTTCAAGACAAGCCTGGATGGGGCACTTAGTGCCATGGTCTGGTTGACTGGCTAGGGCTGGGTGCTAGGTTGGGCTGGGTGAGCTTGGAGCTCTCTTCCAGCCTGCCTGATTCTGTGATTCTGTGACTCAGTCATAGGAAATTTCCAGTCACAGCACTTAGGAGAGCACCTGACTTGTAGGTGCTTAGAATCAGAGAAGTGTTTGGGTTGAAAAAGCTCTCCAAGATCATCCAGTCCAACCTTCAACCCAGCACCACCGTGGCCACTAAACCATGCTCCCAAGTGCCATGGCCACAGGTTTCTCAAACACCTCCAGGGAAGGGGACTCCACCACCTCCCTGGGCAGCCTGTGCCAATCCCTGACCACCCTTCAAGAAACCAACTGTTCCTCACATCCAACCTGACCCTCCCCTGGTACCATTTCAGGCTATTTCCTCCTCTTCTACCACCTGATATTAGAGAGCAAGCCCAAACTCCACCTGACTGCAGCCTTCTTCCAAGGAGCTGCAGAGAGCAATGAGCTCTGCCCTCAGCCTCCTCTTCTCCACACTCAACACCCTCAGCTGCACCTCCCCAGCCCTGTTCTCCAGACCCTTTCCCAGCTTGGTTGCCCTTCTCTGGACCTGCTCCAGCCCTTTAATGTCCTTCTTGAATTGAGTGACCCAAAATTGAACCCAGGCTTGTTAAAGGTGACCTGGCAGTGCTGGGTTAATGGTTGGAATTGATGATCTTAAAGCTCTTTTCCAACCAAAATGATTCTGCGACTGTCTGAAGGCAGTGCCTGAAGTGCCCACAGCCCAGCTGGATTCAGAAGGCACAGAAGGCAGCTGCTGCAGCATTCCTGTTTCAGTGGCTGCCAAGGTTCAACCCTGCTGCCACTTTTTCTCATACAACCACAAAAAGAAAAGATTAATTAGGAAGCTGAAGCCCAAGTGATGTTACCTAACAGTCTGACAACTGTCTTGAGTTTCTACTCAGCTCAAATGCTCTCATTCCACACACTTCAAATCCTTCAGATTCCAAGAATCATGGATTGGTAGAGGCTGGAAGGGACCTCTAGAGATCATCCAATCCAACTCCCCTGCCCAACCAAGGTCACTCAGGCCAGGTCACACAGAAACACATCCAGGCAGGTCTTGAAAATCTCCAGAGGAGACTCCACAAGCCCTTTGGGCAGCCTGCTGCAGGCCTCCAGTATCCTCACACCAAAGAATGTTCTCCTCCTGTTGAAGTAGAACCTCCTGGGTAGCAGTTTGTGCCTATTGCTCTGTCACAGGACAGCACTGAAAAGAGCCTGGCCTCTTCTTCTTGCCCCCCACCCTTCAGCTATTTGTAACCTAGAGTTGTAACACAGTTTTCTGTTGTGGTGAGCCTGTTTGAAAGGACTGAAGTAGCATAAAATCATAGAATGGGTTAGGTTGGAAGGGACCTCAAAGCTCAGCCAGTTCCAACCTCCCTGGTGCTACAGGCAGGGACAGCTCCCATTAGAACAGGTCACTCAAGGCCTAATCCAGCCTGGTCTTGAACAACTCCTGGGAGGTTGTGGAGCACAGAAGCACACAATGTGATCTTTGATCACATTCTGTGCTCCACAACCTCCCTAGGCAACCTGTGCCAGTGTCTCACCACCCTCACTTCTTCCTAACATCCAGTTTCAATCTCCCCTCTGCCAGCTCAAACCCATTCCTCCTCCTCCTGTCCTTACCATACCTTGTCAATAGTCACTCCCCAACCCTCCTGTAGCCCCCTTCAGATCCTGGAAGGCCACTCCAAGATCTCCTTCAAGCCTCCAGGCCACAAGAGCCCAAACCCTCATGGCCTGTTCTCATAGCAGAGCTGGGGTTTGGAAAACACTTGTAGAGAAAACAGGAAAAAAAACCCAACCCAGGGCAAGTTCTGCTCTTTCTTTGGCCAGTGCTGCCAAGGGGAATCAATTCAGTCACCTACCCATATCTCACTCTAATCCTGTCGTTGTCAGGGTTGCAGTAAAGCCTTTCCAGATGCTCCTGGGAATCATTGGTGACGCTTTGCCAGCTCTGGTTTGCTGTCCTCCTCACTTGCCAGTGATAAGGCAAGACTGTGTGATGTTTGGGACAGTCACTGCCATAAACACAGGTGCCCTGGAGAAAATCCACACAGATTTCAATCCCCTCTTCCTGATGGGTGTGATACTGCAGCTGGTTCAGGAGCTCAAACACCAGATCAAGAGAAGCTTCTTCGCTTTTGTCCTGGAATATGCCAGCACTGAATGTGTTGCTGAGGGTCAAGCTGTACTGCATGGGACAGCTATCCCCTTGAAACAAGTCAGAGGTGTAGCTTTCCAGAATCTTATCTGGGAACAAAGGACAAGCTGCATCAGCAGCAGCAACTGGGTGCAAAGGATGATCCTGGAATGATTCATTACTGTTAGCAGCAGCAGTTCCAGGAGCTGTTTCTGGTGAGAAGCTTTGCTCTCCTGACTCCTTGTCCTGCTCAAGATGCCCAGAAGAAGGATCAGCTCCTGGTGACTGATCCTGCACAGCTGGAGCTGCTGGCACCAACACAGTCACATTATTTTCTGGTTGGGGACAGGAAGTACCAAGGTCCAGAGTCGTCTTCACAGCAGGTTCACACAAATCACTACCATCATGGCTTTGACTTCGGGCCACGAAGACCCTACCCAGGGTCCCAGTTCCCAGCAAACTGCTAAAGATGGGCCCCAGAGCCCGCAGGGTTTCTGTGTCCAGTCTCTTCTGCCCTTGCTGCTTCTTCTTGAAGCAAGGTTTCATGGGTGGGATCTTTTCAGACAGTCTTATCCGAGGAGGTAAGTCCTCTGGAGGAGAGTGCTTGACCTCTAGCTCGGGAGCCCCCTGCACAGCACAGGCGTCCTGGAGTTCAGTGTCCTGGAGCTGGGTGTCCATCGTGCACAGACTTTGCTCTCTCCAAACCACTTTCAAACGTCCCAGAGCCTCCCAAGACTCGATCTAGGGCAGAAAGGAAAACAAGACAGTTAATCTCTCTAATTGCTCACGGTTGCTTTCCAGCCAGCAACAGCAGACTCCTCCCTCCTGTGTGAGTGTGGGTAGCCCCCAGGCACTTAAAGCATGAAACCAGCTAAAGTCAGGCTAATTAATCCCAAACACACACTCATCATCTTCTCACACATGAAATCTCAGAGCCACTCAGGCACGCACACACGGTCCCGCGGGTGGGGAGGAGGGGGGCAGGAAAGGGGGATGGGGCTGCTGATGTCCTCCTCCCTCTGATGATGTTGATTATTAAACAGAGCTTGGGTTGATTCTATTCTACCCAAGCCAAGAAGTGGGCACTTCTGCGCCTCCCTCACACCCAGACTTGAGAACAGAAGCACGGGCAGGCAAACAGCCCCGAGTGTTCCCACCACACTTTAAACATTCATGGGCCGTTTATTCTCCCAGCAGACAAAGGGGGCAGATGTACACACTCCCATTCCATTCCCAGAGATCTGCCCTCCCACATCCACCCAGCAGCAGCCTGGGAGCTGCTGCCTTAAACAAAGGGCAAATTTCACCCTGACTTAGCAGGGGCCAGGGTTTAATCCCAGAACTGTTCAGCTTGCAAAAGCCTTCCGAGATCATCGAGTCCAACCTTCAACTCAACATCACCACAGTCATTAAACCAAGTGCCATGTCCACACCTCCAGGGATGGGGACTCCACCACCTCCCTGGGCAGCCTGTTCCAACACCCAACCCCTCCCGCAGGAAACAAATTGTTCCTCATGTCCAACCCAACCCTCCCCTGGCACAATTTCAGGCCATTTCCTCTTCTCCTATCACCTGATACTAGAGAGAAAAGACCAACCCCCACCTGACTGCAGCAATGAGGTCTCCCTTCAGCCTCTCCAACTCAACACCCTCAGCTGCTCCTCCCCAGACCCCTTCCCCACCTTTGTAGCCCTTTATCCTTGGGGGAGTGGGGCGTTTGGAAGCAGGAATTCCAAGGGGTTTTGGCAGACAGGAATTCCAAGTGCTTACACCCTCCTGTTCCTCCTGCTCCACATCCGGCGCAGCTGCTCTCATCCCCACAGTCCCAGACACTCCCACTCCACGCTGCGAGGTTCTCACATGCCCACAGAGGTTCTTCACATGCCCACGCACTCTCTCACCCTGTGACTCAGAGGCACAGGCTGCGTGCACTCTGTCACCCTGCAGTCACCCACCACGCATGGCTACCCAACAACAACTCCAACCCAGCCCCGAGCAAAACAGGAGAAGGTAGTGATCAGGAACAGAGAAAGAGAAAAAAAAATCATTTTCAGCTGAGAAATACCTTCCCTACCCACCCCCCCCTCGCAGTATAACGAAATAGCATCGCTTGTGTGTCACCAGACAGCAAGCTCCGTGCACCTTTTAATCAGCAATCTTGCAATATTTGATTATATTTAATTAAACCCTCTCCAATCTCCTCACAGGTAGCCTGGAAGCTTAGACTGGGGCACATTTAAGGCTGGATAAATGCATTCCAAGCAAAACACCTTCCCATTCCAACACAGAAATCCC
>VWZE01002899.1:0-149990 GCA_013396675.1 Eubucco bourcierii
AACTCTACCATCTCATGGTCGCTGCAGCCAAGGCTGCATATTAAGGCTACATATTAAAAGCACATTTAGAGGTAGTTCTTGTGCTCATCAGGTAATTTTTGCTGAGGTTTGTGCCCTAAGTGATGTATTTTCATAGGAAGTTCAGCACCTCTCTGAAATCAAGCTCGTCCCACAAATCTAAGTGCTTCACTTGATATCTTCCAGATGGAAATCATCCACCTTACAGTATGAGAGGTGCTCACCAGCATGCTAGTTACACTGCCAGTCCTATTTCCCTGCTCAAGCTGTCTGATGGGACACTTGGGCAAGGAATTACTATTTCTGGGAAGGGAGGAAGGATCTGAACTTTCTTATGCAAACTCCCATTGGGATCAGCAGTAGCCTGGCCAAGCAGTGACCAAGTAGGCTAAAGACAGCCAAGCTTTGTAACATCGACCAGCACTGCTGCTGGCCCAAACAGGTTGGCTAAACTCATGTTTGCCACATATGAGCTGTCTGCACATCTCTTTGATTTAGCCTTCTTCCCACTAGCTGGACTTAAGGACCACTAAATTCAACAGCAGAGTCTCAACTTCAGGTTTGGTTTAATCTCTTTTTTGTTGGCATTAACAGATAAAACAGGATGTGTAACCAGTTTGGTTCTTCCTTGGACCAAATGCCCTCGAACATCCTCAGTATCTCCAATTCATGATTCTTTGATGGTTTTCTAACAAGTTGGGTTTTTTCCCCTTTTCCCCCACTCCCTTCCTCCCCATCTCACTAAAAGCTCCATTCCTTGTCTTCCTCCTCCCCAGCTCAGTGCAATCCCTGTCTTCTGCTTTCCCAAGGCTTTCCTGCCTTTCACATGTATGAATGCACTTCAATATTTGGTCACTTCTCTGGAGTGTTTGGCACAGCTAGCTCCATCCACTAACCAACCTTCCAACAGTTTGCTTGGCAGCACTGGGGCAAATTATACTTCAGATTAATTAATTAAGATATAATAAACTCCATATACTATTTACCAGTGCACCATGTGTGGCAAAAAAAGAGAGGTTACGTGAAACCAGGAGACCCTCTGGCTTCCTTACGGACCCAGAGTCCTCTGGGAAGGTCTCCAGTCTCCAAGATATCTCTGCACACTGAATTTTGCACTTGGATTTCTAATTTAGCTGAAAGATGCATAAAAACACATGCAGTCAGACAGTTCCTTGGCTATACATCTAAGGAAGCTCCAAGTATAAGTTATTACTTTCAAAGTCAATTGTAACTTAGGCTCACTAAATTGGCTCCAGATCCACCCTTTTCAGACAGCAGTACAGGAAGAATTTATTCTTTGGTGAAAAGCACCCACTTTAGCTAAGCCGTACACCCGTCTGGGAGTCTCACCAGCAGAAGTGCCAAGGCAGAGGGGCTCATATGAGCATGGGACTATTGGAGGC
Organism: Eubucco bourcierii; assembly: GCA_013396675.1. NCBI lineage: Eukaryota > Metazoa > Chordata > Aves > Piciformes > Ramphastidae > Eubucco > Eubucco bourcierii. Next base: position 1,422 of record VWZE01002899.1, read on the forward strand.
CAGTAGAAAAGGGGTGAACAGAGCACAGTGTGCAACAGTGTCTGACAGCAGGCTGAAATGTAGAATTCCTTGCTTTTAACATCCATGCAACTTATTCCAGAAATCTCATGGAGAGTGGTGGAACCATTTCTGGGGAGCTGAGGTTTTGATCTATGCCCTCAATGTGTGTCTTGTTTTCTCCCATCAGGAAAACTTTGGACACAGAATTGCTTTGGATGGGAAACATCTTTTAGATCATTGAGTCCAACCATTATCTAACTCTAACGAATCTGGGGCTAAAACATGTCCCTTGGCATCACACATCAGCATCTTTTAAACACCTCCAAGGATGGTGATTCAACCACCTCCATGGGGAGTCTGCCGCAGTGTTTGAGAAGCCTTTCAGTGAAGAAGTTTCTTCTAATATCCAATCTAACCTCCCTTAGTGCAACTTGAGGCCATTTCTTCTCACTCTGTTACTTGGGAGAACAGTGACCTCCACCTCACTCCAGCCTTCTTTCAGGGAGTTGTAGAAGGGGAGAAGCTCTCCCCTGAGCCTCCTTTTCTCCAGACTAAACAACAACATTTCCTTCAGCTGCTAGATATAGCAGAAGGAGTTTGAACATCTAAGTGGCTTACATATCTAACCCAGATGTCCAGTTAAGAGCCTAACCAATCCAAAGTGCAAAATCTACATAAATCAGGAGCTCTTCTCTCACTAATTACACTGGAAACCCGAGTCAAACTCAGCCCTTCCCAATGGCAGCAACTTTAAGCAATTTGTCTTACCAAGGAGTTAACCTCCTCTTGAGAGGAACTTCAGCAGCTATCTACAGAATTGACCTACAGAGTTGGCAAAGGCTTTTCTTTCCCCAGGTGAACTCCTGCATGACCAGCTCTCCCACAGGAACTTCCCCAGAGGAGACCTGCAGGAGCAGCAGCTGCTGAAGGAAAGGGAGCTGCAGAAGCACACTTGTTGCCAAACTGTGCGTTTAGATAGAAGGAGGAGGAACAGATGGGGAAATCACTCTACAGACAGCACTTACTGGCACAGTCAGCACCTGAGGCAGCACTTATTCAGGTGCTGAAATTACAGAGGTAAGTTTTATGATGCGAAATCTACTCCTCATATGACAGCTGTATTTCTCATCATGGATCATAAAAAGCAGATGATCCACCAGATAACTACGTGATTGTAACGTGCATCACAATAAACCCGTCAGCCTTCTGTTTTGTTTTATGACCCTGGTTACGCCTGGAATGCTTTCAAGGAGGATGCTGATGTTCACTTTGGGTACAGACTGACTCGGGGCACTTCTGGATTGCTGCTTACATAGTAGTAGATAATAAGAATAATGAGAAATGGTAGCAGGACTACCTCGAGTTTTGTTACCAGGCAGATCACTCTATTAGCACCCATATAACTTAACTGAATATTTTTCTTGGACTGGACCGTAAAGAGGATTTGTAATTGCCTAATGCCTTTCTCTTCCTTCTAAGTGAAATAAACTATTCCTTTCAGTCCTCTGCTTCTTCTCACAGATCTTTCTCCCTGCTACTAATTTAATGATAGTAACATAACGAGTATTTGTAACAACTCACATAGCTCCATATTTTTATAACAACAAGAATTTGTTATCTTTACATAGTATTTGCTGGCTGGTAATTTCCAATTCTTGTCTTCTTAGAGACAGACAAAAAGGTAAAACTACTTTTTCAAGGTTGCAGAGCAAGCCTGAGGTAAAATCCCTGATTTATCTAACAGTACATAGTGGAAATGTGAGCTTGGCTGCAATTCAGCCCCCCAAAGAAACATGTTACCAACAGGAATTTAAAAACAGACTTAAAGTTCTGCTCTTGAAGATTGTTGTGATCTCAGCAGAGTAATAAACCTGTAAAGAAGTTGTCCTTACTGATGTGCAGCCTGTCTCTTTGCTTGGTGAGGTTACAAGCCCATTGAACAAACCAAACTAAATGAAACCTCTGATCTTGCACAAGTCTGCCAGGAGGGTTTGCAAGTTCTCTGGACAGTTGAGGCTGCTGTTAAAATGTGGGGTTGATCCACCACATGTTGAAATCAACGACACTGACCCCATAGCTCAATATTAAAATCAGTTCTGTATGGAGGAATAGCAGCTCTGCAACCAGTCAGGATATTAAGTCACCTCATTCTTGACCTTAACCAAGTGGGTTAAAGCAATCTGTACTTCATGTTGCCCTGCAAAAGCTTAGCTGTGCTTGGTACTAGCAAAGACTTTCATTCCATGTACCAGGCCTCTGCCTTTTTTTTTTCTGACTATGATAAAATTCAGATGTTTTCCAAAGATTCCTCTTCCCTACATGTGCCCACCCAAGAAGCAGCAGCAAGGTTTCTGTTAAAACCTGACTATGAAATTTATGTTTGGAGAAAGACCAAGTGTGGAAAACTTCAGTGCAAACAACAATTGCTTCAGAAAACTGTCAGTGCATCATCCTGGGGTAGGGGAGCTGCAAAGGAACATGATTTGCTATCTCAAATTCAACAGACTGCATAAAGCTCCAATGAACCATAAGTATAGACACTTAAAACTTTTATTTTCCAGTCCAAGCCTACTCTGCTCCTCTGCTCCACTTCTGGTCATCTGAACAGCCCTTCACCCTAGATCTCACTCTTCTCTAAGCAACAGCAAATAATTGTTTAATCTGCGTCAATAACTGTATTTCTGCCCCAGCTGAATGGGAATCCAGGGTATTCCTCCACAAGGCTGGTGAACTCATACACCATGGGCTGAGCATCAGACTCCTGCTGTGTTCTGCTTAGTTACACAAATGCATCTTTCTTTTGCAATAATTTCAGCAAAGATGCAGCCAGCTCCTAAGGGAACACTGCAGGGCAGATATCTGTCCCCAAAGCCAATTGTGCCCACGTCTGCTAAATCACTGAGCGGCTAGAAATGGAGGCACTGAGCCCATCTTCTTCTTTGCTATCTTGTCCTGCAGAGATGAGGCAATAGCATGAGAGAGAAATAAAGATTAAATGACAGAGAAAAGTGGAGCCATGGGACAAAATGAGCAAGAACAAGGACTGCACTTACAAGATGAAAGGGCTGTAGCTGTTGCAAGGCAGGTGTTCTCAGTGAAGGTCCTAGAGGTGCCTATGTGTCATTAAGGTGATGAAAGGAGCTTTAACAGCTGCCTGGGTGTATGCAATGGCCCATCAAGACCTAGACCACATAACATGTAATAAAGAACTCACTGGATGGAACTGTAAGCTGAAGCAGGGCCTGGATTTCAGGATGGAAAAGAGACTCCAAGCAATATGTTTTCCTCCGCCTTTTTCTGATTAAATTCACTGTATTTAACCTAAGGGATGTAACTAGAAACTGAGAATTTCAAAGAAGCAATGAATGTCTTACCTGTATTCATAAAAGGTCAGCAAGGTAAAGGCATTTCTGCATTTCTACAATCCCAGAGTTATTTAACTGGACTAATGCCTCATCCTGCAGATGAGGGATTGTTATTTCAAGCTAAGGAGTATTTCTTTGTAAAGATAACAGTTGGACTTGATCCTGGGGGGTCTTTTCCAACCAGAATGTTTCTGTGATTCTGTGATTCTAATTTAGCCCCCCATATTTTGTTGTAAAGTCAACCTCTGAAAAGCAGGCCTGTATTTAGAAAGATCCAGAAGTACACTGAAGCAGATGTTTTCAAATGCTTCTGTCACTGCAAGCACCAGCTATAAAAAAAGAAGAAAAAAAAAAGCTACCTTTCTTTTTCCTCAATATGGTTGTCAGTATTTGTATTCCAGTAGTTCTCTACGGCACATAAGCAGCGTCCTTACATGTGGGAAGACAGGAGCTCCTGTGCCTTGCAGGGAATGAAATTGGGGTTTGACAGTTGTTCTACAATGCTTTTCAGTAGATAGCTTCCATTTATCTGCTTGTTGATACAATAGAAGTTGGGGTGATTTTTAATGAACCCTAAGCAAATGGAAAGAAATTTTTATCATTTAAAAATCAAGAGATTATTGGAAAATGCACGCAGCCAGGGAAGATCTTGCACATTTCTTTAGTTCAACACTCAAAATCCCTCTTTTGGCATAGTTAATTCCAATGTCATGGCATTTCACTGTCATGAGACCGTGCACTGTGATTACTGCACTTTCTCCTCAAGGGCACTCTCCTCACCCCTGCAGGGACAGCTCTCTGCTAATGTTCTCCTCGTATTTTAATTGAGGCTAATGGGATCCATCTGCCTGGTGACTCAGAGGTTGCTCTGAACCTAAGGGAAAAGGGCATTCCTGTGCCATATCTCAGAGGTTTTAGCACTGCTTTAAAAGAATGCTTCTTTCTGTCAATATTTTATATAGTGGAAGTTTGAATTTGAGCACAGAAGTTTGCACAGCAATAAAAAGCTGAAGGAGACACATCACATACCTCTGCCAAACAGCATGAAGTCAAAGGTAATGAACACAACAAACACAAACCTCTTTGCTGTGTGGGTGTCGGTGCTGGACCCTTGGACCAGGCTGCCCAGAGAACTTGTGGAGTCTCCTTCTCTATAGAGATTCCAAACCTGCCTGGACATTGAACAACCTTAGCAGGAGGGTTGGAATAAATGATCTCCAGGGATCCCTGCCAAACCAAACCATGCTGGGATTCTATGATAGGGCTACTACTCTGCTTTACAGCTTGCTTGCTTTCACTCATGATGCTGAAAGGCAAGCTGTAAGGCAGAGTAGTAGCCCTATCACAGAATCCCAGCATGGTTTGGGTTGGAAGGGATCAGTTCAGTCCACTTCTTTTACCACTTACTACACGTGTTTAGGGCCTGGAGCTGAAATCACACTTTGGTGGTCACAGAGGTTGCTGCTGTCCTTGTGCATTACAATGGACAGCATCTACAAATGGAGATGGGAAATAATTTATGCCAAGTAAGCATTTAAAACCAATGTGAGGAGGCATTTCTACTTGTCATTGCAGGCAGCCCAGAACAAGGCAGTGTTTAATAAGTAGGACCCATGAATTGGGTGCATGTGTGTGTGTGTGTGTAACAACACCCAGACAAAGTGGAGGGTGTCAATACTTTCTCCTTGGCAACTGAGGAATCACAGTATCATTTTGATATCATCTGACCACTGACATATTTTTAACTGAGACATAAACACACAGTATCATATTTCTTCCAATACTATTGAAACAGTGCACATGAACAGCTCCTGCTGATTTAACAGTGCTTGGAAAAAACGATATAGCATGTGTCTCCATGGAACAAAATTCCTCAAGATCCTGGCAATTAGTTGAATGAAGGAACGGAAGCAACAAAAATACTAAAAGTGCGAAATAGCTAACGGGAACCAAACTCAAGCAGCTTCCCCTGTGCCAAGAACCATAGACTTGATCTCAAATTTTGGCAGTTCTTCCTTTAACAGGGTTCCTCCTGGTTTATATTGGTCTAAAAACCAGGATCTGTTTCCGTAAGTTCAGTCTTGTCAGTCTTAAAATGCATTTTGAAGCAGTGATGAATTAAAAAAAAAGTACATCATGGTAGGTATCACCGAGCAATTCACTCCAAGTGTGAGAGGCATTTCCTTAAGTTCTGCATGGGCCAGCAACGTGCCCTTGTGGCCAAGAGAGCCAATGGTGTCCTGGGGTGCATCAGGAAAAGTGTGGGCAGTAGGTCTAGGGAGGTTCTTCTCCCACTCTACTCTGCCCTGGTGAGACCACACCTGGAATACTGTGTCCAGTTTTGGGTTCCTGAGTTCAAGAGAGATAGAGACCTGCTGGAGAGAGTCCAGCAGATAGCCATGAGGATGACTGGGGGACTTGAGCACCTCCCATACAAAGAGAGACTGAGACACTTGGGGCTGGAGAAGAGAAGACTGCGAGATCTGATCAATGTATACAAACAGCTGAGCGGTGAGTGTCAAGTGGCTGGGGCTGATCTCTTTTTACTGGTCAGCAGCAATAAGACAAGGAGCAACAGCTACAAATTGGAACACAGAAGGTTTCACCTCAACATGAGGAGAAACTTCTTTACAATGAGGGTGACAGAGCACTGGAGCAGGCTGCCCAGAGAGGTTGTGGAGTCTCCTTCTCTGGAGACTTTCCAAGCCTGCCTGGATGTGTATCTGTGCGAACTACCCTAGGGAATCCTGCCTTGGCAGGGAGGTTGGACTCAATGATATCTGGAGGTCCCTTTCAACCTCTAAAGTTCTGTGATTCTGCGATTCTCTGATTTGACATGTCCTGCTAAATGCTTGGTCTGGACAAGTCATGGCTGAAGCACTTTCAAGTCACTCTCAAGTGATGAAGCATTCTGCTCAGCACAAGAGATCTGTCTTCCTTGCTCTCCAAAAGGTCTGAAGTTCAATGACAAAGCACAATTGAGCTCTCCAAATACTTAAGCAACAGTGAACAATGGTATGAGACAATACTGCAAGATAGTGTTGCATGCAGGGAGTGTTTCTGGCCTTAAAGTCACCTCCTGAAGTGTGGCAACACCCCAGGGTGTCTCCTGCCATTACATCATTCACATATAAACTGGAAATAAAGAAACCACAGACCTTTAAAGAAACCTGTTTTCAGCAAGGAATTGTTAGTAGGTGGAAGTTGGTGGAGAAAGGATTTTGGTTTCTGCAGCTTTAGTTCCCATTTGAGTTCCATGTGTGTTCAAAAAGGTGTGATATGTCAGACCATTGGTCATCTGAGAGCCACTTCATCTTCTCAGTGAACATGGCCCACTTTGGAGGTCATAGGCAGACTTCCCGAAGCAAGGTGGACTTGGGTCACTTCATCCCTATGTTGCTTCATGGTCCTGTGGGTATCTGTGGCTCCGATCCACCATGAAGTTTATGCTAGAACAAACCCTGATGTGAATCTTGCCAAGTATTTCAAATGCCTTAATTCCACTGAGCAAATATTTTCAGATATCGTCCTAACTGAAAAGTTTTCCATGTTTGATTCCAAATGAACCTTTTCTAGAACAGTGTTTACGTTTGGCTACCTGCCGAATCCAGCCAACGTGTTTCTGTGGAGCTACACTGGGGAGGAATTTGGCCTATTCTCCTTCAAACATGCTGTGCTGGAAAAGACACAATGTGTGATGCCAACTGGCCGTGTTTTATCTCAAGTTATTTCAGAAAAATAGGGCCTGTTTTCTAGTAGGCTGAAGCACGTCCCTGCAACTACTGCTTCAAGGGAAGTGGAAGAGAAACACTTTCCTTCCAACTGCAGCAACCTGACTCATGTGTTGAAACCCATATATTCTGAATGCACTGCCATTGGTAACAGCAGACACACAGGTTTAAATGGCATGTCAGATCTGAAAGAGATGGGCAGTGCATCACTTTGACTGAGACCCATACCTGACCTGCTGGCAACTAAAGATAGCATTCCCCATCCTTCTGCAAAGACAGCTCTGACCATGCCTTGTGTTTGCCAGAATCATTACAAGCAAGAACACCTACTCTGTTAGTGGAATATTGCACCCAAACTGGGAGGTAAACTGCTGCTTCGTTGTGGGTGGCCACTGCTAAACACTTGGAAAGGCACACAGCGTGAAGCCCCACCTCTGTCTGATACAGCAAGGTGTGACACCACCAGTTATGGGCAGGGGAATAAGTGTTTCAACAAACACTGTGAGTATACCCAATAAAAGTGAACTCTGGGATGTCTGTTTGTTTTGTTAAATCAGGATTTTCATAATTTGCTGAGCTAGTTTTGTTGTGCTGGCATGATCTGCTTCCAGGAGATGCAGGCTGATGCATTCACCCAAAGTTAGATGCCTGAAGGGCTGGTGAGCTTTGCTTTGTTGCCTTCATGCAACCAGGTCCCTCTGACACTGAATACTATGGAACAAGGGCTGAACACCCTGAGTGTGACAGGTAAGGATGCTGCTCTGATCCCAGTGAAAAGCTTGTTGGACTTTCATGTATTTCAGATACATTGCAAACTGATCTCACATAGCGTAGGTAACTTCATGAGCTCTAGCAATTGAATGATGCACCAGCTTCCTAACTTCCTTTCCTAAAACTGATCCAGAATTGTACAGAGAGGTATTTCACAAGACAGACTGGCTTTTCTGATGGCCTTAAAGTGGTTAAGTTGATCTAATTTCTTGTTAGGTTTAAAAAAAAACATTAACTCACAAATGAATAGCAGACTACAGACCACCGAGCAGGTACACGCTAATGTACACATCCATTAGCATGAGCGAAAGAAGAAATGCTCCGTGTCAGAGTCACACAGGGATACAGTCAAGCACAGAGATATAATCACAGCAGTAAGATGATACTTTTAGCATATTTCTGTTTCACTTTTCAGCTTTACTGAACATCAGCTGTGTGTGCAAGGAAAATAAATTGCCTGGCTTCGCTCTTCATTGGCTAATGAAGTGTGAGCTATAGTGAACCAGCTATAGAGCTGGTGGTGCCTGTGAAACACACATACTTCAGAAAGTGACAAGACAAAATGTCACAGCATCATGGCAGAAGAAGGTAACAGGGAAATACTTGCCCAGAAAGTGGCACCATGAAATGAGGTTATTGACCTGAAGCTGTCAGAGTTCAATGTTGGTCTTTAAAAGAGACTGTAGAGTTTAAATGCTACCTACTACTCAGAGACTAAGTAGAGCTGATAGAAAATAATACCCCTAATAACTATTTTTACAGTACTTCAATTCTAAATGACCACAAATATCCCCCTCTACTCTGCCCTGGTGAGACCACTCCTGGAATACTGTGTCCAGTTTTGGACTTCCCAGTTCAAAAGAGACAGAGATCTGATGGAGAGAGTCCAACAGAGAGCTATGAGGATGATTGTAGGACTTCAAGATCTCTCCTATGAAAAAAGACTGAGAGATCTTCAGCTGTTTAGTCTTGAGAAGAGAAGGTTGAGAGGGGATCTTATCAACACCTGTAAATATCTGAGGGGTGGGTGTCAAGATAAGGTGCTAGTCTCTTTTTGGTGGTGCCCAGCAAGAGGACAAGTAGCAACAACAGAGACAAACTGGAACACAGGAGGTTCCATCTCACCTTAACAAGAGGAGACACTTATTTATGGTGACAGTGACAGAGCACTGGAACAGACTGCCCAGAGAGTCTGTGGAGTCTCCTTCACTGGAAACTTTCAAAACCTGTCTGGATGTGTTCCTGTGTGGGCTGCCCTAGCTGATCCTGCTTTGGCAGGGGGTTGGACTCAATGATCTCTAGAGGCTCCTTCCAACACTTACCATTCTGTGATTCTGTAATAAAAGCCTGCAACATACAGTTGCCTGTGGGTTCTTGTCTGTTAGCAGTTAACAGATACAGAGACATCTGTACTTACAGAGAAAGTGCTTGAAGACAATAGACTTGAATTATTTTATCATCTTTGGCATGAAAAAACACAGTTTGCCATGAATTCTAACAAGTTTTGGTCATCAGCGTGGTCAGGTGGCCTGAACTGTATCAGCAATAGTGTGGCCAGCATGACCAGAGAAGAGATTGTTCCACTGCACTCAGCAGTAGTGAGGCCACACCTCAAACCTCAGGCTTGGGCCACTCACTACAAGACACTGAGGTGCTGGAGCATGGCCAGAGAAGGGCAAGGAAGCTGGTTTAATTGCCATGGTGGTGTTAGGTTGATGGTTGGACTCTATGATTTTAGAGGTCTTTTCTAACCAAAACAATTCTATTATTTAAACATACAGGCAGTCCTGTTATGACTGTTATGTGCATGATCCCAGCAGGCTTTTAAAATGTACAAAATATGAAGAATTTAGCATATAATCACACACACACACACACACACACACACACACCCGACCTCATTAGGAAGTTGTGACAGTCATTCCTTCTCTAATTTCCCACCTAAATCACTAATAGCCACCATGGTTGTGGAGCAGACGGCTCTGCAGACAGCATGGTGGTGGAAGAGTCCCCCTTTTGTGCTTGGGTGAGAGGAAAGATCATTATTCTGGCTGCACTTTTGGGTTTGCTCGCTGCCTGCTTAGTATACACACCTTGTGGTTTGCTGTCTCCCTGACAGGCAGACAGGTACACTGGCTATGGAGAACACACCACTCCTGGCCTCTCTGCTGGGATTAAGGTGGTTCATTGCATGTTGGGACCTGTGTGGTGTTTAGGACATGCCTCTTTGCTAATGCCAAAGGTGGCAATATGCTTCACTGCAGCTAAATATAACACAGCTCTTGGGCTCCTGGCAAGCTGCTGGTGCAGTTCACAGCTCTCTCATGAGGATCCTCCTACTCAGGTGCTCTACAGAATCAGTCAAAATGCTGCAGCCCCTTCGGCATCACCTGCAGCATGTGGGATTCCATACCCTAGAATCCTTAAGTATATGAACATTGATATATTGTACCCATATGTAAAGACAGACTTTATAGAATCATAGAATGGCTTGGTTGGTTTGGTTTTGACTTGATGATGTTAAAGGTCTCTGTCAAACAAAATTAACAGAGACGATGAGACACATTGATAACTTTTAACTGAAAGCCAAAAAAAGGAATCATAGAATGGCTTAGATCAGAAGGAGCCTTAGAGATCATCTACTCCAACCTCCCCACCACGGGCAGGGACGCTTCTCAACTATACTCAGCTTCTCAAGGCCTCATCCAACCTGGCCTTATATGCCCCCGAGGAGGAGGCATCCATGGCCTCCCTGGGCAACCCGTTCCAGAGTCCCACCACACTTGTACTGAAGAACTTCATCCTAAGATCCAGTCTGAAAAGATAAATGTTATGATTTGGAATTGGATTTTAAATCTATTGTGCAACAGGTTGGTGGGACCACTCCCACTACTTCCATGGACAGCAGAGCCCAAATTCTGCACAATCTGTCTTGCTCACTCCAGTTTTCTAATAGTCCCTGTGTGACACTGGCAAGTTAGGAATTGCTTTTTGCCTTTTCTCCAGGCAAAGCTATGAGTTTCTCTAATAGCACAGTGGGCTGTCAGGGAAATCAGTGTACTACAAAACCAGGATGGCAAATAACTGCATTTCCAGATGCTATGCTCAGCAGCAAGATGTATTAGCAGATTTGTCAGCACTTGCCATCTCCTTTGCACATGAGTAACTCCACTCACATGATTTAAACAAATGAGACTAGGATAAATGAGACTAAATTTGCCAACAGCAAATTGTGCTCTATTTAAATAAGTCTGTATGAAATTCAAACACTTTTGCACTTTTCCTATGTGACTGTCATGCAGGGGAACACTACAGAACAACCTCCAAGGGTGCATGCTGCAGTACACTCAGCTGAAATCAAGAAGAGTGTTCTGGAGCAAGGATAGCTTTCCAAGGGCCTGGAGGTCACAGATGAGCACATCACAGGGACCTGCCCCAAGGATCAAAAGCAGCCATGAAGCTTTTGCACAGCTCATGCCTCTTGTGAGAGGAAAGAACTATGTTAGGGCAGCCTCAGTCAACATGCCCAGCTCAGACCAAGGGTTAAAGCAAGCTGGATTAACCTGCCCCTGTAGACTTGGTTATGCATCTAGACATAGCAGGGGACACTGATTACTCCGTCCAGGGGAATGCTGAGCCTGCTGCAAACAAAACATGAAACCTAATCAGGTTATTTCTCGCTCTCTCCTTTGTATGTCACACAGACAAATTCCTCCCCCAAACTCAATTTTGTCCTCAGTTACTACTCTCTTCAGTTTGCTCTGTCAAGTCAGTGTCAGTGTGGCACTTCAGCTCTCACTCATGGACAGTGAAAAGTTCTTGATTAACTTTTCACTTCAGTGTCACTTGTATTCTTTAAAATGCTCCCATTCCCCTCCTCAAGATCTTCACATATCTTCCCTTTTAACAAGTCTTGATGTCTCATCTTCCCTTGGCTATTGTTCTTTCCTTCATTACACACTTCCACTTGCCATACCCCCCTCTAAGTCCCTTCCATTTACCTACCCCTTTCCCTCACAAGTATTTATTTTGCCATCTATTCCATCTGTCCTACTGGGACTTTCAGACTTGTGCAGTTTCTTGCCTTTCCCACTTCTCTGAAAGTTTTTTACTGTCCCCAGTATCCATTAAGATAAATACCCTCTCACCCTGTTTTTTGTTCCATCACACCTATATAGCAAGACCCTGTGCAAGTTACTCCCTTTCCTAAGTGCAAAGCCCTCAAGATGCTAAAGCCACTGGAGGCAGAAAAAGGATAAAGGTTGCTTTCTCCCCTTGGCCCCTTATCTGGGGAGAAACTCTTGGAACACCAAAGAAGAATAGGGTCAGCAGGGTCTTCTTACTTGGAGCTGGCAGCATGGGTTGACCATCCTTCCTGCAGATAGTTGCATGGGGACCATTCACCACCAGACCAGTTGGAAGACCCTCCGTCACAAGCTCTGACTACACAGAAAGGTAACCTAGAACACAACAACTCCCTCTAGTGATGGATCCTTCCAGACCTTCTGGTTTTCCTTGATAAAGTCAAGCAACTAGGAGGCAGGACGGAAGCATCCTTCTCTTTAAAGAAAAATAGGCCTGCTTTAAAGGTTATCACTTATCACCAGGCAAAGTACATGCTGGCTATTTAAAGACTTCTTCTTGAAAAGCAATAAAAAACAAATAGCAGAAAAGTGATGTCATTCCTGACATTGTCGATGTGGAAGCCCCCAATAGGAAGCATTGTAAACCATTTCCCAGTCTGCTTTTATGCAGGCCGAGGAGTTAAAAAGAAAATTTTAGTGTTTAACACTTAAACCAAATGTTTAACTTTGAACATCCCCATAGAGTCAGGTTGCAGCATGGAGGTTGCAGTTAAAAGCCCAGATTCCTTCATCTTCCTGACATCAAACCTACACTATAACAAAAACATTTGGAAACTAATGTAGGAATAGTTCTAACATGAGCATTAACATCATTTACTGCAGTCACGTTCATCAGGATCATTTACGTCTTACACATTTGATGTGTAAATATTCACCCTCCCTATATGTATACGGTTGGATTTTAATATATTAGATATGAAAACACTCCCTTAAAGTATGATTCATTGATTTAGCAGTTGGTATTTTAGCTTTTCCAGGGTGTTCAAAAGCAGTTTATACATTTAGGAGTATGATGTATATAATCATTACTGCTCTGTATGAGAAGACACATTACACATGCTAAGCTGAGCACTACTGAGAGGATTCAAAACTGTGGAAGAACTGAGCCAACCTTTGGTTGTTTTCTGAGGCATTAGAAAGTGGTTCACTGACTGACTGATAATTATGGACAGGGGTATGCTTGATGATCCTCAGAAACAACACATCTCACATAGCACCACCAGATGTCTGAATATGTTGAGTATGAAACAAATATTCTGATATTTAGGTTGGGAGAAATGAAAGATGTTTTGGTAAATAGATTTCATTTTAATTCTCACAACATGCATTGATTTTCATAGGGAAAAAACCATATATTAATGACATATAAGTCACAGCATTGCCACATCAGAGGAGGGTGTTACAGATGTCCATCAACAACAATCTGTTTATTTTTTTTTTCCCTGTAATGATTATTGTAGATTATCTTGGTTGAAATTTCCCGAATTATTCAGCTAAGGTCAGGCAGTTAACAAAGAAAATCTCATCCAGTGTAGATCAACATTTAGAAACCTACTCAGAAAACAATTAAAAGGGAGGTAAGGAAAGAAATACCTTTTTGCTGACAGTTTTATTGGGCTGGCAAACCCAGACAGATTCTGTATGCAAAATCCCTTCTTCAGGTCTGAATTCAGATCAGCAGAGCAGACTTGCCTATGTTTAAAATCCCCCAGGATGTCTTGGCATCTCCCTTCTCCTTCTCAAAGGCATCTCCCTTTCTCCTGCTCAAAGGGTATGTTTTGGGGCCTGCCTGGCAGTAATCTTGAATATTTAGGTCGCCACACACCAACTGGGATAGTAAAGACAGGAAACCCATAATTGAACTCGATGCATTCTCACATTAGAAGAGCAGCCTTATTTGTTATCCTGTCTAGCCCATTTCCTCAGTGTTGTCCTGAGCCACTCAGGACTCACTGGAAGCAACGTCTGACCAGCAGCCAGCCACACACATCTGCAGTGGGAAACCATGGAGCTCTGCCCTGGCCCTGCCAGCCCTCACCCAGCCCCTACAATGGGCTGCTTTCCTTCCTGTGAGGAGGACATCTCTGACGGGGCTGTGCTGGAGAAAAGCTCTTCATCACATGAACTGATAGCAGGGGTGATCAAAGTCTGGCAGTTGTACCTTATCTGCTGGGGATGATCATAACTCAGGGCTGGAGCTGCCCTTCAGCTTGCTCCTCCCCACCATTAAATCAGGCTCAATCAGCAGGCTGAGAGCAGGGCCGGTGCGCTCGCAGCCAGATGTTATCGTGCCGGGCCTTTTCGTATAAACTGATGCTGAAACCCGAGTGGTTGATGAGACGAGCTAAGCAGTTGTACCTTTGACCCCACTGCATTAAACTTGCCCTATCAATTTAAGCTTAGTGTAAACACCATTTCCCAGAGTCCCTCATGACTTCAGTAGTGAGAAGAAGCTGACTAAGCCTAAACATTTTTTAACAGCAATCTTGTCTTACAACACCAAGGGGATTTGCCATGTATCTGGGGCTTTATAAAACCATATGAACATACTGAAAGAATTAAAGTCCTTAAAAAAGGAAAATTGATGGTGACAGTCCTTTTAGAAAATAGGTTTGTAGAACATCAGCACAAGAGGAGCTGGGAGCGAGACTAAAATAGTTCAAAAAAATACATCGGATTTGTGTTTGTTTCACACAGTTGTTTCTGAATACTGAGATTTAGACAAGAAAAAAGGAAAAATGTCTCCCAAACTGAGGTCACCAGCACTCCACAGCTCAAAGGTCTTTCAGATGGATCACTCATCTGAGATCTCCCATAAAACGGACAACATCTTCAGCCTGTCATTGTAAAACTCTTTGTAATGGAGCTTTGTCCATTTCATACTGAGGTTAATTCAATGAATCCTATCAAAAGGTTCTGTGGAGCAACACATGAGCTATAGTATATGGTACAGCACATGGCCAGCAGAGCCTGCCTAGGCTGAATAATGGGGGACTCACTTCTAATTGGAAGCATAAGAATGTAAATAGCATCATGCTTAAGTCAAGTGCATTGCTTCCTATGGAATGATAAAGCAGTGATGTGGTACTAGACTTGCTGGTGAAACAATGGGAGATAAACCAGCACACCATAGATCTTCATCTAGCCAGGCTGCAAGTGCTCTGGTCCTGATGCAGAAAACCACCCTTGAAGCTGAGCAGATGACTATTCCTGCTTGTTTCAGAAGTGCAGAAGTAGTCAGTAGTCTGCAAGACTGAAATTCTGGCCCACAGTTAGAAAAGAAGTGGGACAGAAAAGATGTATTCAAGACCGGTACTTAAACCAGCAACTCTGCCGTTTGTGGGCTGCAGCATCACAAAATTGCTTTAGCTGGAAAAGGTCATCAAGTCCAACCATTACCTAACTCTAACAAGGCTAGTGCTAAATCATGTCTCTCAGCACCACATTTCCAAGTCTTTTAAACTTCTTCAGGGATGGGGATTCAACCAGATCCCTAGGGAGCCTGTTGCAGTATTTGAGAAGCCCTTCAGGGAAGAAGATTTTTCTAATATCCAACCTATACTTCCGCTGGTACAACTTGAGGCCATTTCCTCTCATTTGGTCACTTGATACTTGGGAGAAGAGACTGACTCCCACTTCACTCCAACATCCTTTCTGGGAATTGTAGAGAGCAATAGGGTCTCTTTTTGGCCTCCTTTACTCCGGGTTGAACAATCCCTGTTCCCTCAGTCACATCTCACAGGACTTGTGCTCCAGACCCTCCACCAGCTTCATTGCCCTCTGGACCTGGTTTGTACTAACATGAGAAACTCACCAGCAGAACTGCTGCTAGAAGTGCAAAGAGGAAACACAATATGCAGAAGGCAACAATGTCATGCAGAATGTGACTCAGAACATAGAGTACATAAAATGCTAACAAAAAACCTACTAACTTGTTTGGCTGCTCCGAAAACTCACAAACAAACAAACAGAATACACAGACATAAAACTCCAATCTAGCCAACAACTGCTGCTACTAAAACAATTATGGGGAAGTTCTCTCAAGAACTAGTTGCCACCTCAATTACTCTCAGCAACAGCACCTGAGCTTTGTTAAATTAAACTAACTGTAGTATTCCACTGAGGGAAGGAAATGGAGAGAAGGGAAAACAGTATAATCTGCTGCATAATTTTACAGTAATAAAGAGGAAGCAACTAATCTAGAACATGATGCAGAGTTCTTAAGTGATTCTAATTAATAAGGCTCCCTTTGTGCAAGTAAGCAAAGGACACATTTAAATGACAAAACCTAAACCCAGCTTTAAAAGAAGACTCGCACAAATTGTTTGTCTTGGAGAAATCCCCTCTGCTTCTCTCTTTTTGGGATCAGATGAGACAGAACAAGCCCAGTGACTTAGCTCAACCCAGAGAGGAGAAAATATTGAAGTATCAGCTGTTTCCTGCTAACTATCTGAAGTAAAGCTAATTTACCTGTCTCTGCAACAGACATTTCTGTCTCACTGCTTTTAGCATGATGTGGAAGCATCTCAGAAGCTTCCACCCTACATTTGCTGTTCAGAGTGATCTGGTTGTGACACGACAGGGCACAACAAAGGCTAACTTATCCTTTCAGTACCTGGAGGAACAGCTGAGCTGGAGAAGATGAAACCTAGCAGAGAAATAACACATGTAGAAAGGGGGATGGCAACAAGTCACAGAATGGGAGGTCTTAGGCTGGCATGAAGTTACTGGTGGAGTTTGTCATTGTCAGTCATAAGAATCCTTCCAGGCATTTTCTGTAATGTCAAAAATATTACAAACAAGCTGAAGAAAGCTGCTGGTGGTTTAAAGTTGAGAAACCTCAGTACAGAGGAGGCTCAGTTCAGAAAGAAACAACTGGCTCGGCATGAAAGCTGCTATCACAGAGAGGAGTTGAGCCTCAAGAGGAAAACACTTGAGATAATTAATTTGGAGACTGGAAACAAAAGGCTCACTATTTGGAAATAGCTGGCTTAAGGAAGAACCTGGAGGTACAAGTTCATCACAAGTTGACTGTGAATCAGAAGTGAGGTGCAGCCATGAAGAGAAATACAATCTCTTTGTATGTGAACACATTTTGTTTGATTAGTCATCTACCCAAAAACCTGGCAGGTGAGAGTGTGTGCTATATAGTCAGTTGGGAGGAGATGCTACAGCACCACCAATGGGAGGAACTGTTTCTCTGAAGGCCAGTAGTATAAAGGCAGATGGAGGTATGCTTTCCAAAAATGTCACTCATGTTCTGGACTGCTGCACCATGGGATCAACATCCTCGTGGCTTCTAACATACAATTAATGAAGAGTTTTGTGAAGCGATACCTGCAGTGGAGACGAAGTGTAGCTAGCTCCCAACTTGCTGTAAACACAGTGGCAATAACATGAGCCTCAGCATCCAGAAATGCTCTTATTCTTTTGGATGATTTAATAGCTTAAATCTATATCATACATTTCAACCCAGAGGATTTCAAAGTGCTTAAAATGGCAGTTGATGTGCAGCCTGTGAGGAGAGGGCTTTATTCCTTGCAGAGAGATGCAGCACACGTGAGAGGCAGCAGCTGTTGGAAGTGTGGTCATATTCAAACTATAAACAAGTGTTTACATTTAATAACAGAGAAGACCAAAGTGTTCTTTTAGAGAGAAAGTATTTGCACTGGAAAAAACTAAGTACTCTGTATTTCCTGTTTTCCTCACCAGGCAGGAGTTCTGCTGTTGATGTCATGGAGAGACAAAAGTGCTGCAGCTCTAGTAGAATGAAGGCAAAAAATATTTCCTCTGTTCATGCTTTTACTACCCATGAAAACAATTTTTGTATGTGGAATGTTGCAAATCCACCACTGCCTTCTTATTTCAGGGACTTTCCTACCTTCTTCAGGGGATATTATCTCAGGAGATTCATTAGGATGTGATCACATTAACCCCTTGAAATTAAAGAGGATGCTGAGGCATGTTTGTGTAGGATTCTCTACTGGGTGGGAGAGCTGCAGGCTACCTTCCTTGGAAAGCGTGAGCCCCTCCAAAATCAGAATGGACCTTTGAAGGCTACCAACAAAAGCTCAGTTAGCTGTCAGCTTCATGCGGCTAGCTTGTGTTCCCTCCACTTTGGCTTTGGGATTGTTCTCATTTGTCTGTGTTAATAAAAATGGAGAAATCTTTCTTTTTCAAAGAAGGTATGACATATAATCACCCTGAGTGAAACACAGACATAGGTCCTGAAGACTGTCACCTGGCTATCTTTCACCAAAGGTGTCTTCAAAGATAAATGGGAGCTGAAGAACAATGGTTTAAGAGTTAAAGCTTGGCATTATCAGATTGTTTTTTTATTTTGGAGAATATTCAGGACACGTATAAGTGAAAAAAGATATACTGAAGTCAGTGGTTTGAAAAAATAAGCCCCAGTGCAATTGTGATTCTTTACATCTATAAACCAAAAGTAATATACAGAAACTGAGGATTCACAGAATCATAGAATGGTAAGGTTGGAAGGGACCTCAAAGCTCATCTAGTTCCAACCCTCTGCCATAGGCAGGGACACTTCCCACTACTACAGGTCACTCAAGGCCTCATCCAACCTGGCCTTGAACACCTCCAGGGAAGGAGCATCCACAACCCCCCTGGGCAGCCTGTGCCAGTGTCTCACCACCCTCACTGTAAAGAACTTCTTCCTAACGCCCAGTTTAAATCTCCCCTCTGCCAGTTTAAACCCATTGCCTCTCATCCTGTCATTACGAGACCTTGTCAATAGTCCCTCCCCAGCCTTCCTGTAGGCCCCCTTCAGAAGGCCACCACAATGTCCTGAAGCCTTCTCCAGGCTGAAGAGCCCCAACTCTCATAGTCTGTCCTCACAAGAGAGGTTCTCCAGCCCTTTGAGGATCTTGGTGGCCTTCCTCTGGATTCTTTTACTGTACCTCCTGAAAGCATAGGCAAGTTAGCAGTGATCATGGGCCCAAGGTCTACTGTTCTGGAAGCTGCAAAACAAGCAGCAAAGGCAACAAAGAAAGAGAAAAGATCTCCTTGAAGACTGTACAGCGAAAGGTCAGAACACTGATTGCTCAGGACAATTTCAAATGGAGACAAAGAGAAATCAATGTGATGCCAAACCTGGGAATAACACTCTAGAATTAAGCCAGATAAGGAAACTCCCCTTTTAATGGTAAGGAGTGAAAGTTTCTCTGTAGAACAGTTGAAGGAGTTATAGATGTGTCTGTTCCACAGGTTTTCTTTTTCTTTTTTCCCCCTCTTTACTCTGCATTCCGAAGTTCCAAAAAGAGAAGTCATCTGCAGGTCACACCACTGCCTGCGGTGCTGTTTAAACAACTCTTAGAAATGTATCTTCACCACCGGAGACATGCACAACCCGTGCAGCTTGGATTTCCAGAAGCTGCAGTTACCCAAGACCTCCACTGACACCTTGATTCCCCATACCCTGTCCTGGCCCTCCCCTCTCCCCATCCTCTTCCCCCTCCCTGCTCCTGGGCTTGGCTCAACACCCGTGGGGCTGGGGACATTTTAGATGAGCTTGCTCCTTTCCAGGAGGCTCTCCTCCCGATGAACACACACCCCAGAGATGCCTCCAGGGCATCAGCTCACCTGAAGTATCTGACACCCGTTTCCTTGTAAGCAGCAGTAGTTGACAGGAGGCCCTTAAGGGTGGTACTAACCATCCTGTCACTTAGCAGATCATCAACAAAGCTTCTCACAGGAAAAATGCTTCCTTATTTTGGGCTGCTGGTGGACTCAGCTTTCTCCAGTCACAGAGCTGCTGGGGCCTTATCCAGACTAAGTGGATGCCCATGGAGCAGGGTGCCCAGCCCATGCCTCTTCTTCTCAGGAGGCAGTGTGAAAACCTGCATCCCTCAATCTCAAGTCTTTGAAAAGTTCCTCTTGCCCCCTGGCCCATTTGTGCACCAATCTGGGTGGAACAGAAAAAGAATGGGACCCAGTGGCTGTGTCCCAGCTCCCGGGTGCTTCCCTGTTTTCTCATTTCTCCATGAGGAGAGAGCTGCCAGAGGAAAACCGTGGGCTGGTTAGAGAGCTTGAATCCTCCTGTATTTTACAGCCAGGAGTCCAGAATAAACTGGATTCTGGCATCTTTCACAGGTGTATATGTTCTGCTATTCTGGTGAAAGTTCACCCCACCCTGGTCAACTCAGGTACCCTTGATAAAACAGAGATGTGGTGGTTTGCACATGCCCAGCAGAGATCTGTTAGGGATGGAGAGCTTGAATTTCCGCACAGTCTAACCCCCATAAAGCATTTCCTTTGCTCTGAGTAAAGGCAGGTAGCTCCTCTCTGAAAACATATAGGAGAGGACCAAACTCAGATCCTGCAAAGCCTGCATTACCTGGCTTCAAGGCATCTGACTTTGTATCTCAATAGAATCATAGAACACTTTGGGTTGGAAGAGACCTTTATAAAGTTCCTTTAACTCATGTGTGGTTTCTTTGTATTCCTGTTTTCCTAATGTGTAACACACTACGCACACAGACAGACAGACAAGCACTTTGTGTTTCATAAGGCAGAGATTCCTGTGTGTTCTGCTGGCCTTAGTAAGAATCCATATTCAAGAATGAACTGGCAGATGACTGAGTTTGTGGGTTCATACAGTAACTGGATTGCAAGAGGAAGCTAGAAGTCAGTGACTCCGCTTCAAGGAGCAATCTTAGGTATAAAAAGAAAAAAAGGGGAAAAAACAAACTAAAAACCTTGTATGAGCAGAAACTGAGACAGAAGAAACCTGGGGCTCTTTAGCCTGGAAAAGAGAAGACTGAAAGGGGATCTTCTCAATGCATATAAGTATCTGCAGGGTGGAGGTCCAGAGGACAGGTCTGGGCCTTTTCAGTGGTGCCCAGCTATAAGACAAGAGGCAGTGGGTAAAACAGTAGAATGCAGGAGATTTCACTCAAGGAGAAACTTCTTTATTGTAAGTGTGCCAGAGCACTGGAACAGGCTGTGCAGAGGTTGTGGAGTCGTCTTCTTTGGACACTTTCAAGATCCACCAGGATACATTCCTGTGCAACCTGATCTGGGCATACCTGTTTTAGCAGGAGAGCTGGACTAGGTGATCTCCAGAGGTCCCTTCCAACCACTACCATTCTGTGATTCTGTGATAACTCTTTCATTTTTGAACTAGAAATGTAATCCCAGTCCATCAATTTCTGCAGCATGTGGATATTGTGGAGAACACATTTTAAAGTTTAACAAATGAAATACCTTGGCTCAAGTTTTAAACAGGTTTGGCATGTTGCAACCCCATTGATGTCAGCAAGAATGATTTCCAAGTTGTAAATTTGTTAATGTGAGGTTAGGGCAAGGGTGCAGCACAGGGGATGAGGATTGCTTTGGAAGTGCAGGATGAGGTAGAAGGCTGCATGTTAATGCTGGGTAATCTGTTGGGAGATTATTTGCTTTCTGCCTACACAGCCAAGCTACATATTAATTAATGCTACCACAGAGACTGTAATTTCCTAAGGCATAAAGCACACTAGTAATATTCTAACATTAACGATCATTCTTATTCTCTCTTATGAATATTGTTCAAGTAAAAGGATGTCGTATTTTAATACGTGTTCGCCAAGACCACATAAAATACGAAGCTCCTGTTTCACTTGTTGTCCTTCTGCCAAACACAGGCAATTATGAGTAAACACCTCTGGGCTGATGAACAAAGATGGGGGAGTTACCTCTTTAGAAAGCAATAGCAACCTCCTCAGAGACTTAATTTGGCGGTGGTTCAAAAGCCAACGTAAACAGCCTGGACAACCATCTTAAACAGGGCTTGTTCACACCTTTAGCCAATGAGAGCTGTTGAAATAGCCTCTAACATGTTGTCTGTTTTTCCTTCTCAGATGGACACACATGCAGTGCCATTAATTAAATGCACACAACACATGACAAGGCCAGGCCAGATGCACCTCTGCACTACAGTCATCAGCTGGGCAGGTGTTGTACCGCAGCCGGCCTGGCTGCATGACTCCTTCACGGCTTTGAGTGGCTGCAAGGACACAGCCAGCTCTTGCAGACTCCCACACTGAACTAGTGAAACCAACATCCAACATAAAACCTCAGCAGCAACACTGAACACTGGGAAAACTCCCAAGAGTCGACCTGTACCATGACTCAGCTCCAGAGCCATGAGGTGATGGCTGAGCACGGCACAAATACTAGGTCACAGAAACCAAATTAAGAATGGAAAGTGGAACAGAGGCTTCGAGCTCAGTTGTTACCTATGCAAACCAGAGCTGCATTTATTACTTGGGAATGAGGAAGGAGGTGAAGGGACTATGTCTCCATCAGTGCAGCAACTAGCAGGACTGGGAACAGCATATTGATCTTGCAGTGTAGAATATGCACAGGACCACAGAGCAGAGGGCATTCCAGGGCTCCAGAAATAATACAAGAATGAAAAGTATATAGCAAAGAAATCACTAGCTTAGGCAAAGTGAGAGGGCAAAGCAAAAGAACAAATACCTGATGCTGATGCCATGGGAGCCAACAGTAAACCCTGGAGGAGCACAAAGGCAAAATGAACTAGAGCCAAGCTCCTATGACATGTCACAGAATACTTTTTGCATGGTGACAGTGACATTTAAAACAAAAGACAGCTGCAGTCACAACAGGGCATGTAACTGTAGTACTTTAAGAAAATCAGAGGACTTCTAAACAAAGGACATCTTGAGAACAACCAAAACTGCCACACCTGACATACCAATGTTACAGAGGATGCCAAGATGCTGAGGTACAAGGAAAATGAAAAGACAGCGTTTGCAAAATAATTCAGGGAAATATAAAGGAGACAGAAGTGTAGGGAAAAGAATTAGCTGATAAAAGAATTAACTAATATGAGTAAGAAGACAAACACTGATCTCACAGAAGATTTGAAAACCCCAGTAGAGTTCTTAGATCAAAAGCACTTAATGCCCAGGGTGACATGCAAGATCCTCAGGAATGAAAAACAAAGGGAGCTCCGAGAAGTAGTGGGTGAGTATGAAGAAGAATGGCATAAAAGACAAAGGTTCAGGGAGGCCCAAAGATCTGATAGAGAGCAGAAAGCAGTGTCAAGATTTCATTTCCACCCATTGCTACCACAAACAGTAATTGACATAAACAAACAAACAAAACCTTGCTCAATTACTCAGCCCAGTTAATTGAGAGCTGTTTGTTTGTGGCAGAAGACTGAGATTGCTTGTTGATGTAACTGAAATCATGCCAGTTAAAGGCTAAATCCTGCCTGCTGGATGTGGCTTCGGGTATGGAGAACCACATTACACGTCTCAAAGAAAACTCAGACCTTTGAACAGCCCACAGAGATCCCACAACTGGTGAGGGCCACTCATCTCTCTGCTACACTCCTCCTGGGTTCATGCTGCAGCCCCTGATTCCATAACACCATGGTCCTGAACTTTCTGAAGCCTCAGGATTTTGTCTCCCTTGCACTACAGGGAGTGGAGTTCCTCCTAGCACTTTGGTGGCTAAAATACATTTATTTTTGCATTTCCTTCGCTGTATTTTAGTGAAGCCCTAAGTTACCACCCTGACTTATTTCCTCTCTATAGCTAACTGTACCCTGCGTATACTACAGGTTGGCCAAAAATAATGTCAGAATTATATTAAGTGCTGTCTTTGGCTGAAGCGCCAACAGCACCAAGATCATACTCTGCAATTTCCCGTTGCTAGTTACAGACCTGCTTTCTGCTGTGAGGTGTGATTTGGTGAATACACCTCAGTCTTCCTGCTCTAAATAGCAAAGAACACTTGCCCCTGGTCTGGCAGAGCTGCCCCGTTGTGGTGAGCCATCCATCTGAAAAATATCCTGAAGACAAACTCCCATATTTTGGCGATGGACTTTGCTAGTTTTTTGCTAGTGATTTTACCAGTTCCCCATTCCATCTTTACCCAACAGAATTAACTCAACAGGGGTTACATCAAGATAAAACTGAAGAAGTGAAGATGAGCCAGAACCCACACACCACAAAACCAGACAGGATGAGGAGAATTTGGAACTTGATTATCAGAAAAGTGGCACTTTGAAGTGATTCCTAATCATTTTGGAATTGCCATTACAACATCAGCACAGGTTCTATTGTAACTCAGATCACTACTGAGCGGGAAACATGCCACAGCAAACCTGAAAGATGCTTGATATTTACTCCTGAACAATGAACTGGTCTTCAGAGGGGGAAAAAAAAAGGACAAGATTGACAATGGACTACATTGTTCTTTGATGTTGCAGCGGGGACAACTCACAGGTGTATTACGTAAATACCTGTCAAACTGACAATTAATATCAATTAGGCTTTAATCTGACATATTACACTGGGTGCAGCAAATGCAAAGTCTGTTCAAAGCAGATTGCAGATATGTACCCTTCAATTAGATATGAGGGAGGAGGAAACTCTACTCTCTGGGAAAATACAGCATTTAACTCCTGAACTGCTAGAGATCTCCATGGGTGAAACTCATCCTTTGAAGGTGGCCAGTCCGAAATATTTTGGAGCCCCAGCAATTTCAGAAGTGTGGGTGGCATTTAAGTAGTCAGAAGGAGCTATTCCTCCTCTCTTCACACACATACCCTCAAGCATACAGTGTTTGTTGGCTCCTTTGACACAGAAAAAGGTCAGAGTGGGGGAAATAAGAGAGATCCATTTGGATCAGACCTCTTGAAACAATCACTTCAGGGTCAGAAAATAAGACAGCACTCACAAAACTACACAGGAGATTAAAAAAGGCACTTTCATGGTGTGTGTCAGAGCTGGAAAATGACCTAGAAGAACATCTATCTCTTTGTGTACCTAAAGAAGATCTGCACACACAGCTTCCCCAGACTAGGTGTATATGTGTGGAGAGCTTCCTCTATCATCAGGCTTATAAGCTTCTGTGCTTTCTTCCAGCTTTATAACATCAAACACTAGATCAAACTTTAGATCCCTAAAACACTACAGTCAAAATGGCAACACACAAATCTCTTCTCAAACTCAGACACTGCAAGACACATCAGCAAAACTGACCTGAAAGATTATGCTGCATACAATTGCTCATCCTGGGGGTTAAGTAGACACAGAAGTAACACACACAGTAGAGAGATTCCCAGCAAGGTTCTCAAGGAAGCCACAGCTGCTGTCATCATTTAATACCTCAAAACCTCAAAAAAGCAGACATGACTACAGTATCTTGTCGCATATGAGGAATGCATCAATGAAGCAAAAAGCACATGCCCTTCTGGAGAAGGCATCCAACCTGACCATCACTCTTTCTGCTTCACCACCTTCCTTCACATACACAGTACTTTCTGTCCTATTTTCAATTAACCTTTTCATTCTATTTATTATGTCATGTATTGTCTTCATAACGGGATGGAGAGTTGATGACCTTTCAGCCAAAATGACTCCATGATTCTAGGATGCCATCTAAATTTTTAAACAGCAACATATTTTTTTAGTACAAGTGTAAATATTTTCTTATTGATGGACTTTTGAGAGAGGTGGCTGGAAGAATATGCTCACATAACTTCTCGTTACATCCTGAAGTATGCAGATAGAATCCTGTCTCTTGCCTGTTACCAACATAAGCAAAAAATGTCACTGATCTGACATCCCAGTAGCCATGCCTCTAATTCATGCGGCATATACAAACCAGGATGCCTTTAAATGACAGATACGCTCTATAACAATGATCTGCACAAGAATGAGACTTGAAAATAACTCAGCTCTCATTTAGTAAACATTAAACATAATCTCAATAACTTTCATCAAGGCTGAGCTAATGAATGTGATTTAAAATCTCCCCTTTAATTTGAGAACATAAACACTACTCTTTCATCTCATACTCTGAGATGATGCGCACATTACTTTGAGAGCCCAAGGATGAGAAGGATTTTGTACCTCTCAGCTCAGAAGGAGCAAAAGAGGAAATGTCAAGAAAATACATAATAGTTTTATTTTCAATTTAAAAGGAGGACAAAAGGAATGTGACCCCTGGCAACTGAAATAAGAACCTCACACCTGCACACAAGAAATCCACTGCTGATAAAGGATACAGGACTCCTATTTTCACAGAATCACTATGGTTGGAAAAGACCTTTAAGATCATCAAGTCCAACCATTATCTAACTCTACCAGGGCCACTACTACACCATACCCTTCAGCACCATATCTAGATGGCTTTTAAATACATCTAGGGATGGTGATGCAACCGCTTCCTGGGCAGCCTGTTCCATTCTTTGATAATCCTTTCAGTACAGAACTTTTCCCTAATGCTAACCTCAACATCCTTAGGTGTAACTTGGTGCCATTTCCCCTTGTCCTATCAGTTGTGATTTGTGAGAAGAGACCAACATCCACCTCTCTACAAACTCTGGAAAGGCAGCTGTAGAGAGCAATGAGGTCTCTCTCCTCAACTTCTTTTTCTTCAGACTAAATAACCCCAGCTCCCTCAGCTGCTATTCATCAGACTTATTCTCCAGACCCTTCATCAGCTTTGTTGCCCTTCTCTGGACCTGCTCCAGCACCTCTCCCGAAACTGAACATAGTGCTCAAGGTACAGCCTCACCAGTGCTGGCTACAGTGAGACAACCAACTTTCTAATCCTGTTGGCCGCCCTATTCTTGATGCAAGTCAGGATGTCATTGCTTTCTTGACTGTCTGGGCACACAATGGTCCATGTTTGAACAACTGTTGGTCAACACCCCCTAGGTCTCTGCTAAGCAGCTTTCTATTCACTCAGCCCCAAGACTTTAGGTTTGCATGGGGTTGTTGTGGTCCAAGTGTGGGACTCAGCATTTGGCCTCATTGAAGCCCATGTGAGTAGTCTCACCTTACTGACACAACCTGTCCAGGTCCCTCCGAAGAGCCTTATTACTTTGCAGCAAATCTACCCTCCCACCCAACTTGCTGTTGTCTGCAACCTTAGTGAGGGTACTCTTCATCTCCTTGTCAAGATCATTGATAAAGACATTAAAAATATTGATAAAAATGTTAGAAGGGCTTGTCATGATGGGATGAGAGGCAATGGTTTGAAACTGGACCAGAGCAGGTTTAGGTTAAACATAAGGAGGAAGTTGCTTACAATCAAAGTGCTAAAATATCGGAACAGGTTGCCCAGGGATGTGATTGAAGCCTCATCCCTGGAGACATTCAAAATCAGACTTGATGTGGCCCTGGGCAGCCTGATCTAGTTGAAGGTGTCCCTGATGACTGCAGTGGGTTTGGACGAGATTACCTTTGAGGGTTCCTTTCAACCCAATGCAAACTGTGAATCTATAAACAAGAGTGTCTCCAGCACTTAGCCTTGGGGAACACCAATTGCAAGCAGTCAACAGCCAGATTTAACTTCATCCACTGCCACTGTCTGGGCCCAGACACCCTGCCAGTGTCTGACCCAGCAGAGCAGACTCTTGTCCAGGCCTGGGGCAGCCATTTTTTTCATGTGGATGTTGTAGGGAACAGTCTCTAAGACTTTACTGAAGTCCAAGTAAACAACATCCACAGTTCTTTCCTCATCCACTAAAGTAGATTACCTTGTCATAGCGGAAGATGAGCTCCATTAAGCAGAAGCTGCCCTTCGTGAACCCATGATGACTGGGTCTGACTGCCTGATTGTCCTGTAAATGGTCTGTTATGGCACTCAAGATGATTTTTCCCATGACCTTCCCTGGTACTGAGATCAGACTGACAGGTCTGTAGTTCCCTGGATCCTCCTTCCAACCCTACTTGTAGATAGGTGTCACATTTGCTAATCTCCAGTCTGTTGAGCCCTTCTTGGTTAGCCAAGAGGTAGGTCAGGTAGTTTCCACACCAGAGACTAAATTCTTCTCTCTTTGCTTGTGCAATAAGCACTGTTGACTTTGGTGACCTGATGTGAAGGAAGTAAAGGAGAATTCCATTCTCATGGCTGTCTCTGGAAGGGTTCAACTCATGTCATAGGTACATGTCATCAGGCAATCACTGCTCTGACAGAGCTTATGTTAACAGTGGTATCTCATGAATCCTTGTTTCACTGCTTTAGATAAATACAGGCTTTCATCCTCCTTCACAGTAAGTCTTCTACTGCTGCTGTACAGCACGGATCTTTGACAAAACATCTAGGAGCAAGAAGATCTCTCTCCCTTCTGCTTGTCATTCCTAACTCTGCTGTTGACTTTCAGTAGGGCAGAATATCTACTGAGATGCTACTTTTCCTGCCTTTTAGGCTGTGCAGCTCTGGTGCATCCACCCAGCTGCCCTGGGAGCACGCCTTTGCCCCTGGCACTGTGGAACATGAACTGCACTGGGGTCATTCCTGGTACCACATTCTGGAGACATCCCTATTGCAGCATCTGAAAGGAGTGGGAGAAGCTTTTCATAGAACCATAGAATTTCATTTCACTTTGTATTTTCACAAAGCATTTCAAGCTGCTGTCTTGACATGTCTGAGTGGAGCAGTAGGAGGCCTCCTGCCAGAGAGCTGCCCCGTGGTGGTATGTGGCTGGGGTTGCTTCTACAGTTAGGTGGCTGCTGCCAGCAGTGTGCATGGAGATGAGAGTGAGGACAAGGGAGGAGAGTCAGTACACCACTGTAAAATGAAAAATTAAAAAGAAAAAGAAAGAGGAAAAAGAGAGAGAAGGAAGAAAAAGTGAAGAGGAAAAAGTAGGCAAAAGAGAGAAGAAAAAGAAGAGGAAAAAGGAAGAGGAAAAAACAAGAAGAAAAGAAAAAACAAGAAGAAAAGAAAAAACAAGATAAAAAAGGGTTTTAATAAGAACAGGCACACCCGAGAATCTCCTTTAAATAACAACTCCACTCAAATAAGCAGTGAGATGAATAGTAAACATATGTAAATTAAAAGAGTTCCAGTTAATCTCAGTGTCCCAGTCCTGCTCACACTGAAACTAATGACCATGTTTTCAGTAAGAGTAGTAGCAGCTATGTCTGTAGTATTCCCCAAATCCTCGCTTTTCCAAAGCTATCATTATTTCTCTTGCTGTCCTCAGTCTCCTGGTATTTTTCTTGGCATTTTCCAGTGTAATGACTGTGCTGTTACTTATCGAATTTGTGTAAGAAAAGAAGATAAGCCACACGTACTTTATGAGCTATAGATGTTAAATGAAGAGAACTGACACGATACCACCCGTTGAAAGCAGCCTGATGGAAACAAAACTCCAGGTTTTGCTACATTTGTTGGAGCCATGTACAGCATCATGCAAATCTGTGATTACTGCAGAGTTCCAGAGCCATAAAGTAATCTGAGGAGGGCTCATAACCTCCTCATACTTCTCAGGAAACAAAAGTGTAAATCCAGGCAATATCCACCCTTCCACTTCACGAAGAGTAGAAATTCTGGGATTGCCAAAGGCTCTTGAGCTTGGCAAGTGAGCCAAGAGTCCAAAGCAAACACCACTCCTAGGAAACACCCACCACGAAGCAGAGGTAGACTGGCCTGATGTCATTCTCTCCCAGTTACAAATGGGTGGCTGAGGTATGCCACATACTTGTGCTGGTTTGAGGTTAATTGGAATATTTTAATAAAGAAAATCACACTATAGGCTGTGAAAGGAAAACATGGTGATGTCTAGTTCACTCATAGGCTTGCTGAAAATTGTTTTGAGAAGAGAAACCAAAATATAGATAAGTCAGTCTCTGTCTGTCTTTTGCTGGGGGAACAGCCTCTGGGGTAGTCTAGCAGCTACTGGCTCTGGGTCCTCTGCCAATTAATCCTCACTGACCACTTTTCTTTTAACCCCCCTGGCTGATCCTCCTAACTTACCTTGCGCGTAAGGCAAACTTTGGGGTAAGGTATAGGTGTGGGGAGAAGGTGGAAGGGTGGTTGGGAGCCCCTCCTGGGGTCTCTGATTTCTGGGAGGGGAGTTGTGTTTCTATATTACCTTTAACTTGTATATTTCTGTAGATATTCCTGTCTATTGTGTATATCTCTGCTGTACATTGTGCAAAGCTGTAAATAGAGCTTCAGTCCTTAACTTCCAGCTGGCTGAGTTCTAGTCTGGGTGATTTTACAAAGTGTGGGGGGGCGGGGAACTCCCAAACCGTCACAATACTAGCCACTAGCCATCGTGGTAGCACAGAGAGGGAGCAGCAGAGAAAAAAGGGATTTAACAAATCTGGGGAAGGAGGAGAGTCATCTGGTCAAAACAGAGCAAGGTCTGCCCATCATCAAGCCACCAAAAATACAGCCAGATCCTTGACTCAACATTGTGATGCTGTGTGGCCACTGCCCATTGTTACAACATTATGGGTTCACTATGACACAATGCAAGGGCATGAACAGCACAGCACACTTGGTTGGCCTCACATTAGTGTGAATTACTGCACTTACAGTACTTTTTTGGGGGGGCTGTAGAGCTCGTATTTGGAGTGTCAGTGATGAACTACATCCTAAAACAGTTCATTGCAAACATGTGCAGTCCAACATGGATGTTAGGTATCTGCACAGACTATGACATATATGTCAACTGGGTTATTTTACAGACCTCTCTTACATGGTTTATTTTAATCCCTGCTTCACAAGCTACTCCTATTTTCATCCCTGACTTTTACGGTTTAAAGAGAGAACTGCAAGGGATGCCCTTTCATGTTTTGAACAGGAGATGGTCCTGTTTGACTTGGGTTCCCTGGGAGCAGTCTCAACTTCCGCAGAGACCTGCCACTCCTAAAGGCAAGGTGGTCAGCTCCTGGGAAACAAAGCTGCATTGTTCTTTGAAGGGTCATTGCCTTCAAAGAACTTAATCAGAGGATGAATTGTAATGTTCTTATCACCCAGTACTAAGACAGTTATTTTCTTTCATCTGAAAGAAACTAAACGAGCTATTGTATAATATTTGACTCTACAGATATAAGGATCTGATCCACAATGATGTGTATATAAACTATTTCGTGGTTTGCCATCCACAAAGATGAGTAGTGCCTCCCAATAGTGAATCCTAATCTGCATCAGCAGCTGAGATACATTTGCCTAAACCACTTTCACATTCTGAAACACAATTTGAGAGGAAACACGGTCAAATCTGTTATAACTGAGGCCCCTTTTCACTTATTTAAAATATACTAGTGGGTAATCTTGGGCTACTTAACTGGTACCACCACTTCAAACTATCACCTTTTTGTGGTTTTGCATGTAAATCCCACATCCTTCCCAAGCTTTTAACCTCTTACTAGCTATTATTTTAGAGGAATGCGATACATAAATTCAAACAGGTCAGACAGAGTGTTCAACACTCCTAACGATCTATTACTCCCACATGATTGAAGTCCCTGAGTCACTCAATCATCAGGCTATCATTACTATGTTTTAGCTGTAATGTGAAGTGCCTGAGAGCTTTGTGCTTCTTAATTCATATTCTAGCACTCTCAGGGAAGAGAGTGGGGTGGAATGGATGGAAATGGTTCACCTTAATTAGCTTACTGCTTCTCATATTTGTGAACTGATTTGGGGTTTCCAGACTAGGTTACTTGGTCTTGTTTTATCTATAAATGCATTTCCTCTAAAGCTCCAATGATATCTTGTTATTTTTTTTAATATACATCTGGATGTTGTTAAGAGAAAAATAACATCCTCTGTTAACACAAAGGACTCCAAAAGCCAAGAGCTGTTGATCCAAATCTTTCCAATAGATGAAGAGGAGTGCAAAGTGAACAGCTTGTGGACAAATACATCATTACTTACAACTCTGTCTTGCAGTCCTGCTGTGTCAGTAGCATCTCTGCCTCCACTTACATTTCTCAGGCAGTTCAGAAGCCTAACATTGTTATTAAGGAACAGTACAGCTTTATGATCACCTAGCTCTTTGGGAACCTTGCCTCTATGGAAGACAAGACTGGGGTTGGACTAGATGACCTTTAAAGCTCCCTTCCAAGCTAAAGCATTCTATGAAAATTCAGAAAGCTTGTTGCTGGCAATACACCTCAATCAGTGATTCAGGATGTCTATTTTCCAGGACAACATATGGGTGTGCACAAGCCCAGCTGCACTTCTGTGGGCTGGAACATGTCCAGTTTGCAATGACACTCCATCTTAAGATGGGTAAGTGCCTAAACACAAAGGCCTTCAAGCTTATGGCTTGTAAACATCATGCACATCTGCTGACTAACTTGAAACCATGTTGACCAACCTGAAATCATGTTGTTGTGGCTAGGGGAGGCCACATTTAGGTTTTGTGAAGCAGCTGAGCAGTTACAACAGGTGTCAAAAGATATGGAAGATCCATCTTTATGTCTCAACTGGGTATCTGCTTTTCCACAGTATTGTGGCAGCATTGGCAAGTTTTGGATGGTTGTCCCTTGTGAGTTCCCTAAACTCTTCTCTGGAAAATGTTTTTTGACCTGCTGTTTTCACCCTATACCAGCAGAACTGATATTCTTGTTGAATCACACCCTGTTCGTGTCAGACCATTACCTCCAATAGTCAAGACTGCTTTAAACTCTGAATCTTTCCTCCAGAGTTGGTATCAGGTGGCTTTGTGGCCTTGAATGTTAAACTAATCCCATGTAATGCTCTTCAGATTAGACAATAATTCCACCTATCCCATTGCTCTGAAGATACCAAAGAGACTTTTGTAAAACCCCCTTTGAGATTTGTTTGTATCTTGAAACTCTAGACAAAGGTAGAGCATTGCTTAAATATTTCTTTGTATAGATCTACTTTAAGATAATACAACTTCTTCATAAACTCTCTTCCAACCTACACCCTCCCCTAATCACAGATGATTCAGGATGACACTTAGTCAACCCAAAACCATATTCTGGCAGAAAGAGACAGGATTTATTTTTTCTGGATAGAGAACATTCCAATGCAGGGTAGAAAGCTAAGTCAACAAAACAGCACAAAAGCCCAGCTCCTGCCCACAGCTGTCCTTTATATGCAGACAATTGACACCAGGGTGTGATTCTGGGGAACAGCCCACTGGATGTGGATCCCAGCCAAGCCCAGAGAGGTACAAACACCATTCATGCACCCCATCTTCCAGAGCAGTGAATAAAAAGGCAATGTTTCACAGGTCCTCTCTTGCCACCACTATTTCCTCTCAAAGAACTATCTTGCTTAGCTCTCATAATAGGTACACCATGCAGGTTTGAGACACATCTACTTCTAAGCCAAAAAGGAAGTGATGTGTTGAGTGTTGCAGAACTCTTCCCATGCCTGGAGTTCCACTCACCCAACACAGAAGGTCTCAGACCCTGTAAAGCTGGCTTTCATTGTTGAACCACAATCCAAAGGGAAACAACAAGACTAGTTGTGTGTGAGCAGCTCAGACTCCACCTGCAGCAATGAGGAAGGGCATGTTGCAAGGGAGAGTGAAGTAAATCCAAGCACAAATTGCTTTATAGCAGCAAATTAAGTTATGAGGATCTTTATGGTTTCCAGTAATCTTTATAATGATTTAATTAATTGGGAAATAAAGATAATGGAGATCTGTTATTCAAATGACTGAAAATGACAGAAAATAAAGTAAAAGAATGGACTGGATGGGTTTTTTCTTTATGCTTATGAATCAGAAGCAGAGGTTTTTTAAAGGTTCCTTCCAACACCCAGGTCCTTTCTTTTTTTTTTTTTTTTTTTCTTAAAGGGCCTTAAAAGATTACATTTGTGTTTCCAAATCAATTAGGATGTGTTGTAGATTGCTGGGAGCTGAAGGCAATCTGGAGCTGCAGAGAATTTATTCACACGGAGTGTCACTTCACCATATAAGAAAATAATTTACACTTGACTACAGCACTCCATGTACATCCCTTTGGTACTTCACATCGTATGTTGCCTGCTTTTATACCACAAGCTCGTTAGAATGAAACATGCTTCCTTTTTGCCTTGTGTAGTGCCAAATACATTGCCAGTACTTAAAATAAATAGCAGTAATACAGGGTCATTATCACAGAATTTAAGCCCTGGCAGTTGATGCTGGGCCCAGGAAAGTCAGTTTTTCACTGACATTGTCTTTGCTATCTGGGGAGGGGCTGTGCTAATACCTTCCATGTGTGTTAGAACAGCCCTTGCTAAGAATGTTTTTCGTGATGGCTCCAAATCTGGTCTCACAGACCCCATTTCACACTGATGTCACTGTTTGCTTCAGCATAGTTGCACTTCACACAGGCCCTCCATGAGCTGAAGGGAAAACCTGAACTATTGCTTATATGAACAAACCTTATGTGGCCTTATTTTGAAGCAGTGTGGGGTTTGTTGGATTTTTGGTTTTTTTTAGTAATAGATTCTGCAGTTCTGTGATTGCTTTCCAAACACTGGCTTTATATTTCCCCTGGGGCCTGAAGAAATGTGGCATTTTTCTATCATTCCCCTTCCCACCCAGTGCACTGGCAACTTGGTGGTATTTCATTTAAACAACTGGATATGGGGCTGTGCTGTGTGCATTGCACAGGTTTGCAAGGAAAAAAGATTTATAGTGCTTTGTGTGTCCTGCAGCCACAGGCCCCCTAGAGAGGACATCACATCACATCACATCCCTCTGAGAGAGGACTGAACATGGCAGACCCCTATCACAGTATTACAGTATCACCAAGGTTGGAAGAGACCTCAAAGATCATCAAGTCCAACCTGATACCACAGACCTCAAGACTAGACCATGGCACCAAGCGCCACGTCTAAGCCTGCCTTGAACACCTCCAGGGACGGTGACTCCACCACCTCCCTGGGCAGCCCATTCCAGCAGTCAATGACTCTCTCAGGCAAGAACTTTCTCCTCACCTCCAGCCTAAACTTCCCCTGGTGAAGAATACAACACTTCACAGACCTCCAAGACATCACACCACAGCCTTCTGAGAGAGGATATCACACTACAGGCCCTGACACAGGACATCACGGTGTTAACCCAACGGTCAAGCAACAGCACACAGCATCTTCATGCCACAAGACTCCTGGTGCCCTAAGTGAAAGCCAAAGGCAAGGAACACAGATTAAAATACACAAACCTGCAAGCTGGAAGAAATATACCTCCTCTCTTTCTCTAAGTGCACATATACAGACTTATGCAGACAAACATATCCTTTTCTATAGTGAAACAAACAGGCATTACATAAATACAAACAGGTTTCCATCTTCTCATGGAAAAAAAACCCCTGCCTTCTGAAGCATTTCCTATTACCTTGTGGCATGACAACACATTATTTACTAGTGGTATAAAGAGATATATGCTCTAAAAAAAAAGCTCCTTTTGGAGCCTGCTTGCGTGCATTATATCACATGGCCACATGTGAATGTTGTGTATGTACTCTGAAATAAAATAAGGGGGGATAGACAAAGAGATATTCTTCCCACACCCTGCATGCCAGAATCTCGTTTCCTATCCTCAGCTGGTGCTCAAGAGCCTGACTCCAGCAATAACAGTCTCCCACTGAGATTAAAGCACTGGCAAACACAGCTTATCTTGGTTAATGTATACTTAAGTTCTGTGTGTATTATACATACATATATTTACATATGTAGGCGAGCACACACATATGTATATATTTATGTCTCTCTCTCCCTCTGCTGACACACATATTGTGTTTATATGTATTTATAAATATGATATGTAAGAAATCTTCTGCAGAGAGGAAACAGTCCCCAGGTGGGATAAGACTAGTGAATTTGAGCCCAGGCAGCCATGGAATGTGATTTCAGCACTGCCCCTCATTCCTCTGCAAGGCGATGGACACAATGGCTCTGGGAGATCTCCAGGTCTCTGCCACAAGAAACACTCGCACCTGACCCATCCTGGCTGATCTCACCAGCACTGTTTGTTTTACCAGTTCATATTGTGCCCAGACTGCTATAAAGCCCTAAAGACTCATAGACCTGCTGCAACCAAAGCAAAAGATCTAATTTTTGTGGGATTAAAGTGATCTTCCCTGAAGGACACAGGATAGACCCAGTAGATATGGCTTGGTGATGTTTGTTCAGTGCTTCTGGAGGCATTTACCAGATTGTCCTGTGCAGAAAATCATTGGTAAATGTGATTCACTTTATGACTATCTCTAAGTTTAGATTAACCTGGGCAAGAGAAAGTGATCCAAACTTTGTGGATGTTAAACAGTTTTGTGGACTGCGACCAGCAGAAGATTTTGTGGGACACAATCAGCTCTTACATCAAGGTAAATAATAATAATGTGTGTGAAAAAAAAATGAAATGAAACAAATCAAACAAACCCAAAAACCACTTCTGCTAGTAAATGATAAATTCATGGGGAGCATAAAAGTACAAGCAGGTATATCTGTACATGCTCAGTTGCCAGCAGGGAAGAGTTTGCAATTCAGATTTGTGTGACTGTCATAGGTTTAGCCTATTGAATCTGCTGATTTAGTATTCAACAGCATGCCAACATCAAGCTCACTTCAAATGGAATGGGCTGTCTGGGGGCCCAAAGGTTTTATGGGATTTGGAGTTTATCTTACGGTTTCTAAAGTTTCCTGTTCCGGGTTTTTCTTGCCTTTTTCCCACTTCCTTGTGTGGGTGTTTCCCTTTTGGCTCAGGTTTGCTTCTACATGCGGTTTGTATTTTGTCTGTTTCCCACCTCCTACATACACTGGTATTTATCTTTGTATTATCTGGTACCAGTAAATCTCCCTTATCTCAACTCTGCCTCCTTTTTCTTCTTACCCACCTGGAGGGAAGGGAGTGGGGAACTGGGGGTTGCGTTGGTGGTTCAGTGGCAAAATTCTCGCTTGCTATTCAGGAGGTCCAGGTTCAATTCCTGATTTGGAAAGCTGTGAGCTCCACTGCTCACAGATACTGTTAGAGCTCCACTGCTGGCTGAGTTAAAACCAGGACAGTGACAACCCTTGGTAACTGGAGCATATTAATCTCCCCTGAAACCCAAAAGGACCTGTACAACGTTTGTACACTGGTGCTTAGAGGATGCAAACCAACCAGGCACCTTCAAATAAGGGAAATGCTAAAACTGTCAGCTCTTACTGTTGCATCATTTTGGCACAGAAAAAGGGATGGACGGGATGTCCATAAATAAAACCTGCTATTTTAACTCTGTTAAACAACTCAGGCATAAATACGCACCAGTGACTCAGAAAAATGAGATGTCAGTAGGTGGGGTTTGATCATGCTCTGTTTTAGGTGGATATAAATGAGATGGAAGCAGGGAAGTGAATGCCTTTTAAAGGTATTGAAATCCCAAGATCAAGCTGAAGAGTTGTAAGGTCTAAGAAGCAGTACACCACGCTGAATAACCAAGGGGCAGACTGAGCTCCCGCTTCCACCTTCAGAACCCATTTCAGAAAGCATGACAAGGCAATGACGAAATCTCTGTGGCTATGACATCTCATGGCTACTCCCAAATACACTAGTTTGATTCATCTGCATCGCATAAAATGAGGAAAAGCCCAATAATTGTAACAAATATGCAAGAAATGAAAGTTTAAACTTGTGCAAGGAGACAATGTCCAATACAACCAAGGGCCAGTAACACTGGTGCAACTGGGAGGAGCGTGCAACAACTATGGTCATCCTTGGCCTGTGGATGTTTTCCAGGAAGAGGAGCTCTGAGTGGGTCATGTCAACAAAACTATCCTAAATCCTCATGCCTCCCTTTAAAACTGCACTGAAAAACAAGCCAGAGAAGGTATAGTAATTAGTACCAACTAAAGAGCCTCAAATCCTTGGTGCTTTGTATTTTTTTTTTAATATATACAAGGATGATACATGAAAAGTGTTGTCCATGTAATATTGAGAGTCAATACAGGGTGGTAGAGAGTCAGTACAGGCTGAATTTTGAGTCAGACATGCCCATTTGAAAATAATACAAAAAAAACTAGCAAAAGTTTGCTAGTCCCACAGAGAGCTATGAGGACAACTGCAAGACTTGAACATCTCTCCTATGAAGGAAGACTGAGAGACCTGGAGCTCTTTAGTCTTGAGAAGAGAAGGCTGAGAGGGGATCTTATCAATGTCTATAAATATCTGAGGGGTGGGTGTCATGATGAAGATGATAGTCTCTGTTTGGTGGTGCTCAATGATAGGACAAAGAATAAAGGGTACAAGCTAGAACACAGAAGGTTCCACCTTAACAAGAGGAGATAGTTGTTTTTGATGAGGGTGAAGGAGCACTGGAACAGGATGCCCAAAGAAGTTGTGGCGTCTCCCTCAAAACCCCCCCTAGGTGTTCCTGTTATGGCAGGGGAGTTGGACTCGATGACCTCTAGAGGTCCTTTCCAACTCCTAATGTTCCGTGATTCCATAGTTCTGTTTCTGTTAACCCTAATAACAACAGGAAGAATGAGATGATTGTGCCTCTCTACTTTTGCTCTTCTGAGACCCTACCAGGAGTATTGTGTCCAGTTTGGTGTCCCCAGCACTAAGAAAATTGAACTGTTGTAGTGGGTCCAGAGGAAGGCCACAAAGACAATCAGAGGGCTGGAACACTTCCCTTATGGGGACAGACTGTGAGAGTTGAGGATGTTCAGCCTGGAGAAGACAAGCTCTTATAGTAGCCTTCCAGTACATGAAGTGGGCCTACAAGAAAGCTGGGGAGGGACTTTTTATAAGGGCTTGTTGTGACAGGATGAGAGGGAATGGATACAAGCTGGAAGAGGGTATTCAGATTGAGACTGAGTAGTAAGAAGAGATTCTTTACAGTGAGGGTGGTGAGACAGTGGAATATGTTACCCAAGGAAGTTGTGGATACCCCCTTCCAGGAGGTGTTCAAGGCCAGGTTGAATGGGGCCTTGAGCAGCCTGGTCTAGTGGAAGGAGTTCCTGCCCATGGCAGCAAGGTTGGAACTAGATGATCTTTAAAGTCCCTTCCAACCCAAACTATTCTATGACTCTATGATTTTGCCTCCTCGAGGCAGACGTTATGTTATAAATGTAAAATTTGCAAGTTTTGTGGGGCGTGGGGGATTCCTTAAAAATGACACATCCCTTCCCTTGGGCATTGTCAGATCTCAGACTGAACTGGGAAGCCAACACAACTCTTTGTATTCTAGACAGACTCAAAAGAGAGATGAGTTTGCTGGAAACATCTCTGCTAAGCTCTGCCAAGAAAGTGTGTTTTCTCAGAAGAAATGACACTCTTTATTTGCTTTGTTTCAGACAAGTAAACAAATTATTAACTCAAGCATTTCACATTTTGTCCGTGGCACCAGGCACAGTTTAGGTAATGAAACTCCTTGCACTTGAGAGCTTTCAGCTTAAGGAGCCCCATGAAATGCATAATAAAAATACTCGGGAACCCACAGAGGGAATTCAGGACAACAAATACCTGGAGCAAAGATTTTAATCTATTTCCTCTCCAGAGAGTCAGCAGGACTAAAGCCTGCCCACTTGATTGTATTCCTTTTCCTCAGGGCGAGTCAGAGATGCAAGGCAAAGTTACTTGCTTGACAGAAAACACAGGAAGAAAGGAAGAGGGGAAAAAAAAAAAAGAAGAAAAAAAAAAAAGAAAAAAAAAAAAAAAAAAAAAAAAAAAAAAAAAAAAAAAAAAAAAAAAGAAAAAAAAAAAGAAGAAAAAAAAAAAGAAGAGCCTGAATGTGCAGTCTGGATAGGTCAGGGCTGGAGGCAGATGCGGTGGGCTAGTGGTATATGGCATTTCTGAATGTCTGACTTTGCTGAGAGCCCCAAGTCTGGTGCTCTTTCTGAGCAAGTCCAATTACACTTAACCACACAGCCACAGTGCCCCATCTGTGACCTATTCTAGATCTGGCAGGACCCACCCTCACAGGGAAAGACAGTTAATTGCATCTCCATGATCATGTAGCCCAAAACTGCTGGTAAGTGGAGACTATCAATTGTGCTGAAGTACGACTGCTGCTTTTTGTGTTCCAGATTACTATCCACCAAGGATTTCCTAACGCTTCTGGACCATAG
This sequence comes from Eubucco bourcierii, assembly GCA_013396675.1. Lineage (NCBI taxonomy): Eukaryota > Metazoa > Chordata > Aves > Piciformes > Ramphastidae > Eubucco > Eubucco bourcierii. The sequence goes on from VWZE01002899.1 coordinate 41,238, forward strand.
CCCATATAAGCAAAGACACTCTTAAGTGTTAAATGAGATGCTTGAACTGAATTGCAGCTCTTGCTATGGCCAACGTAGATTATTTCCACCGAGGAAACCACCTTCCTTCTTAATTGCAGGGAGGTGTTTCACTTTCTCATTTTACGGCCAAAGTTTGCATCACACAGAGAGATAGCTGTGAGCTCACAAATGTAAAGAAATCACAAAAAAGCTTCCAAGGCTGCAAAAAGCACCTTAACTTAATTAAAGCTAGTTTAAGAAGCCAAGTGTAGTGTATGTCATGTTCTACCAAGATCAAGTGTTTAGGACTGAATATACAGAGAACTTGAAAAGCCTCCTTAAACTGAAAATCTTGCTGAAGCAGTAATTGTTGTTTTGCTTTCCCAGAAAACATTTTTACTTTGGAGAAAATACTATTCCTTTCATTTCAAACTAACTTGGACACTGAGAAAGTACAAGCAGTTCAACAATGAAGGTGTGCTTCTGCTTGTTGCCAGAGATGTCCTGGTTCTGCAGCCTGAGGTCAGACTGTTACTGAACACACTCGTGGTTTGCTACTTGTGCTAATCTCTCTCACTTGAGTTGAATTTGCTATTCTCGGCTCATAAAATAAACCACCACTGTCTTATCCAAGGAAACAAGCAACAGAAAACACCACTGAGTTGCCACCTTAGTCACTGCTGAGGACAGTCATGTCTGGGCAAGGTTACTTGTGCAGTAAATACAGAGCTTTCCCTTATCGTGCCAACCGTGCCTGCCAGTCAGTGTTGGCAGAGTTGGAAAACTGAAGTTCTGACAAACTAACACTGAAGCTCTGACTAGGGTCAGACTGCTGAAGTAAAATACTTGTTTTCAAAAGGATAAAAATTTACAGCTGAAGTAAGCCTGTATTCAGCGTCTCAGTCTCTCCACTGATCCTGGTTGGGGGGTTGTCTTTATACCCCAGACCTATAGACCTTTCCAGAGGTCTCCAGTGTTGCTGGCAAGCTTTTCAGCCCTAAGGGCCAGTGACCAGTCAGCCCTTCCTTCCTCTGTGAGTAGCCTGGGGGGAATGACTCTCTCACAAAATCCACCCTGAAGCAAGGCTCAAGGTCCCAGGATGTCTATAGCTCAGAAGTCCAGCATTGCTCTAAGACTTTATTCCAATATTAAAATGGTTAGTGCCAGTTACTAACATGGGTCAGAGTTTGGAGTGAATTAAGCATGGCATCACTTGTTTTTTTACTTAAAAGCTGACTTTTGGTTGGTCACAGCAGGTGAGTGAAAGCATTTGAGTAGCAACAGAGCTTTAGGACTCTTGCAGTCACACAGTGAAAGATTATGCACTTCCTTAATTGAATGTTTCAAAGTAGCTCTATGGCCATATTCACAAGCCTTCTAACTGCAGTCTTTCATAAAAACAAACAAACAAAAAACAGAGGGAAAAAGGCAAAGGTTTACAAACTGATAGGACAGGACAATGTGTGTGAGTGGTTCTTCAAACCACCTTCACAAAAGCCACTGCAATTGTAGATCACTTTCTTACTCTACCAGGACATGAATGGGATTCTCACTCCCTCTCTGTGTAGTCACTCTACTGCCAACCCTGAGGGGCACGAAGTGTTTTGCTGTGAGCGTTCACTGTCCAGGCAGAGAGATCCTTTCAGTGAAAACATGCTGTCACCATGAAACCCAGGAAGGCTGTGGCCAGGATTTCAGCCTTCATCTGCCTCTGAGCATCTTCATACTCAACTTCTTTGTCCTCTATGTTCTATAAGGAGATCTATGACAGACTCCAGCACAAGTCTACACTAAAATCAACTTCGCCTCAAGAACCAACATCTGTATTCATAGTGTATATCAAGTGTTAGGAGATTTGTTCCACAGTCCACAACTTACAACCATATCCACTCAACGTATTTTCCTGAGGACATACATTCTAAGAGGACGTAAGCCTACCTTCTCATTCTCTACTACCAATAGTTCCCAAGGTTCTCACTTCACTAATCTTTTACACACTGCCTTCCAAGGATTAAAAATAGTAAAGTAAAATAATGTGGTGTATTTAATTCAAAGATGCCAAAGTCCAACTATCCTCATAGGCAGGTTCACCATTCTCTGCTCTGCTACAACACAGACACCAATTACTTTATTTTGAGCACAAATCCAAGAAAATTAGTCAGGAAAAATCAGGGACAACATCTATCACATATTCACTCCTCAGTTATCTGTTGTGGTTTATCTGGAATATTGTGTCCAGTTCAGGGCCCCTCAGCTCAAGAAGGACAGGGAACTGTTTGAAAGAGCCCAGTGCAAAGTCACAAAGATGACCCAAGCAGTGGAACACCTCACTTAAGAGGAAAGGCTGAGGGAGCTGGGGCTCTAGCTTGGAGGAGACTGAGGGGTGACCTCAGTAATGTTTATAAATATGTGAAGGACCAGGCTCTTCTTACTGGTGCTCAATGACAGGATAAGGGGCAGTGGGTGCAAGCTGGAGCATAGGAGGTTCCATATAAACATAAAGAAAACTTTTTTCTGTGTGAGGTTGACAGAACACTGGAAGAGGCTGCCCAGACAGCTTGTGGAGTCTCCTTCTCTGTAGACATTCAAATCCCACCTGGATGCATTCCTGCGTGGCCTCCTCTAGGTAATCCTGCTCTGGCATGAGAGTTTGACTAGATGATCTCTAGAGATCCCTTCCACCACTTAACACTCTGATTCTCTGATCTTTTCTGTTGCTGAGGCTGTTGCAGCTTAGCATCTTTTTTTAGCATTCCACTCATTAGTTAGTACCCATAAAGAGAGGAATTTTATTTTTAATAGTGTTCCCCATTAAAATTAGCTTCTAAAATACCTCAGTTTTCTTCACTCACAGTTCCCAGCACTTCATTTTACAGAGATGTTGGGAATAATGCTTTGGGCAGTTATTCAATACTTTGGGAGTACAGGAGTTGTTAACCTATGGCTCTGAATCAGCACAGCTATAAATACACCCTAACACGTTATTTAATTAAAGGAACAGTAAACGTCCAAACATCTGTGCTTCTTCAGATCACCTCCTACAAATGCACCCAGGCTGTAGAGGTGGAAGATTGAAATTCTCTATCAGGAGCAGAGGGGAAAAAAGTTCTCTTCAACAAAAAGCAAAAGATTTTAGTTTTCTATAGAGTAAACAGTAGATTCCTATAGGTGCTTTCAGCCTGTTCTGAAGTTGGGTGAAATAGACTTTCAAACAAATTGGAATGTCTCAGTTTGGCTGCAAAGTTCTGTCATTGTCTGTTTTGCAATCTTGTCCCTGGCTAAACACGAGAAACTGCACAAGATACAGGCCTTGATGCTATTTAGAGTGTAAGAAACACTTTCCAAAAGGCACTGGCTGAGCTCTTGTGAACCCCTTGTTCCCACTCTCCTGACCCCTGAGCTCTCCTGGCTGCAAACTGCCCTGCAAAGTCGTCCTTCAGCTGGGGATTGCCTCATAACAGAGCTGCCCATGAGTTATAGCTCCCAGCAGTTACCCAGTGCTGTTTCAACGGCGTTTAAACAGAGGAGAGAGAAAACAAGCACATGCAGCACATCTTCCTGACCTAGCTGTGCTGCAAAGCAGGACCAGAGAAAGATTTCCTGCACAGCACATTCACAACCTGAGGCCACGCTGCACATCACCAATACAGCTCACAAGATGAAGCCACGCTGCAATCATTACAATCACGGCGTTTACCCTGCCTCTGCTGCACTGAAGCGTTTCACACTCTGGTTTCCTTCACTCAACCTCTCTTATCAGGTCAAGATGCATCCACATGCCTTCAGCATATGGACTATGATCAGACACACTGGGCAGCAAAAGGAGACAATCACCACTAACAGGAGCGATCAGCAGCACATCATTAGTAGAGTAATTTTTGATAGCAGCACAAATTTTCAAGAGGGAGCTGAGGGTACCAAAGGAGGAATTGGTTTGCTTGGCAGCAGCAGTAATGGGATGCTTTGTAGAGAGGGTAAAACAGAGGTAACAAACCAGAATGTTTGTAAGCTCCCCTGCTCAAAGTATCCCCTTATTAGGCAAAATAAAAAATTAATTTAGGTGATGAAAACAGGCCAAAGCAAAATAATATCTGGGATATGAGCAAATGGTTTTGTCAGTATGCCTGAAACGTAGCTTTTGAGCAAGCCACCTCAATATCTACGCCTAAGGCCATGTGAACATGCATGGCCACTTACCAATGTGATATTCAGTGTGATCACTTTATGTCCACATGAGATCTGTCAGGCTCAAGGCCCTGTGTATTCTTTTACTTTCCTTTCCCAAGGACACTAAATTTGCAGCTGAAATGTATTTTATATTTTATTTGACACAAAAGAACACAGAAGAGTTTATCAAATGTGGGTATTAGTCCTTTTCACAGTGCTAGGCTTAACTGTCCAAGTGTTTCTGGAAATGTTTAATAGAACAAAAGTATGTGAAAAAAGGAAAAAAAAAAAAACCTGCAAGCACAGCTGATGTCAATGGGTTTGGGTTGGTGTTCTTTTAATAATATTTTTTATATTGCCTAAATCCCTAAAGTCAGTGTCTGGACTCTGTCTGGAGGCTTCCCAAGAATCACTGCTTGTCAACACCCTTTCCAGAGAAATGAGGCTGTTCACCTCCACCAGTGCATTGTCAAATCATCTCTTCCCATTCGCATCGTATCCGCACAGAAAAGCCTGACTTTCCCTTTCCTTATCCAGGAATCACTCTGATATATAAAGCCCATGTTAAAATGATTTATATTAAGAGAATGTCTTTCTTTAAAGTGCATCTCTACAGCAATCACTGTAAATAGTTACACTGTACTTACTAGCAGAAAGTAAACAAATCTGTCCAATGATTTGTTAGCAATGAATGAAAGGAAAACTCAAAAAAATTTAATGGGATATCCATACACTTGGAACGTTGATTCAGAGTCACATAATTACATAATATCAGGGGCTGGAAGTGACCTCAAAAGCTCATCCAGTCCGACCCCCTGCCAAACCAGGATCACCTATACCAGACCACACAGGAACACATCCAGGGAGGTTTTGAATATCTCCAGAGAAGGAGACACCACAACCCCCCTGGGCAGCCTGTTCCAGTGTTCTGTCACTCTCACAGTGAAAAAATTCCTTCTCATGTTTACATGAAACTTCCTATGCCTCAACTTCCACCCAATGTCCCTTGTCCTGTCACTGGGCATCACCAAGAGGAGCCTGGCTCCAGCCTGCTGGCACTCACCCTTTACATATTTATAAACATTGATGAAGTCACCTCTCAGTCTCCTCTTCTCCACGCTAAAGAGACCCAGCTTCCTCAGTCTCTACTCATAAGAGAGATGTTCCATTCCCTTTATCATCTTTGTGGCTCTGTGTTGGATTCTCTCAAGTAGTTCTATGTTCGTCTTGAATTGGGGGGCCCAGAACTGGACACAAAATGAATACCTTCATATGAAGTTCCTTCCTCTTCCTCAGCAATCTACTCACAGCTTTGAGAAAAGAGACACAAGTGTGACACATCTGCTGGAGGATGTCAGCCTCCTGAACTGTCCTTGGCAGATTACCCAGGATCCCTAGAAAGCCTTCATGTGTCTGAGAGCATTCCCAACATACTGTCTTGTGAATTTTTGCTCATTGGCAACTGCAAACAGCACTGAGCTGGGTTCTCAGTTGTCAAGACACTGGAAGACTTGAGGGACAACCCAACTTCTTCAGGCTTTCAGAAAAAAAAAGTGGTCAGTAACCAAGGAGAAAGTCAACACACAAACCAAGGATGTGTCCACAGCTAATTAGTTCCTTCTGAATCTAGCAGTCACTGGTGTTCACTGGTGTGTGGAAAATGAGCTACTGATGACATTCCTCTGACCACTGCACAGATTCGTTCAGCAGACCTTTTTCTCTTACCACCAATGGGACAACCCTTGTCAGTCCCAGCCAAAAGCAATGGTGACACCAACCAGTATGTCATGTTTCTAAATGACCCTTCCCAGATCAAAGCCCTGGTATCCCTGTGCGGTCCCAGGGTTTCAGCTAAACCTTCCAGCCACTTGTCTGTATGTCAGTGTACAAAATGCCCATGTGATGAACTCTGGGATATAATAATACTGATCCTCACATAACCCACAGCAAGAACATCAACTGTCACATACCTGCGCACAGGGATTGTCTCTCCCGGAAGTCCACATCAGCAATCCCTGTCAGGCCCTGGGACATACTTCCTCAGGAAACAAATCTCCAGGCAAAGTAGGTTCTGGATGCAGATGTCTGCATCTGGGGTGTTCTCAGTCAGAGCAAGCTCTGCTATCAAGGGTAGCAAAAATGATCACTCTGTGCATTAGTCTGGAGTAGGGAATCCCTCACAAAGTCATACTTAAAAACTTACTTCAGTCAATTACTTTTTTTTTTTTTTTAAACAAAAAACAAAAACCAAACCTCCATCCAGCAGTTAAGCTGAAGTAGAGCTAATTGTGGTCACTAATAGTAGAAGGAAAAAAAATAAGAATACTCCTTGTGAGCTTTCCAGCACACTAACTGCCTGTCATCCATCATTGTCTCCCTTTGGCTGTTCTTCAAGCACACATAAGTCTTCACCACTGTGGCTATCTAACGCACCTTCCTGTGTTTCTGTTTTGACTCCTGTGTCCACCTTGCTCTGGCAGTCATTATGCCACATAGCCCTTGAATTATGACAGAGGTGGGTGGCTTACCTTCAAGGCTTGTCAAATTCTCACCATGCCAACATTTTCTTTAGTTCCCAAGCTGTCTGAGTCTTTTGGGATTCACTTCATCAGTCAAGATTAATATTGGTCTTTATTTTAAGCCTAGAAGCTGTCCAGAAGGCATCTAACAAATATGCAAAATGCAGAGATAACACAAATAAGCACCTCGGGGAGGAGACGGCAAAAGAGAGGTCAGGGAAACACCTAAATACTGCTTTGGATGCTCATCTGCAAGCCCTTTCAGCCAGCTTCATGAAGAATAAAAGACTGTGGTAACCTTACAGGATTAGCACTACAGAAGAATTGTTAGGGTGAGGAGTGATGTCACAACATGCCATCGGTGGTGACACTGCAGTACAAGGAGAAGCCTCAGCTGTCTTTGTCTCATAGTTACAGAAACAAGGCACAGGACAAACTCAGCCCTACCACTTACCTGAGCTCTTTCTAAAACCTCACATTTCCTCTGTTTCAAATTTCATCTCCAAATCCCACTTTTTAATCTCCCCCAGCACATGGAAACAACGATTAGGATCAAGAGGGAAAAGCAGCCAAAGATGAGAGGTTTGGAAATGTGCAACTGTTATCTGAGGGAAAGCTAGAGTGGGAGCCAAGTGCTTTAGTCAGAAGTCTTTGTTATTATAAAGAGGCTTTAATGTATGTTTTTGCTTTCTAAATCAGAATGTGTAAGTGCAGTGTTTTAGGGGTCAAACAGAGGAGAAAATAAAAACAAAAGCAATTAATCTCCTGGTGACCTAGTGATCTGGAAATTGGTAAAGCTCAGGTCTGCAAAGCACTAATTTGATAACAGATGCAGTGAATTATAAGCACAGACGTGTCACAGACTACTGTAAAAAACAAGCAGGTTTCCTGGTTTTACACCACTTTTGTTTGTTTGGTTTTGTTACTGCTAGTTCACCTTTCCCCTTACAGTTCCCCAATGCAAAAAAATGACTGCAACAGGACCAGTTGGGCAATGTGGAGGAAGGGGAAAAAACCCACAAAGTGTTTACAAAAATTACAGAGGAGTGTTCCAAAAACCATTGAAATCGCATTCCTGTTCAGAAGTCCAGTGGTCTGCTTTGAATTCCAGTGGTTATCTGCAGCTGGGAGGTTGCTTTGTCAGTGCCTATAGAAGAAACTGGAGAGGAACGGTGCTGTCTTACCCCATCCCTAACCACAACCCCTGATAAGGTCTGAAGTCACAAGTCAGCTGAGAGCTCTACCAAGACTATTAAAACGTACTGGCAAAGCTGGAAGGAAGACATTCAAATGAGGCCAGGTTAGATGTTTCAAAGGGCTGAGTGACTGATCCTGTTTTATGTTATGCCAGACAATGCTAATAGTTTAAACACTAGCTCTGTCAAGTGAGAAATAGATGTATTAGCGTCTGTGAATTATTAAAATTGGCTTCACCTACTCACCTTCAGACTTTTCTGGCTGAAAGGGAAAAAAAAAATAACCAAGAGGAAAAAAAAAAAAGACTTGCAAGGGAGACATGCACTCTTAATCTATCACTAATGTCTCCTTGAATCCTGTTAATATTTTTCATATTGCCTGCTTTGGTGAGCTCAGACATTATATGTGAGGAATGAGCAAAAATTCCAGCTGATCCTGGGCATAAAGTTCTTTAATGTTTAAGTCTCCCCTGCCCTGCAGATAATTACTGTCTCCCTTTTCACCCATCCAGCTGGGACACCAGACAGCTTGGGGAGCATCCAAGACTGGCATGAAGATCCATTTCCTGGTTCGTGACAAGTATTGTAGATGTTTGTGCCACAGAGATAATTTTCTAGGCTATTATTCAGCAAGGACAACAACAACAAAGCACTTTTAAAAGCCGTTTAGCTCTACGAGGTTCACTTTCCCTTGGAGCTCAACCATACAAGCTCTCCTTGAACACTTGTAAAGTATGATGGATATTAAAGCATAATTAACAATGTTAAATTGTTTTTGAGCTCTTGATAAGGTCAGAATCATTGCAGATTTTCAGTGGAATACAAAGATGTGACATGAAGATATGGAAGGTGGTTAAGCACTCATCAACACCATCATCACAAGAGTAGCAACAACAATGAAGGTCTCATCTCCTCATGCCTCCATCATGGAGCTGTTAATTTACATATGATGATTCTAAAGGTGATAGAGGAGAAAGGTGAAGGGCTATTTGTTTTTTAAACAGCCTTTTCCAAACCTTCACTTCCTTCCAACCATTCCTCCTTTCAGAGGAGTTGTAAATGGTGAAGGACAAAGATATGACTCTGAGCAAAACCTTATGGATTTTTGGGGTGAGACAGAAGAGTTCTAGATGCAGTCTAAAGGAAGTCCTGGATAGCCAGAGTAGATGACTGCCCCCCAATAAGGTTTTCCTTAGAAGAACTGAAACCCAAATTTTATTATTTCTTTTTCTGAACAGGAAACTTTACCTATGAAAAAATAATTCAAAAGTAAAAATAAGCTGCATTTTCTAAGGGAAAAAAAAAACCCCAAACCAAACAAACCCAACAAGAACAACAACAAACAAACCAAACTTGAAATAACTAAAGAAATAGAAGAAGAAAGTGAAAGAAACCCACTGCCATTTTTGAACTGTGAAACAGTTGAAAAAAATTAAAAGACAGCTTCTGGAGACAAACTTCCAAAATCTCCTGCTTCCTCAAAACTTCCTACCTCTTTATGAGCTTCTCCTAACCCTATCTCTGTGGCCCTTATGCAGCTGCCCTGGGGTGTCCCTCAGAGGGACAACTGCACTCTGATAAGGAATTCAGCTGCACCCAAGTGACACTGATAAGCATTTTGCAGGAGGTGGAACAGATTTTTGAAAAGCAATGGCTCAAAGGAGCATGTTTCAAGCAGGAAAGTTAGTAGGTGCCATGGCATACCCAGACTCCAGACATCTATGCCCCCAGCAAACCACTGACTGGAAGACTTCATGCTGTAAAAGGTGATGTCAAGGCATTCACTGACCCACACTCAGCAGAAGCTGCTTTTATCCACACGAAAACCATCTCATGGCTTCTCAGATGAATCACGGAATCACAGCATTAATCAGGTTGGAAAAGACCTTCGAGATCATTGAGTCCAACTCATCACCTAACACCTTCTAATTAACTAAACCATGGCACTAAATGTCTCATCCATCCTCTTTTTAAACACCTCCAGGGATGGTGACTCCACCACCTCCCTGGGCAGGCCATTCCAATGCCAATCACTCTTTCTGTGAAGAACTTCTTCCTAACACCCAGCCTAAACCTGGCCTGGCGCAGCTTGAGGCTGTGTCCTCTTGTTCTGCCATTGTTTGCCTGGCAGAAGAGACCAACCCCACCTGGCTACAACCTCCTTTCAGGTAGTTGTAGAGAGCAATAAGGTCTCCCTTGAGCCTCCTCTTCTCCAGGCTGAACAATTCCAGCTCCCTCAGCCTCCCTTCATAGGGCTGTGCTGCAAACCCCTCACCAGCCTTGGTGCCCTTCTCTGGACACCTTCAAGCACCTCAACATCTTTCCTAAACTGAGTGGCCCAGAACTGGACACAGTACTCAACTGAAACACATGAACACCCATTCACTTATGAAATAAAATGCCAACAGCTGAAGGCAGCAAGCTCTCGTGAAGGCTGGAGAAATCAGACAGGAGACTAGCCCTCAGTTCCAGATTTGCTGAAGGAAACCTCACCTCTACCTCACATCCTCTGCATTCAAAAGCCGTTTTTATTTTGATGTAAATCGTATCTTTAATGGCTCTGTGTTGCTATTCCACAACCACTGCAAGAGCTGAGTTGGCACAGCACACTTAATTAAAAGGTTACAATGTGGTGGGAAGCACAGTCAAAATGTGAGCAGTATTGTTAACGTATTGCTTGACTTTTAAAATCCCATTGTGAAATAAAATAAACAGCTTCTGAAAGGAGACAGGTCTTCAGACTTGCTCCCAAATATGAATGTGAATGAGCAATCAGGTCTGCCAGTGACCTCAGCCACCTCTGACACAGAGGTCTTTAAAAAGCCCTGATGAGGACGGTTTTGTGCTGAGCTGCTCTACTAGTACTCCAGTCTCACTGGGCTCTCCAACATGTGTTCTGACCCACTGTTCAGCCCTTCTGATCTCATGAAGGAAACAGGGAACAGGCTGTAGGTGGTGGAGACTGCTGGCAGGAGGTAATAGTTTGTAGTTGTGACAAATGTGTCTTCAGTGCTGCCTGAGCCTGGACTTCTGCTGTAGCTTTTGCTTGCTCCAGGCTTTCTCCCACTCCCATGACTTCCCTTTTGAGGCTCTGCAATTCCCACCACATCTGCTGGAGCACAGGGAGTATGGGATAGGCATAGGACAGGCAGCAATAAAAAAACAAGGGATGGTCCAAATGAGGATAAGACAACAGACAGAGATAATAAGGGGGAGGAAGAGGCCAAATGGCAGGTCAGGAGAAGGGGAAGGCAAGGGGATCTGAGGTGAGATAAAGACAGACTTTCTGAGCATGAATAAACACAAATAAGTGAAGAAGTGGTGGTAAGACCCCCCACTGCCAGGAAGGCAGAGAAGAATTACGGGCAGGAAATGTCACTGCAGGAACAGTTGATTAAAACTACAAACTGCATGAACTTGGTCTGATCCCTCCTTGCCTGCAAAGCCACCTTAAGAGAACTTGGCAAAGGAAACTGTCCAGAAACGTTTCAGCATTTTACATACCATGGGGCAGGCAAACAAGAGCAATCAGCTGGTACCTCCTGAGTTCCCACACACCTTTGGGCTGGCCATCTCAGTTCCCATCACAGAGGGACTGCTTTGCTTTACATTAAGATGCAGCAACAGCAGGTAAGCACACTCTTGGCTCTGAGTATGGAAATTGTCTCTATTAACTATTCATACCCTTGAAGTGAAGCACTTGCTTGGTTGCTTGGCTGAATCAGGACCTAATTAAGGAGGTAAACAGTCTTCTGTCCTCAGTCGCCTTTCCCTCAGTCTTAATCCTGTCGCCCAAGTTTAATTTACAAATCTGTTTTCAGGAGTTGAGGCTAGATCTGTCACACATGAGATTGCCACTAATTGCTATGTGTCAACAGCATTTAGACAAGTGAGCAATGAAAACCACCAATCTTCTGCCTGGATGACAGTTTTATCTCTACAGCCTAGCTTTTCAGTGGGGTTGCAATCTCTTCACCCACCTAGAGTGGGAAATTGCATTGCCCGAAGTCAGTCAGCCAGCTAGCCCAAACATTTCTGAGGAAAAAAACTTCTGATCTTGTAAAAGAACATATGGTGCAACACCCAGGGTGCAAAATCACTCCAGTAAAGACCCCAGGAGGCAAGGACACCTTCTTCCCCTGGCTACTCTTGTCAGATAGTTGTGGGATCAGAAAGCAGGCTCAGAGAGACAGGTCGATGTTCTCAGGAAGATCAATGAAGATGTGAAGGTCACAGATGACACATGCTGGTTTCAAAACCTCAGGAATGACAGCAGGGAAAGGTGGTGAAGGAGGAAGGGGAACACAGCCAGCTGCAGAAGTTGACAGACAAATCTCTTGTGGAGGCACAGTAGAGGAGGAGTAGGATGATGCAAAGAGCAGCAACTAAGCAATGCATGGCATATGAGCGGTGCAAAGAGTGGTGTGCAGAGGAATTCCTTCACTGGATGCGCCTGTCTAATGATGCAACAAGCTAGTTATGAAGCAAAAAAGAGAACAGTGTGTGGGTGTGCTGGAGGGGCATGTACTTGGTATCTGCTCCCACAAGAAAGGAGGCAAGCTGGGGCTTCTGCTAAGTCTGTTAAACAAGACAGTGGGTGAGACAAACCTGCTGAAGCTTCTCACATTTGGTGATGGATCGACAGGAAAAACTGATAGCAAAGAGGTTGTGGAGTCTCTTTCTCTGGAGATTTTCAAAACCCACTTGGACCTGTGTTAGCAGGCTGGTTGGATCAGATAACCTCCAGAAATCCCTTCCAACCCCGTTCTGTGATTCTGAGAAGTTACTACTGATCATCATTGTACTTGTCTGAAATTAGCATGTGTGTTTGCAGAGTCATCTCTGAAGTGTTTGATAAGTAAGGCCTTAACTGAAACAAACAGTCAAATGAAAAATCTACTGCAGTTTTATTTTAGCAGGAGGGACAAATAAAAGCAAAAGGGTGACAAAGCAATACAGAGATTGATACAAACATTTTGGCTGATGTAGCAGCAAAGCTTGGAGGAGAATTTAGGACAACAGGGTTAATCATAGGATCACAGAATGGTTTGAATTAGACAGGACTTAAAGATAGTCTAGTTCCACCCACTTTGCCATGGGCAGGAACACCTCCTACTAGACCAGGTTGCTCAAGACTCCATTCAACCTGGTTTCCAGGGCTGGAGCCTCCATAACTTCTCTGGGCAACCTGTTCCAAGGCCTTGCCACCTTCACATGGAAGAACTTCTTCTTCACATCTCACCTAAATTGAGCTTCTTACAGTTTCAAGCCATTGCCCCTTTTCCTGTCACTAGATGCCTTTATAAGTCATCAAACAGGGCAGCAGCTTTCAGATGTTGACATACATTTATGGAATGGGGAGCAAAAAAATTCAACCCCCAAACACCAGGCAAGAGAAGACTGTTGGAATTACGACAACTTGTAACTTTATACCTGGGTAGGTAAAACTTTTTTCCTGGCTCGTGAGGACAATAGGCAGGAAAAGCACCTGAGGATTACTTTTCTTTGAACACTCCCATTTCATTTTCCTGAGTATTAAATACAGGCCGCACACTGACACTGATGAGCAAAAGGATCCTTGAAGGGAAGCATGTGTTTCCTCTCACAGACGTCCGGGCAGTTCACAGTCACCAGCAGCTCTGAATTTAGGAGTAGGAAATGAAGCTCATGTGAAAATGCAGGTGGAAGTGTGGGGCGTGGAGGGGTTTGTGACCATGCTTTCATTAGGCTCTGAATGCTCTTTAGGGCAGGAACATTTAGAGGAGGGCAGAAACGGTTTTGACTTCAAGAAAGCTGACTTCAGGAGAATGTGATACGCCCTAAGGAATTTTTACTGGAATCCTATGAAACATGGGAAATGTAGAGCCAAGTTTTTTAAAACACAGTGACTGAAATTTAAAGCCATCCTGCTTAATTCCGAGAAGGAAAAAGGGCAGCTGAGGCCAAGTGCGGTGGAGTAAAGATGTAAAGTGTAAGCAAGCAACACATAGAAGACTTGGGAAAGTTCTTTTTTCATATTTTTATATACATAAAGTTGACCTACATAATTTATATAAATACCTACAAATAAATATGTAGATATTTAGATACACCAACCAATCCTTCAAAAAGTAAACAAGCTAGTAAGGAGGCACACAGACCTTCTTAGGAGTTAAGAAATAGCATTTTGAAGTAACTCCTTCCATGAAGGAGTATCTTTTGCCATAGCCCTGAGTTTTTCCCTCCTAACCACTACAGGTAGTTTCATTTATATCAGTGCTAGGACGGACTGGGAGAAAATTGCTTCATTGCTTAAGGCACATAGCAAAAGGAGGAAGTTAGCAAGTTAGTAAGTCCTTTTCTCTTTGAAGAATAATAAGAGGCCAGATGACTGCTGAAATATTAGCATCACATTGTGACAGAGTTTCCAGGGTTTGCTTAAAGGAAGGAGATTTGCATCGATGTCTGTACCTCTCTAGAGCTACAGCTGTGCCAGCCCATACCAAATGCAATGCACGAACACAACCTGCAGCACCTATTACAGGCAAGCTGGAGGAGAACTGCCCCAACAGGTGGAGGGAAGTCATTCCCTGTGACACATGCAGAGCATCAGTCAGATTAAACCCCCCAACATTTATGTATGGATGAAAGGTTTCTCTTTTGATTTATTTGGTTGGTTGGTTTTATTTTTCCCTCTTCTTAAAAAGGAAATTCAAGTCCCAACTGCTCAATGAGGGCAGGACAGGTTAGCAAGACCTGGAGTTAATCTTTATCCTTGCAGGAAAAGGCAATGGGATGAAGCATGCCCCTACAGAAGTGTTAGTTTATTACCCACCATGCAGAAACAACAGAGGCAATTTTACACAAACACCTTAATGGGCGTAATTTGATTGGAAGCAATTGTGCAATTCTTGGGGGGACATTTCTGCATACAAATTAATAGCAATTATCTCGCTGAAAGATAAGAAAATTAAAGACAGGTCCTAATTCTCTAAGAATTACCCAACTGCAGAGTTGGAGAGACCTGTTTCTGTGCTACAAGTGTGCTTGCTTCCAGTTAACTAAGGTAGGACACAGAACTTCAGTTTTAACTTTAAGAAAAAAAAGAAAACTAATTTTAATGTTATTTTTGTGAATATCAAATAGATTATTTCAAGCCAAGCTGGCTACCTACAGTATGAATGTTCTGACAAGAGTGAGATAATTTATGAAGTATCCACATATTAAAGTTGAATGAATGGAAGTGGAAACTTCTCTTTAAACGTCCAGGGCAGCAAATGGGTGTAAGCTATGACCTTACTAGTCATCTGCTAAAAAGCCTGCAAAACACTTGAAAGTATCTTCCATAGTATATGAAAGCAAGTATAAAAAGTAGAACTTTGATGAAACCCTTGTGAAAACTGTCAATTTTCAGAAAGGAAGAAGCAGTAATTTTTCTCCCCAATCCTTGCAGTAGCTTAGAGCTTCCAAGCAGAATTAAACAAGGGTCAGAAAAGATGCAGAGAGGACTTCAACACAATCTGAAAGAAAAGACATCAGTAACTTTATAGCTGGCAAGATGCAAGGAGGGATGGAGAGAGACAAGCATTAGAAGCATTAGCAGGAATGATTCCAAGGCCAGTAACTCCCAGGGGGCCCCAAAGCCAGTCGAAAGCAGAGTGAAGAGATTTAGAGTCAAGGCACACAAAGGGTCTGTGCGGTTTGACCAGAAGACAGTCTCACATTTCAAGGTTTCTTCTTCAGTACAGCTAAGCTTTGCAATGGGAGCCCTTGACCTCAGGGATCACTAACTGAAGAAAACAAATGTGTTTTCAAAATGAATGTAATGGCACTGGCAGAACTGACTGTACACAAGATTAAATTATATTTGTTTTCACTTTCCAGAATACTGTGTTAAATTTTAGAGAGACAGACAGAAACATTTCCAAATAAGACACGAGATTCTGAGCATCAGATATTCTGTCAGACAGGATTCAGCAGCAGAATTCCTATTAACTGATCTTGCTCATCCTCCTTCCAAAAATCCTAAATTCCTTGCCCTCAGGGGTCTTGGTGAGGGTGGTGGGAGGAGACACATGCCATCATTCCATCTCAGCTCTCTCACTGCTTTCCCTCCAATGGATTGGATTTTGGTCTGGCATTTTGTAATCACACAGGATTAAAATGAAAATGATTCTGGGTACCCATCCTGAGATGCTCTAAAAACAGAACTTTGACTGCAGAAGGTGGATGCCACATCTCTTTATAGAAGAGCCTGATCACACTTCGTTTGCATGATCCTTAAGACAAAGGCACCTCAATTCCTGTTTTGTGCTTCTGTCTTGATCACACTCAAGTAGTTTCACGGTCTTCTTGGTTTCCTCAAGAACCAAGCAGGGACCACATTAAACACAAGGCAAGATGGGGGCAAGGGAAGACCTGAGGGCAGGTGGCCTGTGGCAGACCAAATAATCTCAGATAAACACCAGGTTCCCACTGAGCCTGCACATAGTGCGATTCTAAGGCCACACTCCACTCCAAATTTAAATACATCCCTTTAGCCATGTATGAACCCATTAGCAACTCCATGGACATTCTTGAGGGACCTATGCTTGGGCAAGCACATGGTGAGCAGAAGTTAAAACACAGGAGCCAAAGAAGACCAGTAAGAACATAGGGGGAGCCTTGAAAGACATTATTTCAGCAGTACATGTGTGAGCACATGAACAAGGACTGCAGTGAGGACTTTGGAACAGCTACATACTGCCAGCGTGTTTTGAGGAGTGAATATGTACTTGCTAGCACAAGGTGTGACAAAGAAAGAAAGCGGGTCTGGAAAAGCACAGACCTGTTGGGTCAAATGTCCTTTTCCTGTCTGGCAAGTCCTTTTGTCTCTGTGTCCTCCTTATCACCCTGACATCTTACCAAGGCACAGAACGATGGGCAGCTCTTAATAACTTGCCAGCATTTGATTAGAACCCAGTGAGGCACCCCTTTTTTGTACAGCATTAAAGGGTCTATTCCTCTCTGAATTTCCACTTCAGGTCTCATGCCCATTTCCACACATGCAGTTCCTCACTCCCACCCTGCAATTCGAGTCAAGATGGATGTGTTCCAGTCACACCTTGCTTGAATCAAGTCAGTACTTCTGAACAAACAGACAGATTGACAGTTTATGCAGTATCAGCACCTATAAGGGCTGGTATCACCCTCCCAGAAGACAGAACATCTTTTCCTGGGCACATCCACTCCCACATGGTGCAGTCAAGGTTACTGTTCCCCAAGTCCAGAAAGTAGGCTCTGTCCTATGCCACCTGTGCATGGCCAACTTCCTGTCTGACTTAGAAATACAGTTTTTCCTCTCCTAACATGCTCATCAGGAGATCTGAGCACAGAAGTTAGTGGTTTGGTCCTGTCAGCCACATGGACTGGTCAAGCATCCCTGGTAGGTTGCACCAAGGCATTCCCTGGAAGTAAAGACAGGTTCTGCAAACAAGCATTTACTGAGCAGTATCCTGGAAGCACACAAGAAAACCGAACACACAGGCACTCCTGAAAACAGGCGCTTTGTGATATCCACAATGCTCTCAGCTGAACAGAGGATACTCACTGGGTGAGGCTGAAACACTAGAGATGCAGAAGGAGGTACTTTAAAAACGAACCCCTCTAGTACCCACCTCCCCCTGCTTTCCATTCTTGCAGGTGGAGGAGATGACCACAGAAGCATTCAAGACCAGAAGGAACAACAGGTTATTCTACATTTGTTGCTTCCCATAAGCTGATGTTTCACCCCTAAACACCCTCTTGCCTGTTCTAAGGATAACAGAGGCAGACAGTGGCATTCCTGACTCCTGCCTGTTCCCAGGGAGCTAGCAGTTAGGGGCCAACACCAAGCAGGTTCATTTCAAGCTCTCGGAGCTGGCAGCAGGAGTGCAATTAAGCCATTTTCACAGCTTGTTGGCCAAATGCAGCCATTTATTGGCTAAGCAATCAGATTATTCATCTGCAGAACTAACAGGGGGCATTTTCTTACCACTTCAGTTGGCCTGTAGTACTTGTGATTGACCGTCACATGAATCTTGCCGGTCTCTTTGCATCGTCCTACTTCATTTTCATTCTTCCCTTCCCACCTGTAAAGAAGATAAACATTTAATCAACCCATAATTACTTTAGTGCTCTGATCTTACCAGCATTTGGCCGGCTTTCATTTACTTGAGGGCTGGTGTCAATCCTCCCTGCAGGACAGCATAAACTCATTAGCTATAGGAACAAAGGCAGAGTTTAGACTCGAGTGGAGCAACAATGGCTTTTGAAGTCTCTTTGTTTTGTTTTTTGATTCAGTGGAAGGTCTGAAATACAGGACTTCCAAATTAAACACACAAGGCTAGGGGAAAATAAAACGTCCTGATTTCAGAATGTCTCATGTATCTGCAAATAAATATGACAGGGAGGTTGTTCATTTGTGGATGGGTTCAAAGCTGGTTTCTTAAAATATTTTTAATTCTTGTATTTTGGCCAGTACTTTCAGGAACTCTTTAATCTGTTAATTTTATGGACATGAAGCTCTGTTTGAATAGCATTAAGCTCCATAATTTAATTTGGGTTGAACTAGGAAAAACAAAACAGAAATAGTTCTTGAGTTCTCAGTCTTAGCTCGACGTAGCATGTCATAGACATGTCTTGTAAACAGCACTTGCTATGCTACCTGTGAACCAAAAGCCATCTATGCTGGCCAAACCTGTTTCTGTTGGTCAGCCTGCAGTGTACTGGAGTTTATGTCATCTGGTTGTCCCATGAACTATTTTGTGAGCAGCTGTCCTGGAGCAAAACCTTGAGGGCAGCAGAGGAGGTGACCAGTTCTATCTCCAGAGAGGCTAGGAGCCTCAGGACAGTGCTCCCTCCCAAACAAATGCTTCAGGAAGGTACACTGGAGCATCAGACCTCATTCCACTGACTGTACAAAATACAGAGTTAGGACTCAAACTCTCTTTGAATCTTGCCTCAAGTTAGATTGTGGGACTCTGGACCAGCTTGGCACAAATGTGCAGAGATTAAATCCTTTACTTTTAGTGTTTAAACACAATCTTTGTGATTTAAACCAGTGCTGTGATTTAAACTATTCAGCCTCAGTCACTAGTGATGGAATCAAAGTCCTTCTTGCCTCCCACTCATTAATTGTACTGCCAGCTCTTGAGGTTTTGTCACAGACTTGGTTTCTCCTTGCTCCCTTGCCTCCCTGCCCGAAACTCTTAGAAGAATTTAATTATTTGACAATCTCAGCCTTCATTTTTGAGTTTCTAGCCCTGAGGGCTAAGAAGGAAAGTCTGAAAATGTGACCTCTGTGTACCCATGAAGGTTAAAACACTGAAAGGCAGAAGGAAATACCAAATATGCATTATTGCTAGCTTTTCCATCCCACAATTTTTTAAGCACAGCTCATGACTTTTGGGTAAGGAGCAAAGCCTGTAGGATGCTTGATACTGGGAACATTTCATGTTGAAATGGTGTCCAACAGATAATAGCCACAGTGAAGTCAGCTGGTAATTGTCATGCCATCATGCTAAAGATGATTTATAATTTAAATTTTCTCCCTTTCTTTTTTGCAGTCGCTCTGTTTGGAGCCTGAACTGCAAAGTTTTCATTCAGAAGCCAAAACTAACACTAGTCCCTCCCTTTAAAGGGCAGAGGGTAAAAATGTGCAGGACTCAAATGAGCTTAATAGAAAACTTACCATCACCAGTAAAACAACAGGAAGGGCTTAGATCAGGAGACGTCAGTTGTTGTTGGAGGTCACTGAGCAGAGAACCCCATTTAACACCCAACAGGTTTCAGAAGGCTCGGCTGAGTCGGTAAAGACTCACTTAGTGTCGCTATCAAAGTTATTTAACAATAGAGAGAGCTTAAGAAGAAGTCTCCACCCGTTTTATCCAGTCCAGTCATGTGAAAAGTTCACTTCTCCTTGAGACTAGAGTACTGTTTGATAGCCACACTGCCGTCTCTTCCAGGCACCTCGGTCCCCACAGCTGGGACATCATCCTGGCAGGACTGCAGAGGGTCAGCCTGACAGCAGGAGCAAGCAGCCACTCCACTAAGCAACTCGCTCTCCCCTCACCTTCTGACTATAAAGAAAGAGAAAAAAACCCACACCAAACCCCTCATTAACTTCTAGTCATACTGCAGTCAAACAGTCACCTGGAAACTGTAATGTCAGATTATCCTGACATGGTGGAAGAGGCACGGGGAGACCTCACGCTAGTTAACTCCAGCCATTCAGGAACAGAAGCCACTCAGGTTTCTGCTCCTTGGGGTGGATACCCAAGTAGGCAAGAACACAGCCTTGTGGATATCCAGAGGATCCCTGGCTAAAGAAAGTTTGACTAATCAGGGCTGGACTAAATGTATAGAGGATAAGAAGTGGATCCTCCAACCCTTTACTAGTGTCTGAGCCCAGAGTTCCCAGGAAGATGCCTGGAGTGGATTCTCCGTCCTTTGTAGGTTTCTCACAGAAGGCTGGGTCCAAAGCCTGCAGGGTACAAGCCTTTACAACCAGAGCATCATCTACCCGTGCTGGGGAGCATCACCCTTCAATGAAGCAATGGATGGGCTTGCTGTTATGGCTGAGAGCATCAGCCACATGCCAGAATGCTCTGCAGCCAGAAAAGGACACATGTCTACTACTGACCAGGTGGGTTTGATATTCCCTCTGCATCTACATTTTGGGATTGCTTAGGATGGTAGTCACTGTCAGTTCTGGTGCATATCACTATCATCACTGACCTCAGGAACTTCCATTAAACTACACCAAGCACATTTCAAATGCATGTGCTAATTTACTTGTTTAGAAAGTTCTCCACCTCAAGAGATTTCACACTCTGGATTTACAGAGGAATAGGTTACATTTAATTTAATGCTAACTCCATATCTTCAGATCACTGCTGCTATGTTACTTAATACTAGAGATGATGAATGCTCCTTCTACTTCTTCCCTGGAGATTCCCATTATCTTTGATTTTCCATAATTATACAGAAAGGAGACAGGCTTAAGGTATGAAACCATCCACAGGTATGGAAGATTTTCTGAAGAGAAAGGGCTGGAGTACCCCTCGTGGGTTGTGAGGTGGACAGGGAACAAATGAGGAGGGTGGGAACAGCCCTGCGATGGACCAAATGGTCCCTGTGGCTGTGAGTGAGCAATGACCAAAGCAAAGCACATCTGTTGTTGAGGTGGTAAAGAACTCAGCCAAAAACAAAACCTTTCACAAAAGCACAGCTGAACTGATGCATTTCACCACCTTGCTTGAGCTTTGCACAGAAACAGAATTGACAGACGTAAACATTTCAAGTCATCAGTAGTTGCTCAGCCTCTTCAAGGAAAATAAAACCCTAATATGTGTCTTTCAAATCAAATGCATGCCAATAGAAAGTATTTTCACATCTAAATACAAACAAAAAATTTATTAAAAAGAAAATTTTAGGAAAATTTTGCTCTTCTTCCACAAAAGATACCATTTGTGTAGTCCTGAAGTTTGTGGCCTGACTGTTGCTACACACATTGAAGCCAAAGCACTTAATTTTGTCCTGGCACATTGCAAACAGCAAAACTGACACCACATTATAGACCATTAACATCTTTCCCAAGAAATCTGTGGTAGGGAAACCTAAAATCTGACTCTTCACACGCTCCTTTGCCACCACCTCAGCCAGTAGTCTTGTCAGCAGCTCCAATGCATCGAAGCAATCAAAGATACAGGCTCTGCATAACCACGATTGGGGGTTTAAATCTAAAGAAATATGTCACTGTAAAGAGATGCATGTAAATGATTTTTCAAATGCCCTGATCAATCAGGTCTCCAGTGTTTGCTCTCTAAAGCAGCACAACTAAACCAGTGAGATTGTTGTTGCTATATTCCCAGCACTGTCAAGCTGAAGCTTCAAAACTCTAAACTCCCCACATTATGAGACTTTACAGAAGAATCTCTTGCCAGGTTCCCCCATTTCTTTTTCCCCAATTCATTGGAGATGTTTTGAAGTTCTTTTCCATTTAGTCTGAATTGTGAAAGTTGGAGTAGAAGCAAATGTTTTCTCAATTAATATTAATGCTTCTGTGAAAATCCAAACATTCTGGAGGGAAAGGTTTTAGTTTCAAGTAAGTTCTACTACCGTCAACCTGAAAAACATGACATTAATAATACCAAAAAGGGGGCTTTGACATTTTCAGCATTTTTTCCTTTCAGGATGGCTTTTAAAAAAAATCTTCTAAAATAATTCTTTATTTAAAAGGCATTTAGAAGAAAAGTGAAGCAGTCCAGCTGACTAGAAACCAGATATTTTCCCAAATACAATTTGGGAGAATTGTTTTCATTTCACTTAGGGAAAAAGTAAAAAAAAAAAAAAAAAAAAGGAGGATTTTCCCATGAAACACCACAATTTAATTCTTACCCAGTCTTCCTATAGAAGAAACTCTCATACCTCTCATGATGTGTGAGATCAGGTAATTAAATTGTTACAGTCTTCAAAGTCTTCAAACCTTAATTTAAGTTCTGAAGCAGTGACCTTTTGTCAATAAGAAAGCAATAACAGTCTTTTGAGCTGGAAGAGTCAGTTCTGTAGCTGAAGCAGGTTAAATGCCCACCTAAAACATCTACTCTGCAGAGAGAATGGTGATCAAATGGGTGCAGTCCTGCAAGGACCCTTGCTCATGTGGACTCAACCCAGGGTAGTGTTCCTCATTGACCTGGATGGGCTCCTCTCAACTATGACTCTTCAAAATGCTTGTAATTTGTGTGAGGTTCTGTTCCCTTCCTCGTCAGCTGAAAGCTCCTGATTTTACCGAGTTGTTAAATGTAACATACAGCACTGCCCAGCATCAATTTCCAGTGGGCAAAAGCCAGACCTGCAAACCACAATTGTTCTGATGATGCCTTTTCATGGCTTCTCTTCCAAGTCTCCACAGCCCCATTACTAACACATTGATGGTTTTCTATGCTTACAGCAATCCTTCACATCTCATGATTTCTGTAATCTAACCTCCCATTTTTAAGGTTAAAAAAACCCCCCACCAAATCAAACCAAAGCAAAAAAGCAAACCAGAAAACCCCTCCTCCCTTGGTTCAACCTCAGTTCAACTTCCACTGTTATTGCAGTGGCCACTACCCCACTTCTGGTAGTGGTTCACTTTGTTAGACCTTACAGTTTATCTGAAAACTTCCCCTTTTGAGGGTGATTTTTTTTAAGACCAACTGGCAATACTAGTGAAGATAAAATTTGTATGCAGAGCCAAATATTCATTTTCACCGAGCTAACTCTGATCCTGGAAGCAATGAATATCTCTGTAACAAATGTGCATGTATTTTTATATTAATAAAACCCTCAATAAATCTTCCCACTGCTCAGACAGGATTTTTGTTTTGGTTTGTCATTTCTTTTTCCCCCTCCATATTTGCAGACAGTCTGTACAGCACTGTGAAGAACTCCAAGAGCTGTAGTGGTTTCGGGCTATCTTTGCAATCCTGCTCTAATGTAATAAGATTAATGACAGAAAATTAGCCAAGACAAGCATTTGCCTGTTTCATTTACCCTGCTGCAGCTCAAATCATGGGCGGGAAGTGTTTCCCCCAAGTACTACTTAATTAGTAATGAGTAGAAGGCAAAGTAAAAGAGAGGACAAAAAAGTGTAATCCTTACAGGGGGGAAAATATTTGTAGCTCTGAGGCTTTCCTGTTAGCACAAAGGACTGAATTTGAATGATTCAGAGGACTATATGAATGCAATTTGGAATTTCTCTCTTGAATATGAAATGGTAGAAGTAAAAAACCCCTCACAAATTAGATAAATCCCTGTGTGCACTTCACTGTCAATCTCAGAGAGCGCCACTCTTTCTGCAGATGTACATCTCATTAGTTACAAAAACGTACTGAAGTTTCTCTCTCTCTCTCTCTCTCTCTCGTCTTGACTGAAAGACACAGTCCTGACATGTGCTAACGACTGCCTGTGACAGAGTATTATGTTATCTTCTTTGAAGGACTGTTTGGGCTGCCCTGGATTTTCAGTTGTATAAGTTAATGTGGATTGTTAAGAAGAGAAATTGAAAAAATATACCCAACTGATTAGCTGGTTGATGGAGCAGCCAGGATTGTTTTTCTTTCTGTCCTCCACTACAATATAGAATCATAGAATTGTTTTGATTGGAAAAGACCTTTAAGATCAAGTCCAACCATTAACCTGACACCACCATACCCACCAAACCCTGTCCCAGTATGCCATGTCTACACATTTTTTTTAACATCTCCAGGGATAGTGACTCCACCATGTCCTTGGGCATCCTTTTCCAATGCACCCACCACTCTTTTGGTAAAGAAATTCTTCCTAATATCTAATCTACACCTCAAGGCGTGACAGCTAAGACTTTAGTTATATTCACCACTTCCCTGCCACTGCACAAAACATGGATGGTTAAGAGTTCCTGCATCTGTGCCCTGTGTTTTCAGATGCACTACAAGTTCTGTCAGCTACTACTGGCCATGACAACCCTTCTGACCGTTCATCCCACCAGTTCTGAGAGGCTCACTGGATAGCAGTACTGGGAAGCTGTGCCATAATTTACAGCAGTGGAAAGTGCTGTTGGAAATTTCCTAGGTATGCATGTGAAAGTTTTATAAGACCTGCAACCCTCCCAAGAAAACCCACCCAACTAACCCAAATCAACTCATCCAAACTTTCTGGGAAGTGAGACAGGAAGAAACCAGGCATTCTTGCAGGAGCTCATCTAGCAATTGCACTCGGGTCTGCTTGTTCTTAGGCACCTCTTAAATGGTAAAGAAACAGCTCAGTGGGATTCACCATGGGGTCCCATGGTGATAAAAGGGAGAATTTTGATGCCAGGCTACTCCCTGAAGAACATCTATTCAAACTGGAAGAGGTGGGAAAGCCTTTGGGGTTTTCAAAGAGTGGGAGAGGTTACCAGCCAGCAGGACAAGGAGCCAGCAAGTGAAAGAAGAGAGCGTGTGTGTGCTGTGAAAGCATGGGCTAGGCTGACACCCAGAGAAACTGTGCAGGTTCTTAAAAAAGCTTTCCAAATCCTGAGAAATACGTCATGTCTTGAACAGGCTGATGAATGATGGTTCCAGGATGAGTAGTGGGTCTCTTGTGACAGTGTGCTGGGAATAGGGGGAATGAATAGCTAGTTGATCTGGCAAGGTTATATCTAAAAGGATCAGAACTACATCCCTGTCAAAATGATCAGTGCAAAAAATGTAATTACCACCTGAGATGTCACCTCAGTCTTTGTATCTATAGCTATTAATGTATCATCTGTAAATGACTTCTCTTATTCAGACAGAAGAAACATCTCAGAAAAGCCACGGAGATTAGCAGCCCAAGCCCTGTTTCTAAAGTCATTTAGGTCCCTAAAAATCCTTGTCACCAGATGTCATCTGAATTCTTAGACAATTTTTGAAAATTACTTTTACTGAGTAGTAAAAAACTCCAGAGCTGTATCTTTGTAAAGGCCTTAATTCATAGAATCATAGAATGGTAAGGTTGGAAGGGACCTCAAGGATCATCTAGTTCCAACCCCCTGCCATAGGCAGGGACACCTCCCACTAGTACAGGTTACTCAAGGTTCCATCCAATCTGACCTTGAACACATCCAGGGAGGGAGCATCCACAACCTCCCTGGGCAACCTGTTCCAGTGCCTCACCACCCTCACTGTAAAGAACTTCCTCCTAACATCTAGTCTAAATCTCCCCTCTGCCAGTTTAAGCCCATTGCCCCTTGTCCTGTCATTGCAGGACCTTGTAAATAATCCTTCCCCAGCCTTCCTGTAGGCCCCCTTCAGATACTGGAAGGCTACTATCAGGTCCCCTCGAAGCCTTCTCTTCTCCAGGCTGAAGAGCCCCAACTCCCTCAGCCTGTCCTCATAGGAGAGCTGCTCCAGCCCTCTGATCATCTTTGTGGCCCTCCTCTGGACCCGCTCCAACACTTCCATGTCCTTCCTGNCTGGGAGTCACACCATGAAGTTTCTCTTAGAGAGAAACCTGTCTTTGAGGAGGAAGTTGTAGGGATGTGCTGGTCTGAGGCTAATTGGAATATTTTAATGAGAGAAATTAGATAATTGGTTGTGAAAAAAAAAATATGATGTCTGTATCATTCATTGGTTTGCTGAGAGAGATAAAAAGCTATAATGTAAACAGTCTTCCCTCACTTTTTCTTGGGACGTTGCCCTATTCATTTCTCCTTTGATCTTCTCAAATCTCTCCACTAACAACTACCATGTAAGCTTTGTTGACTTGCTTGTTTTGATTTCTGGCTGGGAAGGCAGATAAGAGTGGGAGAAAGAGGGGGGTAGTTTCAAGCCCTTCTGGGCAGTTTTCTTTGTCTGGGAGGGAGTTTGGATTTCTGTATTATTTCTAATTTGTATATAAATGGAAATACTTGTAAATATTCTGTATATATGTTTGTAAATTTTGCCATGCACACAGTACTCCAGGTGGGGTCTGATGAGAGCAGAGTAAAGGGGCAGAATCCCCTCCCTTGCTCTGCCAGCCACATTCCTATCAATGCTTAAGAGGAAGAATTAGTTTAAGCTTGTAAACACAAGCAGCAAAAGTACAAAAACCAGAGAAAACTAAGAAAGCTAAATCAATGCCTAGAACCCCTGTTGATTGCCCTTTACTCTGTCACACCTCACTACTATGAGAGCACAAGGGACAGTGTGTGATTGATCATACAAGGACATCTCACTGTCAAGAAATGCTAACAACGTGGAGACAAATCTATTTCCCAAACTAAGCTTTTTGGGCTAGAAATTCTATTTACACAGCTTCTCTTTCTCTCTTCCTCCACTAGAATTTTTTTCCTGGAAGTTGATGCCAAAAATTGAAACCAGACTAAAAGCTCATTGAGAAGAAAATGTTATTACCTCCCCAGCCACCCACTGGCTGTTCAAATAATATTGTACATATCTGTGCACTCCTGCATATTTATTGAATTTGTCAAGTTTTTGTTCCCAAGTAAAACTTATTGGCCCTGTCAAAAGTTCACCAGCTGCAGAAGTGACTTTGATGGCCCGAGGAGCAGCCCTGGTGCTAGCGTCATGGAAGAGCCTGTGGCTTTCCTCTCCCTCCTCCAGCTGAGATTGGTATGCTGATGGATGGGGCCCAGAGAAGATACAGAAGGAGGGAAATTGAAAAAATAATAAACAATAAAAATATAAATTACAGAAAGCGCTCCCTGAGCCATCCTGGTTTTATTACATGGCCTTGAGAAGGAATTTGGTATTTTCAATCGAACTATGCGGAACATGCACTGTAAACACTGCTCAACATTCTGATGGCTTGTAGGAGGAAGGGCTAATTGCGTGGGGTTGGTCTCTCTGTAATCCCTGAGGTGTGGTTGATGAGCTGTGACACAGAAAGGACAGGGCTGGGAGGTGTCACCTCTGGAGACCACAGAGAACGGGCGGAAGGCTGTGGAGATCTGAGAACAGTACAGAACCAGGCAGAAAACCTCCTTTTGCAGCAGAGTGATGAGCAGCATCATCTCTGAGAGGCATCTGTCCCCCATGGTGGGGAGTGAATGGGAGAACAGAGAATGAAGACTTAAAGAATCAAGACATACCCATTTTTTTGTTTTCTTATGATGTAGAGGAGAATGCAAACCACACCTGCTGTGGCATCAGTCATGCCTGGGAGGTCTCACATGGTACAGATTTAGAATGTGATGGGAAAAAAAGAAGAAGGTAGAGAAGCACCACTCTAACACAGCAAATGCCAACAGGCTAGAAACATTCAGCCCCTGGTTGCTACCTCATGTTCATACTCACACGATGGTTTTCCCAATGTGCTTGAATGACTTCTCCACAAATTCACGGACGCTGTGGACCTCCCCAGTGGCTATGACAAAGTCCTCAGGCTCATCTGTCTGCAACATCAGCCACATGGCCTACAGAAAGACAAACAGAGCTGGGTTCAGTGCATGTGTAAGTGGTACATTATATTGTATTACTGCATCTTTGCTTTGGAAGTAATGACATGTACCCCTAGGTGGGGAACGAGCATTTGCCTAATGTGGCGCTGTCCACCAGTTCAGTGTAACCCTGTGAGAAGTTCAATTATTTCCCATTATAGTAAACATTGCTGCATTTGATTTCCAATTTGGTTCACAGCAGGGGAGGTTTTACTGTTTACTTTCGAATACTCAGACTTGGTTTAGTGCTTTGGAGCACAGATTCTCTGGTTCAAACTATGGCACAAATTGACATGGATATGAGCAAAATAACATTTTGCAATGTTTCTAGTGCTAATGTCTGTCTGTTATAGAATGATGTCAAGCACACTGAAACATTACAATAGGTGTCCTGTCAGCTCTTCCTTCTGTTATGTTTGCTTTGGTTGAGATTTAAATTCCATGTAACTAAGAACAGTCAACAGTCCATTTGGCCAAATTAATCTGTGTTTTCTGGTGAATATGAGGAGTGGTTGAGGGAAGTGAGCTTGTTTAGTCTGGAGAAGAGGCTGAAGGGAGACTTTATTGCTCTCTACAACTACCTGAAAGGAGGCTGTACTGAGGTGGGTGTTGGTCTCTTCTCTCTAGCATCAAGTGTCAGAATGTGAGAAAATGGTCTCAGGTTGTGCCAGGAGAGGGTTAGATTGGATATCAGGAAAAAAATCCATACTGAAAGAGCGGTCAGGTATTGGAAGGGGCTGCCCAGGTTGGTGGTGGAGTCACCGCCTCTGGAGGTGTTAAAAACAACATGTAGACATGGCATTATCAGGACATGGTTTACTGGCCATGGTGGTGTTGGACTTGATGACTGCAGAGGTATTTTCCAATCTTATGCAATTCTATGATATTAAAGCATCATAGTAGAACCTTCCTCAGTTTGACACAGGGACACAGAAAACACTGTCAGGAAAGCGAGGCGACCACTAACGTCTTCCAGAGAACTGTTTGTGAGGCAGGAAAAAAACACAATAGGTTTTGAAGCAAAACTTTAGGGGATTGTCAGCATATTTGCGTTTCAGGGGAGCTGGTTTGCTTCCCACAGCAGTGTTTTCCCCAGATTCCCCTCCCACAAACATGTGATGATGGATAAGCACAGTCTCAGAGGGCCGGCCAGATCACTCAGCAGGACAGCAGACAGAAAAAAAGCATGATTTGTCTGAGGTATCACTGCCAGATACACCTTGGTTTTCTGCTTGCAAGCCACTGCTCTAGCAGCTAGACTATGTGACTGGTTAGGAGCTGCAGGCAGACAGAATAATTATTACTTTAGATCAATCAAAATGATGTAAACACTTAATTTCCTTTGGAGAGGAAAAGGGAATACCTGTATGGCATGATCTTTGCTTAATAAATAACCAGAAAAGGAGAAACAAAACATTTCATCTTTCTCTCCATATGGTAAAAAGGACTGTCATCTTCTCAAACAGTCATCCACAATGCTATTTGCATTGACCTCTGCACATCAGCTTGAAAGAAAACAATTTTAGTAGGTCCCTTGACGGTAGTGGATACTCTGCAAATCAGATTAATAAAAGCTTTGGGACAGCTCAGTTTCTCTTGGTAAATACCACCTGAAACATTCAATTCTTCCCCCTTCCCTTCTTAATAAATCAGTGTCCAGCACAGTGAGGCGACACATTCCACTTAAATGGCTCTATTTGCAAGTAATTTTTCTTCCCAGTTATTATTTTATGCATCTTCCAAAGTTTTGACAAGATTTTATTAACATGTTGCCCCTGAACCTTTCTGCTTCTTGAACGTGTGTGGAAGGCTGGGTTTTGGGCAACTGCTGCGTGAGTCCTTGACATGAATTGTGCTTTAGGGATATGACCTGCTGGGCAGGACAATGGCAGCAGCTTTATTTTTCCTTTCCAGGGTTGAACATTCAGCCAATGACGCAGAAATAGCCTCCTGGCTCATGAAACTCCTCTTGTGGGGAGGAGATGCCTTAACTCGTACCTCTCACATGAGTTTTCTTGGTTTTCTTGATGATTTGAGAGGCTGCCATAAATCACCAGCTACTCTTTCTTCATGACTGGACAAGCTTGAAGGAGTCACAGTTGTGGCAGCCTTGCAGAAAGGTAAAAGGAATGGCTAAAGTAACTAACTGATAGTTCTGAGTCTCCTAGTCTACTCCCTGATTTCAGGGATCTCTAGCTTTTATTAAGCAGCCTAGCTGAAAACAAGCAGCTTCCTCATAGAAGGCACCCTTGGAGTGAATAAGACTTTCCATGGTGAGATACTCAGAACAGTCAGGTTCTCCTCCTAGCTTCACTGGATTTTTGCTATACAGAATGAACTTAAGGCCTTGCCTTTTTGTTTTGTTTTATGTTGGTTTGTTTGTTTGTTCAAAACATACCCAGCACTGCAATGTCAGTTAGCCCTGACAGAGATGTAACAACCAAACCTGGCGGGTAAAATTTCCCACTCAATCCCAAATGTTGTGTGGGTTGACCCAATACACTATATTATTATTATTATTATACCACAGCATAAAGACTTGCTACTTAATACACACTTCTGTCAAGAACTATTAAAATCACAGAACCACAGAATCAAACAGGTTGGAAAAGCCCTCTAGGATCATCAAGTCCAACCTATCACCTAATCCTTGTAACTAACTAAACCATAGCACTGAGTGCTTCATCCAGCCTCCTTTTAAACACCTCCAGGGTTGGGGACTCCACCACCTCCCTGGGCAGCCTGTTCCAATATGCAATCACTCTTTCCTTGAAAACGTCTAATTAGAAGCAGAACCAGACTGCAGTTAACTTTTTGCCACCCATCCACTTTTAAATATCTTAGTATTGTGATTCATTTGACACAGTTTTGGTGTGGGTGCTCATGCTGGGACATTCCACAGTCCAGTGGGTGTTTAAAATATATGCACATCAACTGTATGCATCAATACAAAACAGTGTTGGAAGTTTTCTCTCACAGGCACCACACTGAAGGTGACAGCTAACAAGAAAACAGCCTTTAACAACTGGTCTCACAAAGTATTGTGCATTTCTATGTACCAGTTCCTGTCTACCATCCCAAAGAGCAAGAAAACGATGCCTTAGAAATACAGCTTTAACAAGATCAAGTTATAAACAACCAGACAATGCAGACACAGTCGCTAAAAGCAATTTTTGCCTCCATTCCTACCAGAAAAGAATGTTTAGATTAATGATTACTTGAAAATGTCTCACTACTGGTTCTTCTATTTTTTCTTCTGGCTTTCACAATTATTGACACTTATCATCACTTTAGTAGAATCAAGTCAGAAAAAAGGAACATGCTAAGAATGACAAAGTAAGTGATAGCTCTGGCTTGCTTTGAGGAACGTGGCCAAACACTGTTGGCTTTGAATGGATCTGGAGTCCATAAAAAAACACAAAGAAAAGCCAGAAGATAGAAGAGTCTTTGAACAAGCTCCTCATTGAAATATTTCCACAGGTACAGTCCATAACAGCCAAGGAGATCTGTGTCCCAGCAGTAGCTACACGCCTTCCCTCCAACCAAGTGCCAGGAATGTGTTTCCCCCTGCATCAGACTAACAAAGGCCCCTGACCTATCAATTTCTAGNCTGAATGGCTTACTGGTTTTAACAGAGGGGAAAAGCTTTGTTTAAATTTCCACTGAAAGTAATTAATGGTTATTGACTGGCAAATGAAGAACAGGTGACACTCTGAATTAGAAGATAAATGATCTCATGTTCTAGCGTGATAATGGGTTAGTAATTGCTACAAAGCCTCAGCCTAGTGCGTCCCATCATGATGCTAGATCATGTCCAGCACACAAAGGCCCCTGTGTGAGAGGTATTCAGCCATTCACCTCCCAATACAGCTGCAGAGTGATCTGCTCCATTTATTTGCTGATGGACTGCACAACTGAGGCAAAAGTTCACCCATTCTCACCTTCCTGTTCACATGCTGAACCACATGACCCATGACATGGCTGAACTGGGATGAAAACAGCACCCAGCCTTGGTTCTCGGCTATCTTTTAACCATCACAAGGTCATGTATCTTCGCAACTTTTCTGGTGCAGGAATGGAGAACTGTGAATTTCCCTATATTTCTTTGATGGGCTGATAGTAAGTGAAGAATCTGCTCCCATTCAGTTCTGCCATCCTCTCCCTAATATTTTTCTCTCTACAGTTAAAAAGTGGGGACATGCTGAAAAGAAAACTACGGTGTAAACAACTCAGGCTTCATCTGCCTTCAATAGCAAAGATAACAAAACATATTTTTTCATATTTGAACTCTTTTTGGCTCTGGTTTAACGACTCATGAAGTCTAAAGGCAATAATATGGCATTAACATTTAAGGACAGAAACCTAATCACAGAGAGATATGTAATGAGCCCATCAAGTAGACACACTTCCATGATTACATGGACTGGGATATCTGTTCTGCATGCCTGAGCTATGCAGTCTCTGCCAAAATCTTCCCATTTCCATCTTTCCTCTTCCCTTTTCAGGAGTAAGCACCATTTTGAAGCAGCATACCTAAACCATGAACCAGTCTTCTCCCTGGAAAACACTCTTTGCTTACACAACTGAGTTAGCAGAGGAGACAACCCAAGATGGACTAACACTGCCTACATACAGGTACATTCTGTACATGCCCACTGCTGTTGTGTCTGCTTGTCTGGAGCATCTGTTGTAGATGTGTTTCATCATTAACTTCTACCTTAGCATCCCAGTGAGAAAACATTCATTAACTGGGTTGTCATCCATGGATAAGAAAGATTCAGTAGTTGAGGGTATGTTTAACTCTCTATATTTGGTACTTCTCCTTCACTGTCTGCTCTAGCACTGTAAATTGTTCAAATGTGCTTGTAATGAGGCATCTCCTACTTAATAGGAAAACCCAAATATGGCCAAATTTCTGGGACTTTAAAGTACAGCCACTGATTTCTGCTCTAGAAATAAAGGACGATTTTTAAAGAGAATGAGTAAAGTCTTTCCTTATATCTGATGGAGACTCAGACCAGATATGACTGAACAGAAATAAGATGTGATAAATGGAAAATGTTGTCCTGCACTGTTACACAGCACTTTTTTTCCACTCCCTACACTGTCAAAAAAACCCCTTTCATACATATTTCTAGGTATTACGCAGAGAACAAATTGACACACACATGAAAAAAATAAAAGTCAACTCAATTCAATGATGTTTACTTTAAATGATGGAACAGATAGTCATAGCCTGATGCAGAGTTCATTGTCCATGCACTTAAGAGACAAAACAGCAGACTGGTGAATGTCCAGCTCTACATACTTATCACTTTTGGAGGGCATGGGTTACTTCAAGGCTGTCAACAATTAGGGAGCCATTTCTGACTAAGCTGGGAAACATTACCACCCAGAGAGACTCAGGAGTACATTATCACTACTCCCTTTACAGTATTCCATACAGAATCATCTAGGAGTGGGCAAAAGAACTCTGTGGGATGGGCATGGACTCTCCAGTAATCCCAAACCTATCCATCCTGCTGGGGTCACCACTGAGAGGGAGAATTGAGTATGTGAGGTCAAAGCATGACGAGCCTTTACAGGGACATGGCAGCATAAGAGAATCTTCTTCCCATGTGCTGAGCACAAAGGCCTAGCATGCCTGCTGTTCCTACACTCATCATGTCTGACATAAAAGACAGTACTAGTGTATCACCTCCTTCTCTGTATTGTCCTGTCTCAATTCCACTGACAGGGAAAGAAGCTTCTTGGCATCTTCTGCACCACGCAACTTGGAGAGATGTCATGCCCACGCACTTCCTGCCTGCCTGGATGGGAAGCAGTTCCAGATGCCATCACTCAGCTCTTTCTGACACAGCCCAGCTGATTGTCTGTGGTTTCTCAAGCTGCTACAGAAATGACCACAACTGATGATTGTGCCTTGGAAAAGTGAGGTTGGGGACATCAACTCAGAGCTGTGAACCTGAACTGAGTTCCAGTTTATCAATTTATTTACTTTTGGAGGGGCAGGGAAGGAAGAAGAGGTACTCCACCAGCTGAGTCACCCACATCTGATTGACTCCTGCAACTGTTGAAAGCATAGGTGTGTACTGGGTGTACCCTGTAGGCATGAGCCTGTGTTATATAAGGAGATTATATAAATGGACAGCGATACATACATGCATAAAATACACAACACAGGGGGAAAAAAACTCTGCTTGCACGTGTTCTGCACATCATGGGGGCATAGTACACATGGCTAGAAAGCACTATCCAAGCTCAAGTGTAGCAGAAGAGTCTCGTGATCAGGGTAAAGCATAAACTGCCCCAGCCTCAGTGCCAAGACGAAAGCCCTGGGCATGATCCCATGCTCCCTGACACAACGAGAATGGAGTGGAAAGTGCAATTGTTGCCTTCGCGCTTGTTTCTGATGCTGTTGTGAGGTCAGGGGAGTACAGCCGGGACACTCCTGCCAAAGGAAACCACAGGGATGTGCTGCCAGGCACTTCAGTGCTGCTGAGAAGCCAGTGGCAGCAGGAACAGTGTGCATCATCTGTGTACTCCTACGCTTTTTTTCCCTAAAAACACACACAACCCTTCCTGCTCAGTTACAGAGGGTGCACACCCGATAAGCAAGAACCTTACTATGCTGCTACAGTTTGCATATGAAAGGCAAACTGAAGTTCATGACTGAGGTCACTGTCTATCACTGCAACCGGAGTGACACTCTTATAAAAACTCAACCCTCTGTCAAAGCCTGCAGCCAAAGAGGTGCTGCCCAGGAAGTTCAGGGCACATGCCTCTGCTTCTTCCCTGAAGAATCATCATCCTGTTTGTCCAGAGCACCAAAGATCACAGCACTGGTGGCAAGATCTGTGGCTCAAGGACCCCTTCATTCATGGAAAAAATCCTCTTGAATACCATTTAAGTATCCATCAGATCTCATCAGTTTAAATACATTTTGATATGCTTCTTCCTTAGCAGTGTAATGCTGAGCAGAAGGACTCCGATGTCTGTGTACAAAGCTTTTCCATCAGCGTTGTCCCTTCTACTCATGCAGAGGAGACACTGAGCACTTGTGACATGGCAGCTGCTTCCATTCAGGAGAGTGACATTTGCAGACCACAGACAGTTACATCACCAGCAGAAAAGGTATAAAGGGAGAGCAGATTTGAGAGGAAAACATTTTCCTCTAAGAGGAAAACCACATAATTTGACAGAAAACAACTGAAAATCTACTTTAAGAGTCCTGAGAAAGTAAATGAACAACAAAAATTACTTTTAGTGACATTGATATTAGAAATCTCCTAGGGTATGGTTACAGGGATACTGTGTTGTGACTCATTTTATGAACTTTCTCATGGATTTTTGAAGTTACAGTTGATTAGTGGCCACAGAAGTAGTTTGAAATACAAACTGATTGAGTCAGATCCCACGACTTGGCTGTAGATGTGAACTTGTTCAAATTCAGATTTTTTTTGTTGTTGGAAAGTTTTTTTTTCTTTGAAGAGGATAGTTGATATATTTAAAGATAGCAATCCAACAATTATAAAGTTACTAAGATAATAAAATACTTGATAATCTTTGTGGAGCATCTTGAATGAAAACAGTATCAGTGTCCTCTGGAACAAAAGTTCTCACATCTGTAGGAAACACTGTCTAGTTTCTCTCTTGTAAGTAGATAGGCCGATTGTTTTAGAGATCTCAGGGAGGACTCATGAAACTTTAGGAGGCAGTTTTATTAATAAAACCCCCAAGAATTATAATCCAGAGAACCCTTACAGGTCAACCTCTGCTGTTAATGCAACACGATGTTTCTCACATGTGCCCCAGTTGAACACAAAGTTCTCATTGTGCTATCAAAAACTCTGTTACTGCTGCCTTTCCCCTCCCCACCCCTCCTTGTGTCACTGAGTGTCAAAATATTGTTCTTTCAGTATGTGAAAGTATTTGTATATGGTTTTATAACTGATCTTTAGCTGCTAGCTGCAGGCAAAAAAAGAAACAGTAATGCTGCTTGTTGAGAAACCTCGTCGGCAAGAAGAGTTAATATAGTCCCTTTTCCCTGCCAAAAATATGTGAACAGATTTTCGGGTCTACAATGGTTTGTTTATTCTTCAAATGGTTAAATTGGAAGTGACTTGGGTGACACAAAGTCATTTAAATGAAGATGCACACCCTCTTCCATTTTAATTCTGGAGGATATTGTCGCTATTGCTAACAAAGGGGTGGTTTAAGTTCTGTTTAAGAAATAAAGGGAGAGAAATTCAAAACTAAATAGGGAAAACTGAGGAAAAGTTGGGTTGCAGCAGGTCTGTGTGAGTTTTAAGCACTCTGATTGGTATTACCTAGACAAGCTATACAACAAATACATGTTTCCCAGGCTCCACCTTGCAGACAGCCCTGAAAGATATCTGACCCACTTCCCCCTCCCTTTTTTTTTTCCCCTTCCAGAATTAATTTTCCCTTGCTATTTTTGTATGAATGAAAGACAAAATGCCTCTTTACAAAGCAGCAGACTCCCACTTGAAGGGATTACTCACTGCTGAAGCAAAGGGGTGTGCCCAGGTTGTGGTGAGGGCAGAGGAGTCTTGGGGACTTGTGCCAGGAACAACTGGTTGGGGCCGCAATCCAACCACAAGCAAACAGACCAGGCTTCCAAGTCAAGCACTGGCATGTTCACTGGAGCAAAGCGATCAGCCCCAAAATAACGATCACAATGTAGATATTGATCACAAAATGTTTACAGGGCAACATTTGGCTATAAAAAGATCCTGGTTTGTGCTTCTGACACCTGTTTGCCTCTGATTTCCTTCCTGGATTGCTCAGACAGAGCTAAGCACAAGTTGACGTGCTCCTTCTGATGGGTGTCAGAGGAGCAGCATGAACTGTCAACTGAAGTACTGCTGTTACAGGTACTGTGATACGGGCAACCACTTTCTCTCTCCAAATCCTTTCCTCCCATTTCAGAGCTTTGCCTCCTCAGCTTGCTGGCTTCTCCACTCCAGGTTTTTAGGTTTGAAGGGACCTGCCTGGTGCTTAGCCAGAGAAGGGCCCTGACTCAGGTTAACCCATGAATAATGCTTTAACAAAAGTGCTGAGAGAGGCAGAGAACTGCCAGAGCACAGGCAGTCAGGGTCAGGGATAATAAATCAGTGCTTCAGAATGTTTATACATGTTTAAGGGTGTAATTGGGAAGGAAGAAGAGCAAGCTTTTAAGAGAGTAAGAGTAAAAAAGTAAGATTAGTGCAATAAAGTTTATGAACAGAGCAGTTTTTGTTTTGTTTTGTTTTTTGTTGTTATTTTAACGAAATTTAGGGAGATAGAGTGAGTTAACACATCCAATTAGCCTGATTTCTATTTTATAATTTATATTTCCACCCCAAATCCCCCAATGTTCTCTCCTCACACAGCTACCCACTACCAAACTGTTAGACTCCTAAAAAAAATCACCTAAACCCATTGAAATATTAATCTACTCATTTTGAGGAAAACATTTACTATCTGTTGGGTTCTTATGAAATTAGAGTTATCTTTATCTGAATAATCTGTGCCAATAAAGATCATCCTGTCTTTAACACATCACTGAAACTTCGCTTGATTTTAACCCAGTTTCCAGCCCACTGCAGTAGGAATTAAAAGAAAAATTCCACCTTTAAGTCATTGTTCCTTATGAGGCAAAGTAAAACTGCACAACAACCACTGTTTTATTAACTATAAAAATCAAGAAGTCACTTTAAAAAGTAATAAGGTGCTGAAGTTCTGTGAAACTTTTCCTTCACCAGAACTTTTCAGGTGATAACACTCTGGAATTGGATGTTAAATTCTCTTGGTTGGATAAAGACAGAGACAAGAGCACAGCACTGTTGCCTCGGGGACATGGTAATGCAATACAGAGGGGTTTGTTTTCTTTTTTATTTTTACCTCATGTCACAAGTTCAATTTTAGGCCAACAGTACCCAAATCTGCCACCACGTGATACAACAGCTTCTGCAGAGAGCCTGGTGGTTTTAACTCAGGCCCCTGGAGAGAGAATCACAGATCTGCTGCCATTGCTGCTGCCCTGACCAGCTTCCCCCATGCTCAAGGTCAGGCACCAGCTCATGGCTGATGCCATCTCATATCAGGACACAGAGGTTACAGCTAGGAAAAAGCAACAGTGAAACAACCCCAGAAAGAAAAGGACGTATTTTAGAAGCGTAGCTCTGCAGCGAAGATGCATGGAGGCAACAGGACTTCTTTTGAGTATTCTCAGAAATATATCTGGAGGGCACTTCACTTTGACCTTCCCTTGGCTTGTTCTGCTCATTCCAATTCCATCATCATCATCGGTTAGTGCTTCTGCAATGGTGGTTAGCCGCACTAAACCCTGAGTCAGGGAAAGAGAAGGCTCTGCATTAACCCCCTAGATATGGTTGCTCTCTGTGGGCTCATGTCTAAATGGAATAGAAAGTTTTATTCAGTTTGTTCCCAGCAATAAATGCAGTCCTGGCATCCTGGAGAAATCCTTCACATAACAGCATGTGTTCTTTCATGCACCCTGGGAGTGATTCTATTTAAAGCCATGGAATTGTGGGTGTGAGACTGTAAGCACATCCACTTACCCAAAACAAAATTAAAACCTGTCTTATATTAGAGTCAGGAGAGCTGTTAGGAAAAATGCAAACCATATGAAGCTTTAAGTATACTTATGTTTTTTATCTGTCTCTGCACAGCATATACAACGGACTTTCCCTGCCTGAGATGAAGTGCTGACAAGTGTTTTACCATATTATTACAGAATACCCCAGTAGCATTATCACACTTCAGCTTTTGCTTGCCATAAATCTCTGCTACATGCACATCAGAAGTCGTCACTCGTATCGCATCCAGATGGAATCTGAGCCCATTCTCCCCAACAGCCACGGATGGGGCTCTGCACACACAAGCTACCCTGCCACTGAGGCTGGAACAATCCTGTGGGTCAGACACCAGGAACCACGTTCCCACAAGCATTACTTGAGTCTGTTCTCAGGCAAAATCACAGCGGCACATACATGAGTCACTGCTGAACGCAATGGATTTATCACCACCACTATGCTGG
The DNA here is from genome assembly GCA_013396675.1 of Eubucco bourcierii. Classification (NCBI taxonomy): domain Eukaryota; kingdom Metazoa; phylum Chordata; class Aves; order Piciformes; family Ramphastidae; genus Eubucco; species Eubucco bourcierii. Next base: position 80,109 of record VWZE01002899.1, read on the forward strand.
CATCTCTTCTATGCCCCTTTCCAGATGCAAGTCTCTCCACTTTTCTTTTGTCTCCCAGAGACTTAACTTCTGAAGCATTTCACATGAACACAATCCCCTGGACTGTACATACATGCCTATTTTTAATAGCTACACTGTAAGCAATATTCTAATTGCATCGGTCCAGTTTTAGGTCCAGCCTGTTTACTGGTTTCAGTTTGGTCAAAGAATCATAGAATGGTTTGATCGTAGAATCACAGAATGGTTTGAGTTTGGTCACTACCTTAAAGATCCAATATCCCTGCTGTGGGCAGGGACATCTCCTACTAGACCAGGCTAATCAAGTCTCCATCCAACCTGGCTCTGAATACTTCCAGGGTTGGAATTTCCAGAGCTTATTTGAGCTACCTGTTTGTCCCAGTGCATCATTACCCTCTTGGGAAAGAAATTCTTCCTAATGTCCAATCTGAATCAAGCTTCTTCCAGTCTGAAGCCATCACCCTTCATCCTGTCACTACATGCCTTTGTAAAAAGTCCCTCTCCAGCTGCCCCCTTCAAATATTGGAAGGTTGCTCTAAGGTCTCCCCAGAGCCTTCTCTTCTGCAGGCTGAACAACCTCAACATTGTCAGCAGTGACAATGACTCTCTTTATGGCCTTGACTAAAGCATTTAATCTTTCTTCCCAAATATTGCTGTCTGTGAAGCTGGAATGCTAATATTTATGCAACTAGAGGGCTGCAGAAGAGGTACAGATAGCAGAGACATTTCAGCATGAAGTGCATTATCAGTGAGGAAATTAGATGTTTTCTATAGTGAAAACGAAAATCTTTCTCTTTTTCCCTCTAACAGATGGGAATTCAAACATTCTTTAATATGGATTAGCTCTGAACTAATTAAAAAAATAAATGAAAGAGGCAGGGAAAACTATGAATGAGAGTGCAAAGAAATGATTGTTAAGATTCCATGTTCCAAAACTCCATGAAATAGACATTTCTTGAGATCTTGCACATTTCTGCTGTGACGCATAAGTAAGGTGATCAGGATCTAGGTATCTTTTTATCTCTTGCCTAACCTTCAGCAAATTAGATTTTTGTCCCCCTTCTGCACAACAATTGAGGGAACAAACCCTTTGAATCTTTTCCCACAGAAACGAGTTTCATCCTGCAAACCATGCCCGAGTATGACATCACATGAAATTCATTTCATGAATTTTTACAGTCTACTTGCCACCATAAGAAAGGAAAGTGAGGCCTGTAGTTCATGTAAACAGCTCTCTGACATTGCTTGCTTCAGCAGAGCCAAGAGGTGTTTATAAATTCAGGAATGATGCAAAGTTGCATCAAATAGTGAAACAATAGCTAAACTCATTATTAAACCTCCTAATTTCACATTCCTCCGCTTTCCAGCACAAAGTAAAACACCAAATCATGAGAACATAAGGGATGGAAAGGGAACAAAATCATCTTGCTGCACATCCTAGAGAAACATCTAAAGCCTGGTGCAGTCAGACTTCTCTCAAATGCTGCTCTCTGGAGCTGCCACCTTTCCTCGGTCCCCACATTGACCCTTTTGAATCAAGCCAGATGCGACTTGTGGAGACATGTCAGGGAAGTGCTGAAAAGGTGACTTGGGTCTCTGGCAGCCAGTCTGGAGCTCGTTTCTATGTGAAATCTCTGGGGGCTGCTGCTTTGCAATTTCTCAGGAATGTTTAATTCTCCTCATCCCTTTGCTGAGTCTCTCTGGAGAGGTCACAGAGGCCTGTGACATCCCTGGAGGGCACTGTCTAACTAAATTAGCATGAGATAACTTTGGACTCTCTTCCAAACAAGAAAATACAAGAGAGAGAATTTCATTAAAAGCAGAAGACTAGGTGATCCAAGTTAATCCCAGCCCAGAGCTGCTGCAGAAATGTTCCCTGTTTATATTTTGACTTGACTCTCCGTTACAGAGTTCACCGGCTATAATGGAAGCAGTGTTAAGTGCACAACTTGACCTCAGTTGACCAAATCTTAGTTTCATAACCAAGACAAAAAGGAGGTTTGGCGGCTCTAAACAGTTTGATTAGCTGCTGTTACGCCTGTTTGTGTGACCACAGAGGGCACTGAGCGAATGGTGAAAGGTAAATGCTGCTGTACTTCACTCTTTATACCAGCCCTTTGATCAGGAAACACGGACTCTTTAATATCCAACACACACATGTGTGTGTAGGCTCAGCATTCACTAGCAAAGAAAATATGACCAAATCCCCAAAGTGTCTGTTTTCTAAAAAGACTTATCTATGCAAAGTTTTGTTTAGGTCCCATACACTGATGAAGGAAGAAAAGAATCTACCGCAGGAGGTAAAAAGAAAAATCCACTATAGAGAAAGGGAAGACCATCTGCTCATGCTTCTGCAGTAGCCTGTTCCCTGTGTTACTCCAGGGCAGGGTAAAACACAAAGGTAACTGAGCACACCTAGCCATGCCCCACATCATCTTCTGGTAGCAACAGAATGGCAACAAGCACCACACCAAACACGTCTAAAACATGGATTCCATTTTTTGCTCCCTACACGAACAAGATATGGAGCAAATTAGGGCTTTTTCACACAGGTTGAGGTTGTAATAGCTGGCTTTAGGGAAACAGGAGATAAAATTTTAAAAATCTGTCAAAAAAACCCTTATTGACTAAGATGGATTTATTGGAAAAAAAAAATGGGTTGGTGAGACCCAAGAATTCATACTTAGCAGTATTATTGAACATATTGCTGTTAATAAATTGAGACCACCTTAGTGCAAAATGAATGAAAACCATATTATTCCTACAAACCTGAGGTTAGAAATCAAAGTCTGACTTTGTTAACTGCTGCTTATAAGCCAATCCCATATAACAACATTTGGGATATTTTGGGACAAATACTCCTCCTTCTGAGAAGACAAGAAGAAAAGGAAAAGGTACAAAAGTTCATGTAGTTCACGTTAAGGACAGCCCAATGTGTTCTCTCCCTTCAGGAAGGAAATATTAGCATGGCCTCTTAGCTCCACTCCGAGGGCAGGGATCTGCTGTGAAACACATTTGGGGCACCAACAGACTAAACCTGGCTTCTCGCAGCTGTCTGAACTGTCTCTTTTCCACAGGGCTGCTGCTTTGCTAGGCATACCATTGCATTTGTGCACACATGGTCAAAAATTGCAGCAATTCTTCCCAGTGACCTTTTCCAGAGCTATCTGGTTTGGAGGTGCTTTTTCTAAGCTTCAGAAGGACACAGAGACGCACCAAAGGAGACAGTTGTTTCAGTATGGGAGAGAGACCGGAGAAAATGCATGAGAATCAACTCTTCCTTCTTCCTCTGCCCTGAAGTTCATATATCACCAAAATCATACCCTGAAATCAGGCATGTGGGCCCAAATCCTGACCCTTGGAGCCAGTCAGATATTTGCTTTTGACTCCTGTGAGGATGGAATTTCATTCTGAGCATAGGAGCTTGTTATAGCCAAAGGCAAAGAGAAAAAGAGTGTTTTCCACTCAGGCTCTGCTCTTCTGTGCCCCGTGGGGAACTGCTGCAATTATATCCCTATTATCATGTACTGGAAGGGCACATTTGGCACCCCATGTGAGTTTGTGTACATTGAAAAGTTTATGTAGTTAAAAAACAGAGGGGGAACTTCAAACAGGTTACTTTCTTTCAAAGACCAGACTTTATACATAAACAGTGCAGAGTTGCTCTGGTCTGGTAAGTGAATAATCAGGGGGAGAAAATGTATGTGAAATATCCAACAAGCTGGCAGAGAAAGATTGCAAAATAAGATTCTTCCTCCTTTTTAATGCCAAAACAAGAGATAACAATTTAAATTCACATCCAAAATATAAGCAAACTAACGACAAGTATTTGAATGAGAACCACAAGGAAGGCGACCTGAACTTATAGCTACAGGTTTTTGAAAGGAGCAAATGGGGAAATTAACCTGTACACTACAGGTGTGATCTCCACAAATTTCCTTTTAACTGTGTTAAATACATCCCTTTTTTCTGCCTTAACTTGGGACGTTCCAGTCCTGGGTACCAGTCCACACTAGGTTTAATGCAGTTTCACAACTTCACCCAGACTGATTTTCCTGGACCAGACCCATCAGTGTCCTGCACTTGTGAGGAGCAACATGCACGGTGAGTAACTAACTCTTGGGCTTCTTTCAATAAACACTGAAATTTCTTGCTTTTATTTGAGCTGAAGGCATTTTGGCTTGGGTTTTGCTTCTGTAAAATTCCTTCTCCTCCACCAGTTTTCACTGGACACGGGGCACAGTCTGCATTGACCAGCAATAGTATTTTGAAGTATTTACCAAAGAATCTGTTTGTTTGTTTCCCCTGAGAAAGTAGTGAGACAAAGGTGAAGAAAACTCTTGTATTCTCCAATACAGTATATGCAGAAGGACACACATTCACACTACATATCCATTCTCATGCATGAAATGCATATCCTGGTCTGTCAGTCTGTAATATGCTTAAAGGTACCACAGAAATCTAAATATTTTTTCATCATACTCGAGTTTTTACATGCCTTACCAGAACAGAACTGGACAGTGAGGAAGGATTTTGTCTTCATATGGCAGGGCAAGAAAGGAAGATGTCTTTTTTTCCAACTCCCCCAGCAATTCAATGCCTGAGGAGCAACAGGAAGAGACCATGGTGACCTCTCTGAACTCAGGGAAGCAGCTGCCAGCTCAGCAGGAGCAGCGCAGCTGATGGACTGTCCTACCTACCGCAGGAAGAGCCTTTAAGCCAGTTTCTCTGTCTCATTCTCCACATCCTCTAGCCCCCCAAATTGCACAAAATGGAAGAGCAAAAGACAACTTCCAGGAACTTCCAAAGTCAAATTAGGCTGGATAAAGAAGTCATCAAGTTAAAAGTTTCTAGTTATTCATACAAAACCCAAACAATGTAATTGCTGTATTGAGCCAGCAAGGCATAACTTTGTTTCAGATACAATTTAAGATATGCATTATTTCAACCTTCTCAAACATTTTGCCTTCAGGCATATTAATGCTTTGCTCTCTGAATTTAAACTCCTAAAAAATAGTTAAACTTATAAAAAAAAAAAAAAATTGAACTTGGCAGAAGTGAAGCAGTCCTGGCTCATATGTAGAGAAAAGCATCACCAAAAGGAAAATGCTCACTTTTATAGTTCTAGCTTTAAAGGTACCTTTGAAACTCTTCTAGCCAGTTATCACAGTGGAGTTCATCAACAACTTATCTCTTTGAGAAAGTGAAGTTATTAAGGGAATAGGAATGCATGAGTTGGTGTAAGAATGTCAGAGAAACCAGAACAGAGCTGGCATCCTGATCCTGAATGCTTTAGCGTACACATTTAGCCTTAGGCATCAATAAGGTCTCACTCACATGTATGTGGAGGAAATACACACATGTTCTTGTGCCAACACTACACAGAAATGCTACATGGCACTGAATCATGACAGAGGTCAGTCAAGGCTTCTTTTTGTTTCTCTTGTGAGGAAGCCAGAGTAAATCATTTTGTTAGCTTTAAGTGAAAGCACTTGTACTTGTGGTGGGTTAAGAGCACAGAGAGGATCTGCGAGCTGTCATGGCTCAGCTACACAGGGCAGTTCACTATGACAAAATAACTTGTACATGGAACTCACACTTAAGTATCTATTTTTCTGTTTTAGTACAGTTTTGTTTTGTTTTGCCTTTTTTTCTTGATCAAATACTTGTAAATGCTTCAAACCCCAGGATGTGCACTTAAGAGGGCTCTGTCCTGCAGCTTCATCAAACTCAGACCTCTTAAGAAGTTTAGGTTGTGCAGTTGAACAGAAGAGCTGCTCTGGGGCTCGAAGTGAAAGGCAGGAGAAGAGGGAGAAGGAGGAGAAGAGGGAGGAGGAAGAGAAGAGGATAATATTTTCTGGCATCTGCCCCAGGTTTAAAACTGTGTTTCGTTTTCTCAGACTAAATGAAAACAGTCCTCCAACTTCGGGAAATCCCTAGAACAACAACAGAAAAACATTGCTTCAGAAGGCAATTATGGTCGCTAAAATGACACATCGTTTATGAATGGAAGTACTTAGAAGAGAGTAAACTACTTCTTGATGAGAACAGCAAACAGACATTGGACCTAAATTTGCTCTTTCCTTGGCACATTTACTTCGGCAACTCAATCGCTCAAGACTTGTACTGTTGTAACAAAAAGCAGAGCCAAGCCCATTATTTCCATCAGTGACAATAAAATACTATGAAAACCTTTTAATAAAACCACAGAATGAATGATTTAATCAGTTAATGAACGTGTATACTGGTCACAAAAATAGGGGCAGCAGCAGAATCATAGAATGGTTTGGATTGGAAGCAACCTTAAAGATAATCTACTTATAACTCCCCTGCCACAGGGAGGGACATCTCCTACTAGACCAGGCTGCTCAGAGCTTCATCCAACCTGGTTTTGAACACTTCCAGGCTTGAAGCCTTCACAGTTTCTCTGGGCAACCTGTTCCAGTGCGTCATCACCCTCACAGGGAAGAATTTCCTCTTAATGTTTAAATCTAAATTGGTCCTTCTTGTCATTACCCCTAATCCTGTAACTACATACCTTTGTAAAAGTTCAAGTAGTAGTAATGATGATAACAATACATCGTTCAGCTCCAAAAGTTATAGCTTTACAGTATCCTGAAAATTTTCACAATTAGATGATCTGCATCTTACCATTCATCAGTAATGTGAACTGAAAGTGTTTATGGCTGCTTGGAGCAGTGAGCTAGATTAGTCCTACAAAAAGCATCATTCCAACATCTTGCAATAACCACTTAACAAGCAGGACCATTAATATTTTCCTCCAGACACTGTCTGCGCTCTCTTTGCAGCTCCATGCCATTAGAAGCACACAGAGGTTCTTCCCACTTGGTAAATACTATGTAAAATTGTTCCTATGATTACAGCATTTGCTAAAATGAGCATGATAATTAGGAGGCAATCCTCACTTTATGAATTTTCCACAGTAGGTTTGATGCTCTGAGATAAATCTCCAGTTCATCAAACTAGCTGTGCATGTGCTTAATTTTAAACATACTCTTACTCCACCACAATTAAGCAGAAGACTTAAGTATATGCGTGTTGCTGGAAGGGGTTTAAATCTTTAATTAGATTTATGTCCAGACTGAAGTTCTTCCCTGATTTGAGGCTTGTGAAGTACTTTGAAAGAGGAAGCACTGAATGAAAAGCTAAGGGAGACCGTTCCAGTTGTCATTTTAATGTGAAATACTACTCTACATTTTTACATGCTCAGTATGCATCAGATATCTAAGAGCCTACAATATCACCCATAAAGAAGACAGTAAATACTTTTACTTTATTTTATCTGACTCCATTGTATAAAATCTCACACTTATATCAAACCCCACAAAGAGCAATTCAAACTACAGAATGCAAAGTCTTTGCCTTGTGAATTAGTCCCAGCAGGAGAGACAGAAAGGCTGTTGGAGATAAAATAATCTCATGCAATAACTTGTGGCACTTCAGGACTGCATTCTTATGCACATATTTTAAACAGTTTGGTGGTAATTTCTCCAATTACATACTGAATTATGTCTTCTTAAAATTTTTTGTTTAAAAGTACTTTATCAATACTGACCAGCGAAGCAAGTTCCACAAGAGAATTGGATACGAATCACAATTTGAAATCAGACAGACAGGAAACTGCCACACCCCACACCACTGAAGGCATCCAGGTCCCCTGGTAGTCTTTAGAGTGAGTTTAGGTTGTGTATGGGAAATGAAATCATGTGCCAAAGGCCAAGTAAACCCCAAATTAAAATCCACAGTAATGTCTCCCTATTGCATTCATAATCCTGCTTATTACCTCTTACATCATCATAAAGCATTCCCCAGAATCAACCAGCCCACTGCTGTGCTCTGTGTATCGTGGATACGCCACAGGCTGTCCAAGTTCTACCCCAAAGGCCAAGTACTACCCACGCAGCTTTAAAAACTGTGCTCAGGGTCATCACTCATGTCTGCGTGGTGGTCATACTCCAGGATGCTGTGTGCCTTGGAATGATCTGCTGCTAATTCTCTGGCTTGCTTTATCACCAGCCCTCCAAGTTCAGATTTAGATGTTAGATTCTAGACGATGACGACAGTAGCTACAATCTACATGCTGTTATGGAAATAAAGAGTGACCCTTCAATTCCCAAGAAGGTGTCACTGTAATTACTTGCTTGGAGTGTTTTTGGACAGTGTCTTTATGGACACATACCTATATTCTAAATGGATTTCTGCTAATATTTCTCTTACAGGGATCTGTAATAGCTACCACCTCTCCCAAGTTCATATTCAGCGGTCTCCATTCCCTCCACTGTTACTTGCAAGAACAGGAATCAGAAACTTTGATGACCCGGTTAAATCACTCACTCAAGAAATTAAAGCAAACAATCAAACTAAGTAGCCTAAATATTGTTTAGGAGAAACGTGGCACCTGCATTCCATTACTGAAAGAAGAACTCAGGACCATGAAATACAGTGATCAAGTTTTCAGATAGCGCAAAAGATGTTAGCGGAGAATCAAAACAGAGCAAGTTTATTTTCTTCTGGCTTCTAACTTCATCTAGGTTTTGTAGTTGGCAGCATGTCAGGACCAACAGGCTTCCGGCAGGAGATCATTATTTTAAAACATTAACTCCCATGTTAATGTTTGATTTTGCTAATGTTTAAATTGGGATATATTTCCGAACAGGAGGATGGAAGGGAAAAAGGATCACACACAATGTTTTTTCTCCAGTGAAAGCAGTCTGAGGTAGGTTACAGAAAATAAAATAGATAAAAATATCACTCAAACCTGATTTCTTCCTTCTTTTGCATGGGAAGGGAAAAAAAAAAAAAAAAAAGATAGAAATTGCTATTATGACATTCAACCCAACATTAAAAATACACTTAAAAGATCCCTATTAAAGCTAACATAATGTAACAGACACAATTCACCCAGGTTACTGCTAAATTGAAGGGGCAGGAAAGACAGGGAAGCAGAAAGGAAGAGTTTAACAATAAGAAAAGTAAGAAATAACTTAAGAGTCATAGCAACATTGGCCAGGTTTTGGCTATCCCACTGTTCCACAGAGAGCAGCCACCTTGGTACTGTGTGTCATCAGAGCCACAGTGTTCTGAGAAAGACCTAAATGGTAGCCCATGATTGCAGGAAATCCTGAGAGATGCCACCATACTTTTCATGAAAGAGAGTTCTCAGCTCCTGGTCAAGTGGTACCTGGGGTAAATAACTGGCAAAACGGCACGAGGAATGTGGGAGTGCAGAGGCAGATGGACCACAAATAAAAGCAGATAGCACAAACAGAAATGCTGGTCTCCTGAGTTATCCTCAAATTTAGCTCCATGAAATAGGTAATGATCCCACATAAGTTCACTGATGCACACTTCAAAATAATAGATCAAATTTTTGAAGAACTTCTGCTGATTTTAAGCAACAAGGCACCATGGTGAAGCACCTGAACCAGCTCTGAGTTGGATATCTCAGGATCCACCATGTGCAGTTCTCTCTGTCAGCCACCCTCATCCCCATCCTCGTCGCAATTCTGACCGCATGGTGTGTATTTCCCTCTCTGTTGAAAGCCTTGTGTAATGCTACTGTCATGCCTTAAAATTCAGCTCACACCTCATCTAGTTTCCACATTTTTTCATAACAGGAAATGTGATTCATACATGTCTTTAACTACATGGATCGATGTACAACACTGAGCTGTTGCAATAGCAAAAGGGGGGAAGCAAAACTGTTCCAAAAATTCAGAAGAATGAAGAGTGGAAAGAAGAAAGAACTTCAAGCCATGATTTTTCCAGTGATACTCCACAGGACCTTCAGGGAGATCATGTCCCAAATATTGACATCCAACTACCAACAACCATGAACTTTTGTCCTCTGCAAGGACATCTTTGGTCAGAATTTTGTACTTCTCTTTACGTAACAAGGCAGCCTGCAGTCAGACACTGCATTTAGATACAAATGAGTTTTCATCCAGGTTTCAGAGGGCTGACGTTGCTGAAGCAATGTCCCTTCCAGGCAATCTAACCAACAAAAGCCTGCACGGAATAGGAAATTAGAACAACTGCTTCTGAGATGACATGGGTTATTCCCATTAGTTTAGTCAGCATGATGCAAAACAAAAAAAACCCTTATGTTACACTGAGAGGAAGAAGAATAAATATTACATTTTTCTTTCTAGAAGTAACCACACAGATTTTCATTTCAGTTGTGCACTGCAAAATGATGTGGTGGACTGTTCAATGGGAAGCTACGAGAAATACAACAAAGTAAGAGAAATAAGACAAATACAGAATGCTGCCATTTTTGAGGACGGCAGTTGCCAGAGGTATAACATTAACAAACTCTGTCTACTATAAAAAAAGTAATCTGCATTTTGTTAACCAGTCAGTAGCTCCACTATTACTTTGTTGTCTTGTGTCTAAATAATGGAAGTAGAAGTGTAACCTAAAACAAGAAATATCTGTCAAGCAGGAAAGCTCAGGATGCTTTTTAATAACACACCGCAGATTGCTGCTCTGCTGTGCTGCTGCTGCGTTTGAACTCTTAGATAGTATCAGCTGAGGAACATTGTACTGTTCTCTGTACACTTCCCTCATCACCACAGTATCTGAAAAGCTTCCAGTAGATCATTAAGCAATGTGACTAACCTCCCTCATTTGTGGTTTTCTCCATTCTCTCTCTCATCCTCTCCCCAAGGGAAAAGCTCTCTTTGTGTGCAGTGTTTTGGTTTATTGTGCTGGTTTGGGTTTGTTTTAATGTTGTGTCTTATCATGTGCATGAGCTCTGCATTTCTAACAAAGAGACACACAGTTTTATCTCACTTAACTTCTGGCTGTGCTGCTGGCATGTGATGGGGCATAACCTATATTCCCTGCCCTGCCTCTCTGTTCCAGCAGACACCATCCTGCTGCTCTCATACGTGCCTGAAGAACGCACAACAAGTTAGTGCAAAGAACAAAAAGATCAACCAAGTCAGAGGAAAAGAGAAGGGTAGGAGAAAGGTCTCATAAATTATTCATGGCTCCTGAAAGCTCTTGTGTTTTGTAAGTTGGATGGTCTGGGGTCCTCAGTTCAAGATGGGAAACTACTGGAGAGAGTCTATGAGGGTGCTTAGTAGACTGGGGCATCTCTCTTATGAGGACAGACTGAGAGACCTGGGGTTCTTCAGCCTGAAAAAGAGAAGAGTGAGAGGAGAACTTCTCAATGTATACAAATAGTTAAAGGTAGAAGTCATGATGATGGGGCTGGACTTTTTTTCAGTGGTGCCCAGCGATAGGACAAAGGGCAAAGGATACAAACTAGAATGCAGGAGATCTCACCTGAATTTAAGGAGAAACTTTTCCACTTTGAGGGTGACAGAGCCCTGGAACAGGTTGCCCCTAGCGATTGTAGAGATTCTCTTTCTCTGCAGACTTTCAAAGGCTGCCCAGACATTGTGTTCCTGGGCAACCTGATCTAGGCGTACCTGTCCTAGCAGGGCAATCGAACTGGATGATCTCCAGAGGTCCTTTCTAACGCCTACTATCCTGTGATTCTATGACTACAGGAATCACTTTCTGTGATACTGAAGAGCACAGTGAGCACAACTAAGCTTCCAGTACAGGCAGATACAGAGTAGCAATATTTGTCTGCTATGCATGGAGTGCATATATAAGGTTCTTTCATTGCCATTATACAACTACATGCATGGAGATGGTTTTTCATATAAAATGCAGATTTAAAAAAACAACCACCACCAAAAAACTTCAAAAAAAGCTAAACTCGCCCCTTTTCCTCCATCCCAGCAGCATGTGTGGAGCACAATGCCTGTAGCTCTGCACATCTCCCTGTAAGGGGAGATGACATCTTGGGAGCATATGTGTCATTTTATTAAAGTCCAGACTGAAAGGCATCATGTTAGGTAAAGTATTTAAGTTAATGTGGAAAGCTATTTCAGTGTTTATGCATTCACCAATTTGGTATCAAAACACTGGGGACTGTCTCAGTTCCCCCAGTTGACATTTCTAGTGTCTTCACCTCTCTCAGTGCAAGTCTGGATGTAATAAATGATATAAAAACACTCCCTGTTTCTGCAGCACTTCTTAGCCCATCTTGAAATGGCTCAAGAAAAAAAACAAATATCTGTTACAATGTTATTGATGGGGAAAGTGAGTGAAAGAAAAATGAGAAGACTCAAAATCAGCCAATAGATCAGGGCTGAGGCCAGAGCAAAACTTCAGGGCTTGTACACCCCAAAATATCTGTCTGCTGTCAAAGCAAGAGCCACAAAATGGTCTGTACTAATCCCCAGAATCTGCTGTACAATGAAAGGAAAAGTTATGATCATGCGTGTTAGTGTATGTACAAAATTCATTAATTCCTTTTTACCCTACAGATAAACTTCTGTGCAAGTTACCAGAGCCCAGCATCATCTGCTGTTTGAGTTCTGGCGTTCAGAAGTGTCACAGGGGAGTTGAGGTCCCATCCTCTCAGACAGAGGAGACAGATAAAACCAGGACTGAATCTGTAATCATGTGTTGAGGATCAGTGGTTGGACTTGATGATTCAAGGTTTCTTCCAAACAAAACCATGCCACATTTATGTGGCATATTCTATGACACATCTGGAAGGCTTCACTCTCCCAAAACTTAAACAGGAAAGCCAGACTAAAAGCTAATATAGAATCACAGAATAGTAAGGGTTGGAAAGGGCCTCTGCAGATCATCCAGTTCAACTGGCCTGCTAGGACAGGTATGCCTCGATCAGGTTGCCCAGGAACACATCTAGGCAGATTTTTAAAGTCTTCAGAGAAAGAGAATCTCCACAGTCTGCAGAGGTAACCCGTTCCAGGGCTCTGTCACCCTCGAAGTGAAGAAGTTTCTCCTTAAATTCAAGCGAAACCTCCTGCATTCTAGTTTGTACCCATTGCCCCTTGTCCTATCACTGGGCATCACTGAAAAAAAGGCCAGCCCCACCCTCACGACCTCCACCCTTTAGATATTCATACAGCTTGAGGACATCCTCTCTCAGTCTTCTCCTTTCTAGGCTAACGAGCCCCAGGTCTCTCAGCTTCTCTTGTAGGAGAGATACTATTATGGTTTAATACAAGAAAGGCCAGGAGCAGGGCTCAGCAGCATAGGGGACACATACAAGCCTTATGTCCTGCTAGGCTCCAGGAGAAATCTCAGGGTTTGCCTGTTGCCTTCAGACAGCAATGTGTCTGGAAAAAACATGTTTTTATTGCAAGATCTTGCTGAACATTACTCCTTGCATCAAGAAATACAATTTCTGGCACAAAATCAGCTGCTCAAGGGTCAGCCCAATTCTGCCCCCAGGCTAATCACTGCAGGCAGAACAGATGGGAAGGAAAAGTTGGAGCAAATTTGTCTCCTCATCATGAAATTTTGTTGCTTGGGACTCAAACTGCAGCACTGATCTCAACAAGCACCAAAAGAAACCCAAGTTTGTTCATTCTCAGAAGCCAGAAGCATCACTCTGGGTTTACCTGCTTCAAACCATGCTGAAATGGTATATTGCTAGACAAATTCCCAAATTGTTTAGGGAAGCTGTCTAAGTCTTCTGATAATTTGGCTTGCTTTTCACCTTGAAACAACTCTGCCTCACAGAGGCAGCAGGAATGATGCAGACATCCATATCAATGGATCAGACTTTTGCACCCCTGAAGGAATCTGGAGATGTTACAAAGGTGACAAAGTACAAGCCCAAATGATGCATGTTGCTGTAAAGCAATACAATAAGTGATGCAAGAGCAATTGTTTTCATAAACAAGTAGGCAGAGAAAGGCCCAAAGCATCCTGCCAAGTGCAGCTTTTTTTCTTTCCTTGTTTTTTCTTTTTGTTTGTTGTTTGCTCTTTTTTTTGTTTTTTGTTTTGTTTTGCTTGTTGTTTGGTTTGGATTTTAAAGAAATAGGAAGTTAAACATTGTCCAGACATTTCCTGGTTTAAGCTTAAGGGCCTATGCTCAGAGTATTCACACTGGGACTTCACTCTCCTCTCTCCATAACATTATTTCAGCTATTGAATAGTGCTGCCACTGGGAAAATATGTACATTTCAACAAAGAAAAATAAATTGCATTTGCGTTCTCACTTCAGCTCCCAGTTTCTGGCTGGAGTGGTGCCAGTGTTTCAAGGTGCTGACTATCTCCTCCCAGGAAAACCCAACAGATGGGACAGGGAGCTAGGTTAGGGCTCAGCAGCTAGACCCAAACACATTTAGTCCCACATCAGAGGAAGGCTCTTTTCTCCCCTTACCTTCTCCATTTTGAGTACCTTAGAGTTCAGAACACGTACACCTGAAGACAGTAGCCAGAAGGGAACGAGGACACATCTGGCACTGCTGCAGTGTGGCCACAGCTAAGAGAAACACGGTTCCTTTGCCGCCCGCAACCACAGGAAAGTCCCTCAATCATGCTCAGATGAAGTTTCTCTTCAATGCAACAGGAATAATCTCCTATTCCTGGGATACAGCTGGACCAACATGAGGTGGGCTCCAGAGTCTGTGCACGCCAGATCAGAGGACCCTGCCCCTTTCTACCAGCTTTTAAAGATGGGCACAAGACAGGTATTTTTGCAAATAACCCTAAGTGTGTGTCTGTTCACAGAAGCTAATTAAATAAAACAGCATTTGGTGGCAGTGGAGGGAGGGCATGAAACATGAGCCTCATCAGAAATGGGGAGCTGGGGTGAAGGGGGTTCCAGCTCACATTTGCAGAACACTTTTTGACTACTAAGAGTTTTCCTCTTTATAAAACAAAAACTTTGTTCAGTTCAGTTCACTCACCGTGAATAACTAACTGGGGTATTAAAAGCTTTAAACCTGTTAAAGAAGTAATATTAACTTGGGTATAAATATAGCTGAAATAATCCAGACAGTTTTATGACCTTACACCCCCAAATGAAGGTGAAATGCAGAATTCTTTCCCCAGGAATAGTGGTAAACACAGCTAACAGATGGAAGAGCTGAATGGAAATTTCAATAAAATCGGCCACAAAGAAGCATTTGTAAGTGCAGGGGTGCTCACTTAAAAAAAAAGGGGGAGGTGGGGGGGAGGGAAAAAGGCTAAAAAATGGAACTTTGTTTTATTTTGATAGAGTGCCAAAACAGTACTGCATTCCTTAAAGAGTAGAATAAAGGATTGAGTTAGACTGGCCTTCTCAACACCTCGGCAAAAGCCCCCATGGGTCTCATTTTGCTGGGATGACTATTTATATGACAGGTAAGGGAATAATTTTGTGGGATTCAGTTACACTAGGCCTCCCTGACCTCCGGGTCAAAAGAGCAAACGCAAAAGTGACAATGTGGATAATTGCCTGTTTAGGATAATGGAATACTGATTGAGGGTCAATTATTGTAACACCTGAAAGATAAATGAGCTGATGTGAAAGGTTCAGCAGAGATAGCAAACAAGGGGAACTGTCTGTATGCACCATGCAGAGCACAGGCTGCTGTGTTTGATAGCAGGGAAGCCTATTTCCTGAGCTGAACTACTAAAGCTGAGCAGTTTCCAAGCCCTAAAATATTTCAGTTTGTAAAACATGTCATAAAACAGAAATTCAGCTCAACTGCCCAAAGCTGCAGGATTAAAGTAATATTATTTAACATGCTACCCAATTAATTTCCATTATAGCTCTTGTCTGTGCCTCACATCCCAGACTCATTCTTTCTTCTGTCTCCCAAGTGAGCTTTTTTCCATCGTTACACAAATAAAGAAAACTAGCTTTGACATTTGTGTTTCTAAGTCCAAGCAAAAGGGAAAACACCATCCAGGCTGCTGCTGCAAAGGGGCACTGTGGTTCACGGCATTGGATTTTGCCCACAGAGTCTTTGGAAACTCCTGCACGTGGGGCTAGTTTGGTTTTTGCATCGCCTTTGGGTGGTGTGACTCCTGTAACATTCCTCAACTTAGTTTCCTTTCTATTCCTTGTGCCACACAAAAGATGAAGATCGCAGAATGGTTAGAGTTGGAAGAGATCTCAAATATCATTTAGTTCAAACACCTCTGTCCTGGACAGGGACACTTCTTTCTTGAGAAAGATTTTTTTTCCTTCTTTACACCTTATACCAATACATGATTTGGGTTGGGCGAAGGCATTTTCAAGGGGAAATCACATCTGACCTCATTTTAGATTCACAGTCCAACAAGAGGTCAGTCACTATTCCCACTCCCGTGTGAAGGCACATCACCAAAGCTGGGCTTTGAGGGAGCAATATGCTGAGAAACTCTCTTCCACAGAAGTGACTGAAGTCCACCTCAGAAAGCCTGTCTCTGGTGCGCAAAAACTATTTGCCTATCACTCAAAATGTCCATCTTGAGCATTACACGAAGGAGCAATAGGAAATATCTACACAAACAGCAGAGTTGTTTGGAAAGAGCAACTTTGATACCAGCTACAACTTTCAAATCCCCATATGTGCAAGGTAAAGGATTAAAATTAAGCAACAAGAGCCCGAGTGTCCCGCTAGAAACAGCTCTGGTTGGAACAACAAGAGAGAGTAATTCACATGACTTTGTGTAAGGAAACAAAGCAAGAAAGTCCCAGCCCTAGGCCAGCGATTGAACACTGTCTCATAGTGACTAATTTCCGACTAGAACCCCACTGCTTTGGTTTTCCTTTCCCTCAGACAAGATGAATCACTGCATGCAGGCTGACAGACAGAAGACATCCTTTTCCTTCAGCTGCCAGACCCCTCATGATCTTCCCATATGATAAAAGCCCATCCAGCAGTGATGAGAGACTTCTGAAACTCACTGAAATCCTCAAGGCTTGGACAATTACTGAGATATTTTTCAGCATGGAGATAAGTTAGCTCTTATTTCATTTTCATTTCCAGTGCATTTAGCTTCTGCAGGGAGCATACCCCTCAAGTATTACACATTTTAGTCTCAAAGCTATTTATCATCCTTGCAATTTGCTACCTTGGTGCTTTTGTTATTTAAAACTCCCTGTAGCAGTAATAAACAAACACAGCTAAAACCACCTTCTACAAGCCAAGCTCACAGGAAGACACACACGCTTCAAGGAATAAATCCCACCATGTTTTCACTTCCCATGCAAACATGTTTTCTGTCTTGTCCCATGTTTGGGTGCTGGCATTCTGAGAGGCATAAACAAAGGTTTCTAATGCAGAGATTGTTCCATGTAGACACAAAAGTGAAAGTCAGGGCTCCCTGTCTTTCTTCCCACCCATGTCTGATGGGTAGGGAGGGACCTGCATCACTACTGGGGCTATCTCAACAAAGCATCCCTGAGCAGAGCCTGCTCTGCAAGCCAGCTGTGATGAGCCATGCTGGCCACTTAAAATCTGCAGAAGCTGCGGTAACTGTTAAACGTGGGTCTGAATTCTCATCAGTTCCAGGAACTAATTACCACCACAACCAGTGCCCTGTAAAGCACTACATTTCAGTCTACACCAGTCCCACGGGGGATTCTTGTTCTGAGGCTCCTTGTACAACAGAACCGAGCCTTCAAGAGCAGCTCTGTGCTTGAGTGCTATGTAACATCCACCAGGTAAGGCATGTAAAAGTGACACTTACAACTAGATCTGTTCCTTGAGAGAAATACTGCTGCTGAATGAATAGACAACTAGGTGTGAGGGTAACTGATTCATTAGCACACATCTGAAAACTGCCAACCAGGCTTTCCTGCAGCAGTGAAACAAACATCTTAGCCCTCAAAGAGATCAGCAGTGACTTTGCAAAACGGACTAGGGCAACGTGTCATTCCACTCTTTATTTTGGGGGAATGTTAGATTCTGAATCTTACACCTTACTTCCTATTGGTTCAACTTAAGAGGGATGTCCCTTATCCTGTAATAGGGACCTGGGGCTGCAGGAGTTGCTTCTGAGTATTAGTGTTTTGGCTGATGTTGATTCCTGGCTCAGTAGTTCTTCTGTATGGCATGGCAAAGGAGCTACTGGCTAATGTCAGCTTGCTGGCACAGCACATGCCTCATCGGTCTGAGTAAGCTCTGACTTAGAGGGTCTTTGCTGCTCCTCAAATAGTCCTAAGATTTCTTCCACAAGAGGAAGTCTCTCAAAGTCCAATAATTAAAACTTCTATCATTCCATTTGAAGGTGTCTTCAAAAATGTTCAATAGAGACTGTGTGGAAAAAAAGAGTAAGGGAAAGAAAACTTGGGATGGTAGTGACCTAGGAATGTGGTATATAGATGTGTAAGGAAGTAAAAGAACCCTTACGTTCCAAAAGGAGAAGAATATCCACCATTTAACTAGGAATGGAAGAGGAATATGATCTGTTGTACACAAAATCCAACTCAAATAAGTAACTTCAGGAGATGATAGCAAACCAATCTGCAGAGGAGGAGTCTTTCTGTATAACAGAAAATTCCTAGTGTTATGCCATCTTCAGCTAACTCACATAGTTTGAAATATGAGAATAAATAAAAACAAAAGAAATTTCATCAGCAGAGAAGTTGGTAAGTCTACTTTGTCAGCTAACAAAGTTCTGAAAATGATTTGTTACATAATTTACTAGACATCGACTTACAACAGTCTTATATTTGAGGGTTTGATAAAGATGCTGCAAAAGACAATTGCTTACTGCAGTTTTGGAGGAGATTTTGAAGAATGATGGACAGGTTAAAGGGGCTTTTCCCTTGGGTACTAGGCTGGGCAAATTCCTTACCAATATTATTTTAATGCTGCTGGGCTTGATGCAATACTAATTATGATGGTGTCAGAGGAGCATGGGTTTGGTTGTTTTTTGGTTTGGTTTTTTTTTTTGTTTGCACTTTTTGGGAGTCTGTTCTTTTATGGTTTTGTTTGTTCAGGGGTTTTGTCAGGTTTTTTCTTATTATTAACATTAATTTCATTTTCTCATCTACATTTCAGTAAAGACAAACATTCTGAGCTATTAAAAAAGACATTACAGTAACTTGGTGTAATAGTCTGAGCTCAGAAGTAAACCTACTGGAAGGAACCTTGAACTTCATGCTGAGAGCTGATCAGATGTAAGTACAAGAAAATGTGAAACTACCTTTAAAAAACATGTTTTTTTTCCTCTTGCTTTTGTCACAGATGTGGTTTGGTGTTTTGTTTTTTGTTTTTTTTTCTCCTCCTGGAAAGAATAATTTTTTAAGCAGCAGCAGCAGTACAGATTCACAATCTGTGATTGACGGCAAACTTAAAAGCAGATTCCTAAGCCAAAACCATGCTGCACTCAGTAAAAATTAAAAAGGGTTGAAGTCAACACAGTGCTTAGTTTGTTTTCAGACGGGCTGCCAAGGCTCTGCACTTTTCCCCTGTTTCTCTGTGAACAGTTCATATGCTGCTGTTGTGCTGAACTACTAACACAACACAGAATGATAACAGAGAAAAGATGCAGGCCTGACTCAAATGATTCTTAAAGACACTCTCATATCCTTTACATGAAACCAAAAAGTCAATTGCAAGCTGCAGGCAGCCATGAGAATTCTCAGCCAGCACCACCATAAGCAGCACATGAACCCTGACAGCTCTCTGATGTTTCATCATACAAAAACCAGATGCGAATAAGGAGAGCCATCCAGAATGGTATCCCAATTCAGCTTCAGCACTGCAGCTTAATGTCTGGCATCACTGCTGACCCCAGGATTATGTGACACCACAGGTTTCCCTTCTCACTCTGATCCCTAAACCCCACATCCCCATACCTCATCAGTTTCACACAAATGAAGAACCCAAGAGCTAGGATGGACAAGTGTGACTGGGTAAGGAGGATTTGCCTTGCCATGGTACAGAGAAATCAGAAGAATCAACTAGAATGTGACACGCTGCAGAAGGAAACACCTGAAAACAGGTTTTATATTTTGTGACACTATGGGCTTTGTGGGGCTATGGAGACTGGGAGAGAAAGAAACATGAAACATCACATTTCAGAGGAAGAACTAAGATTAATGCTAATGGCTGAACTCTCCAATTAAAGGGAGGCTTGCAAAGAGAAACATTAATTGGCAGTTTAAGCATGCATCTGAGACTTTCAAGTTTTTACAACAAGGATGAAAATGAAGTAATTTTTCCTGCTGCTCTCCAAGAAGTTAATATTCACAAATCTACTCATGCTTGGACGCACTACAAAAATGCTGAGAACATGCAGGATGGAGAAAAAGCTAATTACCAATGAAGTAGTAGTGACAGCAAAAGAAAAATCTTCTGAAGTATAGGCTTAAAGTTTCCACAGAGAAAAGCTTAGAGTTGTTTGCATATTTTTCTTTAAAACATTATCTTTAAATGGTTTATGAAATAAAGAGGAGATTGTTAACACATAATATGTGGATGGTATGTGGTCTCTACTGAAAAAGCCAGACAGGAATCCTGAGAACAGCAGGGACGGGCTGCCCAGCCACGACATGTGCCATTCTAACAGCCAATAAGCAGTGATGTATGAACTTCTACTTCACACGGGGTTTAATCTGCCATACCAGAAAATGGATGTCCAGCATTCTCCCTAAGGAGAAAAAACATTTATTTTAACAATAGTCATTTACTTCAGCAGGTCTGTATCAGTCTGTTTCCTTATTTACAGTGAAATAAACCTTTTGCTGTTCAGATAACATTCTCCTTGGGGCAGGCGCAGCTTATCGGAGCTGCCGTCTGTGAGCGGGTCCAGATCACAAACAATATGCTCGTACCAGCTCTGCTGCCTTGGAATCTGGCAACAGAAAGCAAAGTACAAACTGCTTTCTGAGCCTTTCTTCAGCATGGCTGGGAGAGGCTTGGCCCATTTATACCAACAGTGAGAGACAATAAGAGTAAGAGTGTCAATGGGCTCCTTGGAGAAAAATCCTGGTTATGGGTTGGGTATCGTGGCTGGGAATTCAACCAGCCTCTTAGCTCATATTCTTCTGATGGACCCTTAATCCATTCACTCACCAAAACACACAGACATAAACCCAGCAAAGGCTGGGAGCAAGACACTAGTACTTTGTGCCACCATGCTCTTGCATCACTTGCCACTCAGTTGCCAGTAGCTCATCGTCTCCCACAGACTTAATTCATTTACTTGGAGGAAATTCAACACATGCTTCAGGCAGATGAGAAGTTTTTCCCACTTGCTCTGTATCCATATCCACATGAAAATGTGGTGATGTGGTCACTGGGCTGCTGTAGAGGAGCTGCCCTTCCTGTCTGCCCCTGTTCTCCTTCCACCAGCCACTGTCAGTGTGTCACAGACAAACCCCATGCTAGTAAACGGTGTGCCTGTCCTTTCTTTATACCGTGATCCAAGCTGGCTTGACACCTTTAATTTTAATTATAAAGGCTTTGAGAAGCCCATCTTTATCCACAGCTGACACTTCTGTAAGATGTCTCAGGAAAAAAAACAACAAACAACAAACCTCCTGGCCTGAAGTTCCAACAAGGCAATGAAAGAAGGGTTGGTCAGAAGTTTTTAGGTCCACCAGCATTAAACCAAAACCACATCATGCTTTCTGTGAGAGAAGTCCAGCTGTAAAGTCCCTGGAGGTCCTGAAGCAGCAAAAGGCACTGCTTCAAGCCAAGGTGGAGAAAGTGAGGACAGCCTCCTGCCTGGTTTGACAAACAGTTCCATCTTTGCACCTCCTGTATGAGCCTAAACCTCTATATAATATTAAATTGCCGTTAGCAAGGGATACATTAATAATCAGGGATACATAATACATAATACATAATAAGGGATTTCTCTGTGGGCTGTGCTGCGGCTCAGTGTGCTGTGACCCGCTGCCTTCAAAATTATAATCCCTTCACTGAACGAGACACAATTAAAAATAATATAGTATTTCAAAGGACTAAGTGCTCCCATATGGAGGTCAGTTTTTTAAGTGTTGTAATTTGCCAACTATAAATATACTGGAATTGTTTTAATGAAATATCCTGTGCTATTATGTAAGTACAGTATTGTTTCCATTCACACTTCTGTTTGACACAGCCACTCCAGATGTTCTACGTCCTTGAGACATTCTTCAGGCAAAAAAAAGTGTATAATCACACAGGCACGTTTAAATATGTATGTGTATAAACATGTATGTGCATAAAAACCAACTTAATAAAACCTAATGTTAAATGCTTTAACATTTATTAGAGGTTCTCTAGGTACGTCTTAATCTTCTTTTAACAGACCTGCAATCATGTAACTCACACCCTTAAATTACCAAGATCCTAAGTTGTAATAAAAACAAGAATAAAAGTTGACTAGAAGGTCAAAAACTGTCAAGTACTAGCAAGAGAAAACACAGAGAGATGCAGAGGCAGCAGAGAGGTCAAGTGCTTCTGCAAAAATTCAGGTACTGCACCTCCAAGTGTATTGCGGCAGTAGGTGACTGGTTACTGCTGGTTTATTTAATAAGGCTTCACATAAATTCCAGCTGCTAACCATGTGAAAAGCCCATCTTGGAACAGAAGGGCTTCTATTCTCCTGCCATGCCATGATCTTGCCTTCTACCCAGTTCATGGGGAGCTGCAGCCATGTCAAGGGCTGAACACATCCCATGGACCATTTTCCTGCATTCACATTCGATTACGGTGCTTGAGCTGTCTGAACGAACAATCTCTGGATTTAAGGAAAAACCACCTCATTTTGTGTAGCCCTGCGTGTGGTTTGGTAATAATCCTGGCACTGGGCTGCACAGCAGTTCTGTCAGAGCTTATTTGGTTGTGTAAAAAAACCCCACAAAACAACACAAAAAGTTTTTGAAAGGTAATATCTACTGCTATTGGATGTCTATTTTGGAACAAAATAAAGGTATAAGTACAAAAATTCTCTCCTAAATGCAATAAATAAATACTACATTTTTTTCTTCTTCTCTACTGACAGCACGGTGTATTAAGGCAGTGGTTTTTCACTTTAACATTTTTAATCTCTTTGCAAGGTTCTTAAAGGAAAAGTTAATTATTTCTTATGCAGTCCAAAAGCCTCCCTCTGGAGACCTACATCAAGTGTCTGTAACACAAGCTGAAACTACATTTAACAACATCCACTGTGCCAAGTTCACTCCTTAAAGAGCAAAAGCTTTCAAATTGCTGAAGTTTAAGTGTTTTAAAACACACGTGTACAAATGGCAGAACTTTTAAAGCTGGTTGCTGCTGCCCATGTGACTTGTCCAGGAGTGGACAGCCTGGGAGGATGGTGAGGACAACCCTGACCAGCAACTCCATGATCACAAAGAAATCCAGGCCTGAAGCCAGATGGATGAAGCACATCTAACATGCTGGCGTTAGCTAAAAACATCAGAGGGAGCAGGGAAGTACTCCCTGTACTCATCATTAGCGAGTACCAGCCTTAGTTTTGGGACTCTCACTACAAGAAGGACATGGAGGTTCTGATGCTAGGGAACTTGGTTTATTTAGCATCACCAGCCTCGGTAGAGTTAGATGATGGACTCGAAAATCTTTTCCAACAGAAACAATTAAATGATTAACACTACTCACAGTTATTTGTGGAAATAAAATAATCCAGGTGCTATCCCCAGTTCGTGTTTCCCTGCTGCAAGTGGAGTTCAGCTCCAACTCTTTTTCACCCCAGCAGCCCACTTTTGACTCGGGTGCAGCCTCCACTCAGCATCTCCAAGGACGACTGCAGGTATTTTTGCCAGGCATGATGTTCGTTTTGCCTTCTTTTTTTCCAGGGTCTGCACAGCCTGTGCAGTGGCCCGGTGCAGACATGCAGGAAGGGCTGGGCAAACCAAAGGGGGTTTGCTGAAAGGGTGACCACTGGAGCTTGGGATGAGGGTACAAACAGTTCTGCATCTTTTGTTTTCCTCTTTTCTAACAACACTGTGGTCATGTGTGCACATCACTTTCTGAGAAGCGCTGCTTCGTCTCTCCCCCATAAAAATGGTCTGTTTCCTCTCAGAAAACTAATGAAAGGAAGAGCTATGCAATAATTTACAGTGTATGAGACAGTTATTACTGTGCAATGATATAAAATGGTGATTATACCAACTGAGAACTTCGGTAAAACTCATTCACTGAGTAAATTCAGGTTTGGCACCCATGCGTCTCAAATAAAATGATCCAGGGCAACACACACATTCCAAATCCCAATCACCTTACTCATTCCCATAGTTTCATCATGACTATTCACTCTGTGTATTTGTGCCACAATCAGTACAGAAGATGAGAAATCACAAAGCTGGTTTGTGTGAACAGGACAGGGAGCACTTCTCCTCCCATGCCAGTGCATCATAGCGAGATTGTGGGTCCTGTCTGTGGCTTTTACACATTTCCTAGCACAGCTTAGAATGGGAAAATGAGGACAGATAACTGTTCCTGCTCACCACCCAAACCACTAGCAGATGAGTTCTGTTGAGTTGGACCTGTTTCACAGAGTTGATAAAACCCAAGAGTTCAGCAGTGTCACAGCCTGGCATCCACATTAAACCTGAGTTTTTTAATTAGCTAATGCGTGTGTTAGGTTTTAATGGATGCCAACATAAATAGATGTGCTTATTAAGGACCTGAGTGCACTCACAACAGCTTAATAAAGCATTTTTATTGTCATCATTTATTGCCACATTTTTTTCCACACTTGGAGCTGTGTAAGTCCAAAACAGCCCCCCCAGAAGTCATGAATTTGCTTAGGTGTAAATCTGTGGTTACTTTAGATGTTTATCAGCCTGGAAGGAGACTGGGTCATAGAACTTAAATATTGCTTTGATTTAAGCACTGCTGAGTTCAAGCTGGCTGTAACCAGATCCTGAAGAATCACTCCAACTCAGGAAGGGAGGAGCAAACTTTGTAAGTTGGAGATAACTCTATTCCTTTATATAGTTTTATTTAAAAATATGACTTTAAATATGATGTCCTGCTTTATGAAATAGCTACTAAAGAAAATTAGCTTTTAGAAGGTTCTCAAACCATTCAGCATCAGCTTTCAGCTCCTCAGCATCTTTTACTTTCTTTATCTTCTTCCTCCTTTTTCAGATCAACTATCAATGTCATTAATAGTACAATACATTGAAACAGAGCTTTCATCCCAGGAAGGGTTTGTGCAGAAGAATCTATAATGAGGAATGCAGTGGACCACACCACTGTTGAAACCCAACTGTGCCTGGAGCGAGCACAGTCAGGTTTAAGAGTGGTCACAAAATGCTAATTACACATGACAGGGAAGAAAAAAGGCAGTTCTAGGAACAACAATCTCCTGAGCCAGAGCTGGTGGGCTGATCAAGAACAACTCACTACCAGAAGATGACGCCTAACTGAAGCACAACTCAACTGTCACAGTAGATGTTTCTTGAAGGATACAGCTGACCACGAGTGAGCATGAGGAACCGGAGAGGAGCCAAGCAGATTGGTGAAGCCCTTAGCACTATAGATATAGGGAGGCAGATACTGGAAGAAATTACACCAGCACAAACAAGGGCATGGCTCCACAGCATACCATCATTAAGGTGGGAGCAGCAAAAACACATACAAAGCCACACAGAAAACATGAAGCTGCGCCGACTGTGGCAAAACCTCCTATGTGGAGGCATTTACCAGAGAGCAGCTGAAATGCTGTGGGTATCTTCTAGTAACATGTGATATATCCCCAGACAGCTTTCCCTTGTGTCAGCAAGCTCAGACAGGAGAGATCTTGCTCTAACCACTCAGGGGTGCTCCTTGCATTTTTCCACTCAAACTTGCTCAACTTAACAGCTCTGCTTTACAAGACTTCACCATGGCTCAAAATTTATGAGGGAAACTTTCTAAGGTAAAAGGGCAGGCAGGTGCCTGGTTTCCCCTGACAACCAGCACAGTGCTCCTACACGTGCTGCTGAACATCTCCCTAGACTGGCTCCTTAGGTGTCTGAAGAGGAGGCTGAAGAGCAAGAGATTCAGCTGGCACCTGTGGCAGCTGGCATTTCCACAGAGACATGAGGAACTTTTGCAGCAAACTCCTCTGGATTTCAACTTTCTCACAAACAAGAATTTCAACCAAAGATTGCCAAAAGGTTTTCAAAGACACACATCTTTCTGCATACCTAGTTGAAATGATGACTTCAGGAAAACCCATGGAGGTTGTTTCTTCCCACAACCAGGCAACTGCTGGCAGCTTGGCATCAAACCAGTGAAACACAAAATGCAAGTCAGGAGCAGTTAATGAATGAACGAACTGTGCAGGTCAGAGTGCCATAAGGTTTCGTGCCCAGAAACACCAGTTTGGAAGGCAAGGAGAATAATGAAATACAAAGGAAAAGAAGGAAGCTGGGGTGAGAATGTCCTGATGTGCTAATTAATTCTTGATTCATTCTTCCACTGCAGGCAAGTAAGAAACTATTAGGAATTTCACAAATGTCTGTGCAAGTTGTGGCCCCAAATTTTGACTATGATGCTGACTATGGCAGAAAGAAATTATTCAAAGTGAGGCAAACATGTGAGGCATAAATATGCCTTACCCTTGACAGAAAAGAACTGACACATTTTTGCCTACTTTAAGCTCAAAATTCTGAGTATAAAATAATGCAAACAAACAAACAAACAAAGTATGGTCTTAAAAAACGCCCTTAGTTTGCTGAGGTCAACTTTTTAAGGAAGCCAACACTCAAACTGGACTGGACCTAACTTTCACAGCTTTTTGCAAAGGTAATGCAGGAATGAAACGGAGAATGTAGCAAACCCTTAAAGATCTTGAGCTCAGCAGTTCATGGAGCTGTATTCAAGCCCTTCCTTTCTTGGTGGACTAAGGCTCCACATCTCAAAGCACTGGTATTGATTACCAGGTCTTATCCCTCTGGAGTCAGTTGTCTGTCAACAACACAGAAGCTCACACCTTTCCGTCTGTCAGTAAGTGACCAGTCAGAGGATTTCTCCAAATGAAAGATCTCCAGTCCTAAGTGGAAGAAGGTACACCATGCATTGCTTTGAACAGGCTGTTTTGGTTGCCTTCCCAACACTGCCCAACCAGCTACTCACCACTGAGTGTCACAGCATCCCAGTTTGGATGAAGCTCTGAACTCACACCTTTGACCTGCTATTGACAGTGTGACTTGGGAGACTGCTCTAGCCTCAATGAATGTGACATCTACCCATGCAAATGCCACTATGCCACAGCACAATTAAATCAGAGGTGAAAAGCGTGTATTGATTCCCTGTTCTCACACCTACAAAAGCTGCTCATGGTTGTAGCTC
Organism: Eubucco bourcierii; assembly: GCA_013396675.1. NCBI lineage: Eukaryota > Metazoa > Chordata > Aves > Piciformes > Ramphastidae > Eubucco > Eubucco bourcierii. Next base: position 107,207 of record VWZE01002899.1, read on the forward strand.
CTGAAGGCCTGCCTCTTCAAGGAGGTACTCTGTGCTCCAAATCTATGCATCCTCAGAGGTACATGCCACTTCCTCAATGACCAAGCAAAAAAACCAGTTGAGTTACATGCACACCAAGCTGCAATGCCTCCCCAAGTCTTTGGGAATCTTGGTTTTGCCTTGGTCTGTATGAAAGTTCTTGGATAGCTCAGTGGAGCGTCTGCTTTTCAGAGACCCAAGCCAGTGCCTGAAGGAATAAATTGTGAAGTCGTCTCCTCTGGAGACATTCTAAACCTACTTGGACATTGCAGTCCTAGCATACCTGCTCTGGGTCACCCTGCTAGATGATCTCCAGAGGTCCCTTCCAACTCACAACTCACATCATGTTAGAGTTCCATGTCTAGGCAGAGCCCTGAACTCAAACATAAAGTTTCACAGGGCAGAAGCACATCTCTCATCCCACACTATCAACTTGCTCACAGTATCAAGAGAAAAGTATGTCATTTTTTTCCACAGATTTTGCAGTAAAAATTGCCCAGAAGCACACTTGACCACAGGACAAGACACCTTGCCTGCAGAGAGCCAGTCAAGAGTTGAATCATTGGCAATGTTTTCCAAAATAGCTCCTTTAAAAAACATCTACTCTGGGTGACTCCTTTTTGTAACAACCTAAACAGATATTATAAAAAGCATCTTCAGAACATGGAGTATCCTTTAATGCAGGTACATGTTTTCAAGCCAAATTTTAGGGATGCTTCCTGAGATTGATTTTAACAACAAAAGTAAATAGCATGATGTCCTCCATTTTTAAAGGATGGACATGTAGGGAGCTGTGTAACACATTTTGTATCTCTACAAACATGCATGTTTACTCAATCAGAGCTAGATAAAATGAAGGTGCAGAATTTTTTCTTCATGTCCCATCTAGAATCATAGAATCACAGAATCATAGAATGGTTAAGGTTGGAAGGGACCTCAAGGATCATCTAGTTCCAACCCCCTGCCATAGGCAGGGACACCTCCCACTAGTACAGGTCACTCAAGGCCTCTTCCAACCTGGTCTTGAACACCTCCAGGGAGGGTGCAGCCACAACCTCCCTCGGCAACCTGTTCCAGTGTCTCACCACCCTCACTGGAAAGAACTTCCTCCTAACATCAAGTCTAAATCTCCCCTCTGCCAGTTTAAACCCATTGCCCCTTGTCCTGTCAATGCAGGACCTTGTAAATAGTCCCTCCCCAGCCTTCCTGCAATTCCCCTTCAGATACTGGAAGGCTACTATCAGGTCCCCTCGAAGCCTTCTCTTCTCCAGGCTGAAGAGCCCCAACTCTCTCAGCCTGTCCTCACAGCAGAGTTGTTCCAGCCCTCTGATCATCTTTGTGGCCCTCCTCTGGACCCGCTCCAACACTTCCATGTCCTTCCTGTGCTGAGGGCTCCAGAACTGCACACAGGACTCCAGGTGGGGTCTGACAAGAGCAGAGTAAAGTGGTAGAATCCCCTCCCTTGCCCTGCTGCCCACGCTGCTCTTGATGCAGCCCAGCACTTCGTTGCTGTCTGGGCTGCACTCACACTGCAAGCTCATGTTGAGTTTTTCATCAACTCAGACTCCAAGGTCCTTTTCCTCAGGGCTGCTCTCCAGCAGCCATGCTGCTCTCTATCTACCTCAAACAGGGAAGAAAACCCCAAACCCACAACCAGACTTCCTAAATCCACTGAAGCCACCCCCTAAAATCATGGATATCATCAATGGAAACCTACCTTCCAGTATTTTTCATTCCCATGTTTCAGCTGTAAGAATTCAACCAAACATTCTGGTTTTCTCCCATGTCTGGGCAACTTTCCAGAACTTCTACTCTCAAGAGGCAACTTTAGTCCAATCTAGGTTGCATTCCTTCGTGCTACTTGCCTGTTTCCTCCCTGTTGACATTTGTACAAACTACAAAAACGGTTGCAGTGGGAGATTCCAGGCAGCTGCAGGGCTGCCCTCTGCTCTGCTCTTGTGAGACCCCACCTGCAGTACTGCATCCAGTTCTGGTGACTTTAGCACAAGAAGGACATGAACTGTTGGATAGGGTCCAGAAGAGGCCATGAAGATGATCAGAGGTCTGGAGCAGCTCCCCTATGGAGACAAGCTGCTAGAGGTGTGGTTGTTCAGCCTGGAGAAATGAAGGTTCTGGGGAGACCTTATAGGAGTCTTCCAGTACCTGAAGGGGGCCTAGAAGAAAGCCAGGAAGGGATTTTTTTACAGTGGCTTGTAGTGATAGGACAAGAAGGAATGACTTTAAGTTTGAGTAGGTTAGATTTAGACTAGATATTAGGAAGAAATACTTCACAACAAAGGTGGTGAGATACTGGAACAGGCTGCCCAGGGAAGTTGTAGATGTCCCCTCCCTGGAAGTGTGCAAGGCTAGGTTGGATGAGGTCTTGAGCAATCTGGTCTGGTGGAAGGTGTCCCTGGTCATGGCAGGGGGGTGGAAGTAGATGATCTTTAAGCTCCCTTCCAACCCAAAATATTCTATGAATTCTATTAATCTATCTATGAAAATACTGAAAAGCTTCTCAAGAAATGGAGAGACTTTAGAGAACAGGAAGCTGAACACTTGAGTACAGCTACACCTGTGCTTAACCAACTCATCCCCTCATTTCAAATCATTTTATCTAATCAAACAATTCAAACATCTCCTCACTCGGCCAGATGGAATGATGCAGAATCAAGTCTTATCTCCTTGTGATCCAGGATCTAATTAACCATTGTGCAGATATAAATAGGGCAGCATGCAGAAAACCTGACTAAAGATAGAAAAAGGAAAGATCTCACTTTTAAAAGAGGGGATGTTCTACCCAGCTCCAATGGAGATAAAAGCAAAATCAGTTCTTTACTTTTGAACACCTCCAGAATTTTGGAGAGAACCAAAATCTACAGAGAATTGTAACACAGCTAAGGAATTTGCTTCATCTCAAGATGCATTTAGTTTTCCCTCTTTTACTCCTCCAGCTACCTATCAGGTTTCCATGTGCCTGCTTCACTTCACTTCTTGTTCCAAAAATCAGCCTTTTGTTTACACACTATATGTCTAAAAACTGGGGGGGTTTATCACATGAAAAATACACCAACAGGAAAAACCCCAAAACCCAGTTTCTCTATATCCATTTGCTTCTAAGATACTTGTTAATTTTTGGGCGGGTTCTCTTCTAATCCAAAACCCTTGAGGCATTTCAGAAAGTAAATCAGTGATTAGAGGCATTCCTGCTGTAATTTAGACATTTTGTAAGCCCTAATTGTTCCAAGTCAAAGATTTTATTTTTCTTTAAGTGCCAAGTTTGGGAGGCTTTGAGGTGCACAGCAACATGTGCCCAGTGGGTCAGACTTCAACAAATTCTTGCCCATCTTGCTATTTAGCTTCATATTTTATAGAGATTTCACTTGTTGGGGAAATAATAATATTGCTGATTACTAATTGAAAAGTGTTTTTCATAAAAATCATAAAAATCATAAAATTTTAGAGGTTGGAAGGTACCTCCAGAGATCATTGAGTCCAACCTCCCTGCCAAGGCAGGATCCCCTAGAATAGTTCGCACAGGAACAGATCCAGGCAGGTTTTGAAAATCTCCAGAGGAGACTCCACAACCTCTCTGGGTAGCCTGTTCCAGGGCTCTGTCACTCTCGCTGTAGAGAAGCTTCTCCTCATGTTGAGGTGAAACCATGTTCCAGTTTGTAGCCATTGTCCCTTGTCATGTTGCTCCTGACCAGTAAAAAGAGCTTGGCCCCATCCATTTGACACTCACCTCTCAGATATTTGTATATATTGATCAGATCTCCTCTTAGTCTTCTCCATACTAAACAGCCTCAGGTTTCTCAGTTTCTAATTGTAGGGGAGATGCTCAAGTCCCTCAGTCATCCTCATGGCTCTCTGCTGGACTCTTTCCAGCAGATCCCTGTCTCTCTTGAACTGGGGAGCCCAAAACTGGACACAGTATTCCAGGTGTGGAATACACCAGGGCAGTGTAGAAGGGGAGAAGAACCTCCCTAGACCTGCTGGTCAAACTTTTCCTGATGCACCGCAGGATGCCATTGGCTCTCTTGGCCACAAGGGCACATTGCTGGCTCATGCAGAACTTGTCCACCAGGACTCCAAGGTTTTTCTCCCCAGAGCTCCTTTGCAGCAGGGCAGCCCCCAACCCGTTGTCATTTCCTAACAGAAATTGGGTTCTGAACTAAAAGAAATCCTGAGAAGTTCTAATATTGCTAAATGGTTTTAGATGCTTCTAAAACTTGATATATCATACACCAAAAATGAAAACTACAAATACTAGTTCCAGTAATTCGCTATTAAACTGGTAAGCAAACAAATCACAATCAGTTGCATACATGAAGCATATATCAGCCTTACTGACTGCACAGTGTTGCAGCAGTGGGGATTTCAGTGGAACCTGTTTGGAAGGATCAGTAAGAGTCACAGAACGCTAGAGGTTGGAAGGGACCGCTAGAGATCACCAGATCACACAGGATCATGGAATGGTAGGAGTTGGAAGGGACCTCTGGAAATCATTGAGTCCAACCCCCCTGCCAAAGCAGGGTCAGCTGGGGCAGGACAGACAGGAACTCAGAGCTGCTTATGGCCATTATAGGTACTTACATGGCGATGTCAAACCTTTGGCTAATAAAAACCTTCACACGTTGTCATCATGCACTGTACATATTCACACACAAATCAGTGAGGAGAAAACTCTGCAGGTCAGCAGCACTAAACAGTGGTTGCACAGCAAGAAGGAACTGGTTGGAATGGAAGAAATGTAGATATCCTTTAAGTACAGAGAGGCAAAATACGCATCTCTCGATCTAGCATGCAGGGAACACATGATTTCAGTTGTTATGTTAGGCACAACATACTTTTATTTAATTACTGAGCCCGAACACTTGTTTCCTCAGCCCTATGCAATTTCATGCTTAATTTAAAGACAGAATACCCAAGGAGTATCCAAAGGGGCACAAAACATGGCTAATATAACATCAGTACAGAGGGACCTGCTGCTCTGCCGTTTGGAAAGTGAAGGGGCCTGGGTAGTTTCTACCCTTCAGTGCACTGCAGTGAGATTCCAGCAAAAACACATGGTGGAGGGAAGAAGGGAGGGCTGGGTGTTCAGCTGAATGAACTTACTGTTACCTTTTTTTTTTTTTCTTCTAACATAAGTCTTCTTTTTCCTGATACTGTCTGAATTTGAAACATCTAATTTAATCCATTGAAGGGCCCCGTCTTCCTTTTATTTCCTGTCTGTACTGGAGCAGTCGCCTGTTTCAATTATGACTTTCTCCAGCTCCTACATTTTCCGTGCTCCAGCTGGCCCTGAGTGCACTTCCTTGGAAGGTAAAAATGCACTAACTGTGCTGATCGGAGACTGATAGCTGCAAAGCCACAATATTTAATAGCTGAGCTGATAAGAGAAGGGGTTAACACACACACACACACAAAAGAAATCCAACCAAAAAAACCTCAAAACAAGCCAACCAACAAATCCAACCCCTCCAACATGATTTCAAGCCTAAACAAAAGGATATTATATAGCTGCATGTTCAATTAAGGCCCCGTTTAATATATATATATACACACACACAGAGAACTGCAGACTGTTTACATAAATTCATACTTTTATGGTAAATTTCACCCACTTCTATGCATGTGTGTTAAATGTTCCTTTCCTGCTTTTCAGTCAGTTAGTGCTGACTGGGGACTAACTCGGTGCAATTATTTCAAAGAGGAGGGTTGTGGGATTGATATGGTATTACTGAAAAGCCCTTTCCAGGTAAAAATAAAACTGTTTTGTAGTCAGAATGGCAAAAAGAAAAGAAAAAAAAAATCTCTGGGCTGTAAACACCAGTGAATGTATTTTTTCTGCTTTATGAAAGCTACAAATCTTCCCCCGCACCCCTTTCTCCTTACTCACAGGGCAGTTTAATTACAGTTTAATCTCTTTCAGTAAGCACCCCTTGAGACCTTATTGTCCATGTCCTGTATTATCAAGGCTGCAGCTACAATTTACTGCAGTAGGTGGGGGCTGCCCTTTAGGAAGGCCAGAAGGTACCAAGAATTCAAAGAAAAGTAGAAAAGCACTAAAGAAAAAAGTACTTCAGTGACTTTATTACTAACTAACAGTGCAAAGCTTTACTGGACCCTGGAGGAACTAGTTCAATAATTAGGGAAACACGGTAGAGGCAACGGCCAGCACTCCCCCTCTCCAACATGCCTGCGTCAGTAAAGCCAAATGAAAACTTGGGAGTTAATGATGTTTAGTGGCAGCTCAGGCACAAGGGTGTGTGGGAGGCAAGGCAAGAAGTTAAAGAAAAGCAGGTTGCTAGGTGTGAAACGCAAACATAGGTATTCTGGTTTGTAGGGTTGTGTTGAATCTAAGTAGGAACTAGCAATTTAACAACAACAAAAAATAAAGAAATAAAAAGATATATAGATACATATATATAAAAAATAAAGATCCATAAGGTTTTGCCACTGCTATTTTCAAATTTCTTTGAAAGTATTTTCCTGAGATGTCAAAGCGACTTTGAATGTAGAAAAATAAACTTAAATTCAAGGTAGCAACATGAAGGACATGGTTACAGCTGCTGTTTGTGCTGGTACAAGCACTGTGAAACAACTGCAGCTGAGAACTGGTCCGGTATGAAGCTACTGGTACTACGGAGGAAAGCATAGCTACCTGATTTTTTGGGTAGGTTTTAAAGGGATGCTTGCACTAAATTTTATCTTAGGCACACAGCACACAAACATGACATAGTGAAATCCAAGTGAGGCATTACTGATATCCAGGAACGATATTTTTCCTTTTTTTTTTTTTTTTTTTGGTTATCTATTGTGCCCCCTCTACTTTCTGAAAACTGTTTACTGTGCATGGCAGGAACTTGTTGCTAAGAGTGCAGATAGGACATGGTATGCAGACAGTGACCTAAAGGGAATATTTATTTCTGTGCAGCATAGTGGGTTATGGTTACAGCTATCAAGCTGTTCCAGTTGCTGATTTATTCACCCAGAAGGACAGAGACAATATTTTTCTAAATCTGTTTCCTATTAAGTTTTCTTCCCCCCTGCCATGGCCACCCCCTTTCAAGATTCCTAAAATGGATGAAGTCTCTTCTTTTCTCAGCCACAAACCAAGGTACACTGTATATAAAAAGTCCCTCATCCTTGAGGCAATGATCAAGGAACAGGATATCCTGGTTAATACTAATGCAGGAAGGAGGCTTGGTCGTTCTCATAGACTTTTCTACCCACTAGTGCCTTCTGAACCAGCCTAAGGCATGCTTGCCATTTCTTCTCTGGGAAAAAAAAAAATGTAGTAAAAAGAGACAGAGATAATTTAAAGATAGGTCTACCACGGGACAAGGCAGCGTGGCACTGAATGTGGGAACGGCAAAACTGTTTTGAAGCAAATATCACAAAATAATAATAATTAATAAGTAGCAATACCAGCAACCCTGAGATCAGAAGACATCCCAAAATTTCTTTGCAGAATGTGGAGAAGCTTCTAAACCACTTAAAATTTCAAGAGATAAAATGCCCACCTCCCTCCCACCCCATCAACGCACAGAATACTGTAAGTGACCTTCTAGCTCTTCTGCTGCTTCTTGCATGAATCCCTGGCCTCTCAAGAATGGAGAGGCAATCCATGCAATCAAGAAAACAGTGGTAACACACCGATGCAAACTCCATTTTAACACATTCATTCACCATTTCAATAGCCACTATCTCCTGACTGCTGTTAAATTGCCATCAGTTAAGACAGATGTTGAGGAGATAAGGCTTTTAATAATTGCTTTTAATTCCCAGAGCAATTGTTCATGCAAGTAATGCAACACCTACTTCCATTAACTCATTTTTGGGCATTATGCAAATAGCAAGATCTAATCAAATAACAGATGCATCAGCCACATGAAAAAACCTGGCAGCCTCTGGTCTTATCCCTCTTTAAGATCTATGATACAGGTGGGCTTTAGTTATGGTTGTTTTATATTGCTATAATCTCAGTAATTGAAAGGGAAATAATCCTGGTGTATATCCATATGAATCAGGAGGGCAACAAGAACCACAATGATTTAAGCACTAAAAAAACCACTCCACAACCCAAACAACAGAAAAGCATTTTCTTCTAGATACAAACCACTGTGAAAGAAATAAAGCCAAACTTATTTACCTGCAGACACAATTATGAATTCAGGCAATGAGATTATATTAACTCCCTGCAGTGCTACAAGGCTTCCTTCTAGTGAGTCAAACCACTCTATTAGAAGGATTTAGCCAGGGAAAGAAAGGAATTAGGTTTCCCCAGTCAGGTCAGTAACAGTACTGAATTCACTCCTGCTTATTGCAGGGAGATTTCCCCTCCTCCCCACTTGTGCTGTTTTTCAAGATGACTTTTATACTGGTCTAAGGCATTAATATTTCATAGAATCATAGAATTTATTTTGGTTGGAAAAGACTTTTCAGATCATCAAATCCAACTGTTAACCCAGCACTGCCTGGTCACTACAAAACCATGTCCTTCAGTACATTTGCAAGGCTTTTAAACCTAGAATTATAGAATCATTTCAGTCAGAACAGATCTTCAAGATCATCAAGTCCAATCACCACCCAACTCCACTAAGTCTACAGCATTACATCTCTGCATTGACTAGATAGTAGCTGACTAGAGTGGTGCCCAGGAATGCCAGAATAATACCTGGCTTAGCCCCCAGGACAGCTTCATGAGCCTGGGAAGTTTCAGTCAACCATAGCAGTCCATAAAGGCAAGAAGATGGACATCTTGCTGGAGATGTTTTAGGTGGTCTTTCCAGAGGTAAGGCTACACTGCAAATCTAGAGGGACTGAAGAAAGATACTATGAAGAGGACCAGGGAATTTTATCTTTGTTGATGTGAAGAACAAAGACCTCATCACCACTTGACATCTTAGGAGTTTTCATTTCAGACATTTTTATCCACCACTGACTGGCCTCACTAAACACCATGCCTCATAAACCAGGGATTTAAATCTTCTCAGAATAAACGCGTTTTATTTCTCATGCTGCACCCCCCTTTCCCATCCAAGGTTCCTACTAGAAATGGCTGGTAACAGTTCAATCAAGAGCATAAAAACAATTAAATAAATTAAACCATGAAGTAAGTGTAAAATATTGGTGTCCAGACACACAAGATGTATGCAGATACCATGAACCTCCACAGCTGTACAGGTCTGGAGCTCAAGCCGTGCCATAGGTTTAACAGGACCCACTACCAATAAGAGTTTTATTTGCTTAATAAATTACATTCAAAAGCACAATAGTCTGGGTTCTTGGCTGTAAAATTGCCAAATATTGTCAATGACTGCTCTCAGGTTATAAATAGTAAAACAATGCACAACTCATTAGATTTTTGATTCCCTGTGCAATTCTTTCTGACCATTACTCAGAAACATAAAAAGTGACTCTACGTGACATTTTATAGGGGTCATAAATTGCTATGAGGAGATGACATGGGATAAATTTGTAGGCAGGGTGAAAGGGACCCAGCCAAGCCAAATGTGTAAATTAAGAGTCTGGGCAAAGTGTGGGACTACATGAAACAATCCTGAAATCATAAAGATAGACAGATAAGGATTAACTATGGCAAAAAGAGGTTGACACTGATGGAAAACACACCAACAGCTCTCTCCACTGAGGGGAGATAAGTTAGCTGTGTTTGGTAGTATGTAAAAAAAAAAATAAAAAAATCTTCAAATCAAATCCATTACAACTAACTAATGTCCAAAGTAAGATTAATTAAGCCTGGGGCAGCACTGTACAACAGCCATCTGATTTAGATGAGCCAAAGTTGTAAGATTTTCTATTTGCTTTTCAAGATGGATTTTGGCAGCTCTACAATAATTTTACTGGACCATAGGGAAGAGAAATGTTTCACTAGACACTGTTCCCAGAAAATCTGAGTTCCTTCTTTCTTTTTATATAAAGAAACTGACTAAGTCTTTTTCAAAGATGCACATAATGATGCTTTTGCATGACATATTTACATACTTCATCAACAAGTGACAAAACATTTTGAAATGCCCCACACAAACTTGCAAGACTCACAGTATTTCTTCTTTGCATTAGAAAGTTAGGTGGAGAAGCTTTTCCTTCTCCACATACCTTAGACTCCTCAAGCGACACCAACACTCACAACACTGCACAGTAGTTAGTTCAACCCTGCAAAATTCTGGGTGCTTTCCACAGGCTAGAATTGCCTCAGCTCCCAGGATGAGATCCCAGGCCCGTGACATTTCTCTCACATTTTAATGGAGGTCAAAGTCAGCAGAGGCACATCCATGAGATTTGACAAGAATGGGATTTCTTAGCCATTGAGGCACTGTCCTGAGTTAACACACCCACTCTTGCAAGCAAGCCCCCCACTCCACAGAGAGATGGGAGGGCAAGTAACACAAAAAAAAAAAGGGTTGAGATGAAGAGTCTAATGAGATGATATGCTATACAACTACCTTTGCAAAAGCAAAACCAGCAGCGGAAGCCAGAGATAAAATTGTTCCCCCCCCATCAAAGCATGCGGCATCCAGCACAGCAGAAAAGATAAATGTCGCAAAAATCCAGAAATCAGAAGCTGCAATTGGAACAGGAAGCCTCTCAAATTACAAGCTGAACTTCAAGTTCCATGACACTTTGCTCTAGCCAGCACTTTAATTTTGAAGCTGGCATGATGGCAGCATGGTATTGAATCTTCACATCAGCAGATTCCACTCAACCCATGACTGGCACTCAAGCCACTTGCAGTGTCAGGTGCTGAGGCTGGTGTATTAGTTCTCACTGGACAGTAAATTGACTTGATGAAATGCAAAGCTTCCCTGTCTCCCACACTTCTCACAGAGACTTTCCAAAAGAGGTTTTGCCTGCTCTAGTTATCAAGCATTAATACCCTTTTTGCTGAGCTGAGGTTGGCATCCGCTGTCCAAATGACTCCACATCTTCAGCGTTAAGAAATAAATGTGCACCTGAACATCTCAATATACATTTCTCTGCTGGGACAGCACCTAAGAAACATCTCTCTTGTAAGAAATGGGCCAGTTCTGGGCAAAAACCATGGTGGAAACCTGGAAAATACTTTTACAACCTTGTTCACATCAGAAGCCTTCATCAACTAACATTATTCCAACCAGGGAATAAAGAATAAAGCAATATAGAGGTTTTAAGGAGAAACTATAAATTTAATGAAGCCAAATGATGTAGTCTGGAAAAAAAACACCAACTAATATTTTCACAGATACAAGCCTTTATTCAGGCTTTGATCTACTTCAGCTAGTGCAATAAATGATGCTACCTACTCCTTACAAACTGCCTCATCTACAAGCTCTCAAACAGACTTTTCTCACACCCTCTTCTCCTTTCTGAAATAGGGGGAAAACATCTCGATGATGATCATTTTTCTCTGGTGAATTAGCAAGGCACAGGAAGTGCAATTGCCACAGTGGGGCAGAGTATCGGGTGAATCTCAGGAGACCTTGTCCTATATGTAGCCTTGCCATGATTTGACCTTTGGTATCTTTCTAACCATTCCCTCTTTCATCCTTTATCTGGCCTGTCTATAGCAGATTGACAGTCCTTAGAAGCCGAGCCTGCTCTCTCCCTACATATTTGTGTCGTGCCTGACACAGAAGAATCCCAATCAGCTTTCAGTACTGTGCAAACACTACTAGAAGCACAGCTTCTTCCTCTGGGACCTTGCAATTGCAGGCAAAAGGCAACAAAGAGATAAAAAGCGCAGCTTAAAACAGAGCTCCGAGCTGTTCAAAAAGCAGAAGCTGGTTTGCTTTGCAAAATATGGCTCTTACCTAATTCTGAAGGCCCTTCTTAAAACTCTCTGAACTCTCTACAGCTGCTGGTCATTTTTTCAATGCTCCTCAAGTGGCAATGAACCAGCTTTATGGTAGAACGAATGGGACACCTTCTCAGACTTCTGTTGCTTACAAATTTGCATAGTGGAACTCCCAAACGGAAAAGTCTTTTTCCATGTGAACAGTTTAGTCCTAGTTTTGCTTTGTTCTTTGCTGGTGGTTGTTTTCATCTGTTGCCTCTTAGATCTAATCTTCTGAGAACAGACTATCCTACAGTTGTACACATATTGTATCCATAGAGCAGAGTTCCTGGGCTAAGTGATAGGGCCCAAAGTACTACCTCACCATAAAACTTCAACGGTTCATAACCAAGCTCAGTGAACTATCAGTCACCATTCTTGTCCGCATGTATGTGACAGGGGAACTAGGTGGGCTTTGTGTCACCTGAGAGCAGACGTGAGCATCTGAACTCCCTGTGAGCCACAGTGCTTATCTAAAGAAGTTTAGAAAGACCAAGATACCTGACAAAGGAGCTCAGGGGGGACATATGATAGATTTACTCTAAACCTGGAAAGATATCTGGTGTGAGCGGGGACATTTCCTATGCTTACACACATGCCATGAACCCCAGCTGAGCCAAGGGCAACAGAAAGGGCACTTCTGAGGGAAGGATTTTTGCAACCTCCCAGTCAGCTAATGTTTTTTTCATGTCTGAATGAATTGGGTCCTGTCACTAAGACCTTGGAAAATCAGGACCTTGTAGAGCTCACTAACTGATGTCTCTCTCATTCATGAAAAGTGTAATCTGCTGGGCCAGTAAAGAGCTATAAATATAATTTTTACCCTGCTTCTTTTTCATATTCCTGGCTGCTGGCCACCTGGATTTGAATAAATCCATCACCGGAAGATTCCACATGTTTGCTATTTGAGCAAACATCTGTTGGTTAAGCTGCTGCTCCCTCGAGAGTGTGGCCTGGCTGCTCCACCAGTCACTTTGGTGGCTTGGTTTCACTTGTATGCAGATGCACGCTGTTTTCATTAGTTCATTCCTTTTCTCCTGTGATGGCAGAATCCACACTGAGCTCTGACACAATATCAGATGCTAGGTGCCTTTTATGGGTCTACTCAGCCTGGTTGTACCATTCTTTTGGAGGATTGCTAGCTTGCTGATTGCCCTACTAAGGACTTTGCTGACAATTGTTTCATGTGTTTTCAGAAGGATTTTTTTTTTCTTTAAATATCAAGGAATGGCCTGGACCAAAAGTCTTTCTGCCCACATACCCACCTTTTATTTTAGATTGTGGGGACATGTAGTATGTTCCACCCTCAGCCTTTTTTTGTGACTGCTCCTAAGATCTCCCCTCTTCTGTTTCTCTACCCTCCTGTTTCATTTGAGGCTTTCCCACCTTATTATCCTTCCTTTACTTTCCTAACAATTTGGCCTCTCATTAACCACCTCCCAAAACCTAAAATAATTGGTAATAAGTAAGGGTTGACAACAAAATCAATTATTGTCTTCCCAACTGAAACTCCCCTCCACATATCTATCTGTCTTTTTGACCTGTAGCTTCAGGCAGTTTACAGACCCAGGAAGACAGCGTGGAACCGGTTACAGGCTGTGCATTCATGAGTCATATCAGCAGTCTAGACACTGCCACTGCCTTAAATTTTCCTCTGAGGATTCAGATGTCTACAGATGAAGGTAGTCTCTGTGTATAGGGCAATGCCAGGCAGACACAGCAGAGTTTTGCACTCGTTTTCTGAAGAAGCAGGCAGGGTCAGTCCAGCGAGAAGTAAATGTTAATTTTATTAATTATCTAAACATGCAGTTTCCTCCCTTACCCATGCTACCTCTTCCGTATTCTGCAGTTTCCAAACTGTGACTGGGTAGGTTTAGGCTGGGCATTAGGAAAAAAAACTCACTGAAAGAGTGGTCAGGCATTGGAATGGGTTGCTGAGGGAGGTGGTTGAGTCACCAACCCGGGATGTGTATAAAAGTCATTTGGATGTGGTGTTTAGGGATATGGGGTTTAGGGTGAACCTTGTAGAGTAGGGATATCAGCTGGACTTGGTGACCCTGAGGGTCTTTTCCAACCATAATGTTTCTGTGATTCTGTGCTTTCCCAGTTGAGAAAGCTCTTGTGCAGAGCATTATGACCATGCTCAAGGATGAAATACATAAAAGACCCTGCTTCAGACAATAGATCTTCTACCTCCAGTTATCCCAGCACGTTTCTGAACCTGAAAATCATGCTGGTTATTTGCACATTGGAACTGGGTTGGAAGTACTGAAAGGGTCTTGAGCAAAGGGAATTTTTAAAATAAGTTTGTTTGGTTTGTTTTCTTTGAGACAATGTGCATTGTTATTGCAAGGCAAAAAATCATTAGTTCCTCTCAGGTCTGTTTCTGACTTATTTTAAAAAGCAGTGATGGACCCTTTCTGATGACATCTGGGATGGAGGAGTCATCACAACAGGAGCTCCCCAGGGTCCTTGGCTGAGCCTGCATGGGAGCAGTTACAAGATAAAGGCCAGAAGCACCGAATGCAGAATTTCTTCCATCAATCAGTTTATCAAAACAAACTTTTACTGAGCTTGAGAAAGCCAAAGAGCAGGATTTTATCTGTCAAAGAACTATTTTTCTGTTGGCAATTTTTTTGTAGTAAGGGAAAATCTGAAGGAAAGTGAAAATTAACCTCAGTTTCCCTTTTGTTTTTCAACTTTCAAAACTTTAGCTTCTGGATTTCTCAGGAGTGAGACATGAACCAGGGCAAATAATTCCCCCAAGTATTGACTTGGAGTTCACATTTCCTCCATCTGGTGGTAGCCTGGAAAAAAGCTCATGCATTTGTGTGAAGAAGGAAGCAAGCATCTCTGAGACACGCGAGAAGGATGCTTCCCCACATGATTCCTAAGATTCAGTCTCAGTTGCTGTTCCACAAGGAGAGAGCTGCATCTGGCTTCAGCTGATGTCTGCTTGTCACTGTTTCATATAAAGAGTCAACAGCTTTGGCTTTCTAGAGACATCTTCATGCTAAGTCACTTGTTGGCAAAAGACCTTAGAGCAGAGACGGTGCGGTAACTAGACAATCAGCTAAATTCCAGAACTGACGGAGCAAGCAAAAATGGTCCTCACCACCAGCAATGTATTTTGTCATCTGAGTTGTCCATACAGCACTGTGGCCACCTGGGCTAAAACTGGAGTGTTTGCTGCCAGCTGGCCTTGTCATCACCTTCCCTCAGCAGGCCACAGGCCCTGCAGTCCAAGGGGTGAGCAGATGATGAATTGCAGACAGAATTAGAGGACCTGTTGTCCCAGCAGTTGAGTTTTTTCAGACCAAATAAATGGGCTTTTTTCCTCTTTGAGGGAAGCATGGAAGCACAACTGCTTCAACTTAAGAGCAGGAATAACTAGGCAGATTTCCCTCCCTCACTTCATGTATGGGTTGTGAATGGAAAGGGCTGCACCTATGTCAAAGGCCACCGTCCCTGTCGAGGGCAGGATGCTCCAAGGGCTTCCTCAGGGAGTCTTTGCTCCACTTGTACAAGGTCTCACACAGGACCACCTTGTGAGTTGAGCAGCTTTAAACCTGTTTGGCAACATCCTCCCCCTCCACCCACTTAGGGCCAGATCCAACAAAGCATTTCTGCTTGCCCTTCTCTTTAAAGGTCTCATAGACGTCCTTTGAGATCAGCAGACTACTCTTGTGCTGAAATGTTTTGCTGAACACCATCTGGAGCAGCACCAGCTCAGCACCAGCACAATCCTTTCCAAGGGCTGCACAGGGTGTAAGCACATGTGGCCTCCTAGCATTACATCAGATGGACTTCTGGTCACCCCAACAACATAAGAAGTCATGAAGAAGTCAGAAGATGATCACCTCATTTTAAAGACTCCAGTCATACTTCTTGACTGGTCACTACTTGCAGTCTGGCAGCAGTGTAAAGTGTAGTGCAATTTTTTTTTTCCCCCAGACTTCTTTCTCCAAAACCTTTCTGGCAGAAAAACTCACAGGATGGAAAGAGACAGAGAAGCAGTGGAGCCAGACTCCTAGAATCCAAATTCCTAAAAGGTGTGTTATGGAATGAAATCTCAGACTAAAAAATGAACATGACTGCTTTAGAGATACTTCCCCACAGCTTGAAACGGAGATGTGGGAATGTCTATGCTTGTACTCAAGCTGTTTGCATGTACATTTAGTAGAACTCTAATATTCATCACTCGGCAGAAATTGGGCTGATATTAAAGCAAATATTTCAAGAGAAGATTTATTCCCAAATCTGCTTCTACTTAAATTGTTTCTAAAATGAGTTCATTCACCACGTGCCTAAAGCAAGCACTGAAATGGAACAGCTGCTGTGTGGACCAGAGGAGAGAAGCATATGCTGATGAGATGTGCTGCATCAGCACTCTGTTATGTATGACTCTGCACTCGTGTTTGCTGAAGATCTGACACCAGTGGTGCAAATTCAGGTTGCTTCTGTTCCTCTGACTTCATCAGAAGATGAGAGAGAAGGACACAGCACAGAGGAAAGATACTACCAACAGCCCCTCCAGCCACTGGGGAACAACAGAGAATTCTGCCCAGAAAGATCCATACCCATTGGAAGACACTGGACTCCCTCATACTTCCAGTTGAAATGGATGCAGATGGTTTAATCCCCAACAAGCCTTGTGCAGTCAAAATGAACAGAAATCACCCCCTAACTCCCTTGTGGTGGTGAGTGTTACAAAAGAGACATAAAATGCACACATAGTACAAGGTTCTTATTCATTTAAGCAGGACTTAAACCAAGCAAACAGTCCCAGTAAGTACATGGAGCTGCTCACAGAGCAAAACACACCATGGGACAAGGAGCTTGGCTCACTTCTTGCCATAAATTATCTTGCCCTACTTGATTACGCACAGGATCCCTCCCCATGCACACCACTGACCATTCCTCAGATGTTCATGCTTTCCTACTATCTCTTGTAATTATTCTCCTCCTCATCCACCACCAAAGTTTTTCCAGGTTACAAGTTAACCACCTGCTGAGTGACCAAAATGCTGGCCCAAAACTTCAAACACATTCCATTACTTTCATATGCGAGTAATTTTATGCTCAGGAATAATGTCATATGAGTCATAATATCCTTTGAATTCACTGTCTGAAGAACCAGAGCCCGCAAGGATCCTCGGGTTCAACAGATGCTACGTTTTCCTCTCAAAGAAAAATAATAAAAAAAAGACTGCTCTGCCTGTTTGCCGCCTTTGTGAGGTAAGACATGCAGCAATACTGAGGGTTTGTATTTGACACAAGTCAAAATGAAAAAAAGTTGTCTTGGACTTGGAAAAGTTCCCCTTTGTTTATACAGTCTTCACAAAAAGCAAATCTGATCACTTCTCTTTAGCAACATTAAAAAAACAAAACAAAATTCAGTTCCACATATTAACACTTAAGTAATTCTCCAGATTAATTCAAGCAAGGTGTAACTTTTAAGTTCTAAGTTACTTTGGCATTCTAACAGGAAAACTTTAATACAATCATGATATAAAATACTGGAAAATCAGCACTATATATATGCTTGTAACAGCATTTATTGACTTTTGATTTCCTGCAATTTATTTGACAAGCTGAAATAGCTCTTACTCTGTCTAAACTCACAGCTGACATAGCTGATACTTCCTCCTAAAGTATGCCAGCAGGTATCTTCTCTAAACAGATAAATATTCAGTGTTATTTCCAGACCCTAATATAAGCTGTACTGCAAATTTCAGAGCAGTAGTGAGAAACCACAATTAATGGGGGAAAAAATGGCTCTGATTCAAGTCAGTCAAACAGGCAGTTAAGTGCGAGCCCAGATGTTGTTGTAAATAGGAACGGTGTAGTCTACTCCATGAGGAATGAGTAAACTCTGCATTGCCCAGAATTAGAAGCATGTGGACTCACTTCACCTGCATTTGCCCTGATCTACACCATTGCAAATACAGAAGCTGGCTACCTGGGCCTCTGTTCCAGCCAAGTCTCCATAAATCAGATGGCCAAGTCGGCCAGCAGACCACAGTAAGAAACCCTCAAGGTTTAGTGATGCAGTCACAGGGACAGCCTGTGCTACAGAAACCACTACTGACTATGCAGCAGCCATTCCTTACAGAGGCAACTCTGTTCCTGGCACAGGAATGCTGTCACCTGGAACAGAGATATAACTTGAGCTCATTAGCCACACGTTCATTTTAATTTCTCCTTGACAAGTAGCAATGACAATATTTGTTATAATTAATGTAGTTACAGAATCCAAAGCAGCCTCCTAAATCAACCACCTGGAATTCACTTCACTGATCAGTCCAGATAGGTCTGGACTTCTTCAAAGAGAAAGGGGTTAGAAAAAAAAACTGCTTCTTTGCAACGTGTAATATCTTGAACCAAAAAAGCTTTCCTTAAAGGTTTATTTTCTTCTTTCACCACAAAATGCAGAACATAATGTAACAACAGGAAGACTCCCCTGCCTAGGATAGTGATTTGTTATTCACATCTGAGCAAAGCTACAAGCATTGACAGAGATGCAAAAATAAATTGCTAATTCTAACACCTTGAAATAAAAAAAAAAAATAATCTCATTTCATCTCCAAACTTAACTTTATTTCAGCAGACACACATGTCCAAATTCAGTGTGAAACATACAGGTGAGTCATGTTCCCTGTACGCTGGCTGAAGACTCAGCAAGAGGCAACGCACTTCAGAGAGAAGTTGTGGTTTACTCTGACATTTGCAATTGAAACAATATCCAAACCCCATGCTAATTACAAATGAAAGTTCACTATGGGCATTTTATTTGTAGAATAACTTGTATATCATCTTCTGCCCATTTTTGGCCAAAGTCCTTACAAGCTGACATTTCCCAGTAGCCCTACCATGTCCACCTAACCAGGCCCAACAGAAAGTTTTATCATCAGCTTTCATGTCTTAAGGGGATGGTGCTACTCTCCAGTGGATGTTTCCAAACTTCGGCAGCAGGCCAGGACTTCAAGCCTGGCATTGACTGGCAACTTGACAGTTGTACAAGCAAACACACTGGAAACTCTTTATGATGATATTCTTTTTACAATGCCTGTCCTATGAGGACAGGCTGAGAGAGTCGGGGTTGTTCAGCCTGCAGAAGAGAAGGCAGCACCAGGGAGACATTACAGCTACATTTCAACATCTGAAGGGGACTTCCATGAAGGCTAGGGAAGGACTCTTTAGAAGGGCTTGTAGTGAAAGGAAAAGAGGTAATGGTTTTAAACTGGAGCAGGATAGATTTAGGTTAGACATCAGGAGGAAGTTCTTCACAACGAGAGTGGCAAAATACAGGAACAGGCTGCCCAGGAATGTGGTTGAGGCTCCATCCCTGGAGATATTCAGGATCAGACTTGAGGTGGCCCTAGGCAGTCTGATCTAGTTGGAGGTGTCACTGTTCACTGAAGGGGGGGTAGGACAAGATGACCTTTGAGGGTCCCTTCCAACCCAATTCAATCTGTGAATATCCACAAACAATGGTCCAAACACACTGAGTTCTAGAGGAGGCACAAGCAGGTACAGTATGAAGAAATTCACCATACTAAAGACTTCCCTTTCTCAGGGCTTTTGTCTGAAGCAGAATCCACCATCAGGTTAACCAACATACCCTTAATAGGCTGAATAAAGATGTTGGTGTGGCACATTCCAGACGTCAGACAAAACTAACATGTCAATCATCTGATGCAAGCCCAGCTGACCTTTCAGAGGTGCTGGGAGGACAGGGGATGACTAAATGCCTATCTGGCATTCTTTCCCTTCAGGGGAAAAAAAAAAAAAGAAAAGAAAAAGAAAAAGAAAAAAAGTACTTCCAATAGAAGTGAACATCTCAAATCTAAAAATTAGCTGCAGCCACTCTACCTAAGACGCAAATTGAGATGCTTTGGAAGTAACACCATTTGTCTAGATGTAGTGTTTCACTGCTACCAGTTCCCAAGGTTTAGCTAAATTGAAATGCTTGTTCTGCACAGTTTTTCTGAACACAGTGTCCTCTAATGTTTGTGTACATTCTTGGTTTTAAATCAGTGCACTTCAGGATCAGTTTTAAGTGTTTAATACTGGTCTGATTCAATGTTACTTATTTTCTGCCTTCTAAGGCAGGCCTGTCCCCAAATACAGACAAGAACATGACTCCATTGGTGACTGGCAGGCTAAATTAACAGATGGGACATGGCTGTAAAACACACTCTCAACTGATTATCTAATTCAAGTTATCTTGCTTTTCTCAAAATTCAGGCTTTGAATAGTTTATAATCAGCCCTAACAAGCATACATATTAAAAAATATCTTAAAAGAAAGCGCTGCAGTACCCTAGCACCCCTCCCAACATGGGGTCCAGGTATTGTTTCAAGAGCGCATGCCCCGGAATGAGATCACCAACATTTCCCTGTCCCTGATAAAGCCAAACTTTACATATAGTCAGGATGTAGTAGACCAGAGATGGTGGTTAGGTTGGTAACATCCGAGGTAGTAGTGGGAACCTGCTGATCAGGCAGGGCAAAGAGTGGGGAGCAGGGAAGAGAGAGGATAGACTTGCAGAAGATGAAGCAAGAAAAGAACTCCATGTTTCCGACAATAACAAGAACAACATCATCAGACCTCATAAAAGACTTTGTGAGAAAATAAGAGGTAATTGTTCACATTTCAAACATTTGGGTATATAAACTGTGCAGCCATTGTCCATGAACAGCCCAGCTGTTAGCAATCTTTTTTTCCTTCTCTCCGTGCCGCTGCACACACCACACACACCCATTTTTTTTTTTTTTCCTTCCCTGCAAATCAAGCCTCACGCCAAAGAACTTTTCTCCAAGCAAATGATATTTTGAAAGTCTGGTCAAAACATAGCTGTGACATAGTAAGTTTTTAGAGTGCAAGTGCCTCTGAAAAGATCTCAGTCTAGGTTTGAAAGAAGCCCCGATTTATAACCCAATTAGGAAGAAAACACTTTCAGGCTTTCACTCCACTGGAATTCTCAGAAAGTCTCTCAAAAAAGCCAGTCCTGCAAGCACATATGTTTCTAGTGTGATGCTGGTATGCAAACTATTGTCTATTGGAATTGTGTTGTGGTAACGTTTGCCAGGGTTAAAGACTGGGTCAATTTGATCAAGAAGCTAAAATTAGCTTCTGTGTGTTTTCCTGAAAAGAAAAAAAAAAGTTTAACGTAAAAAAAAAAAAAAGTACTGTAATGCTTTTTGTTTTCCTTCAAGTCTTGTTCTCAGATTTCTGGTCAGGAGTGTGAACTACCATAAAGCAGACTGCTCCAAAACCTGCTTCTGCCTTACTTGTTTTTTTTTTAATTGATGCAACAACAGCAACTAGTCATTAGGCTCCTGCAGAACTCATTCTGATTCTGTATTTCAGTCACTGCAAACGTTTAAAACTCACTTAAGCACTCAAAATCCCCACAGTACATTTTAGTTTCACTAAACAGAGCAATTTCAGTAGCTAAAAATTATTCTGTTAGTAGCTAACAGAACTTAGAAAAACCTTTTTGCATTTCTAGCAGCGATAGAAGTGCACATTTCTGGAAATGTTTTAGTGCTTTGTCTTTTAGCCACAGGCACCTTTAACTACCCAGCACTCATATCTGCTGCATTACAGTCACACAGAGAAATATTTTAATGTCTATTTCCATAAGAAACACAACAGCTAATTTATTCTTAAAGCGCTTATGGGGAAACTTCTTTATATGGAAATATTTCCTAAATTAAATGGTGGTAGCACTGTGCTTGTTTAAGACAGCTTTTAATTAAAAATATTTAAATGACTTAAAGGTGGAAAAAAAATCCCATATAAAACTCACAGGAACATTACCTGTTGTAGATTGAGTTCAGTCTTTACTGACTCCAGTAAAGTAGGGTCAGTTTGGGAAAAGAATTAGTGCCATGGTCTAGTTGATTGGATAGGGTAGGGTAATAGGTTGGCCTGGATGATCTTGTAGGTCTTTTCCAACCTGGTTGATTCTATGGTTCCCAGGAAGTAAAAGAAAATAGGAAGGGAAAAAAAATTATCAGTTTGCTTACACTCTAAGTGAGTGTCCTGCGTTAACACAGCTTGCTCTCACCAGGCCTGCTGCCCACACACAGACATGAAGGAAAACAAATTCTGGGTTGAGATAAAGAGTTTTACTGGAAATGAGATAATACAATGCACAATTACCTCAGCCTATTTGCCACAAAATGCAGGAGCGGTAGCAGAAGCCAGAGTCCTCGCCCACCCCTGGACCCACAGCCAGCCCAGCAGAAAAGATCAACACCCCAAATCCAGAAACCCAAAGCAGCAACCAGCACAGGAAAACTCTCGTTACAACCTGAACATCAAGCCCTATGGTACTTTGCTCCAGCCAGCACTTAGATTTGGAAGCTGGCATGATGGTATTGAGTATCAACAGCAGATTCAACTCAACCCATGACAGTGAGGCTTCTACAATATAATGGAAATAATAATTTTAAAGCATTTGCCTCAAAGACTAAGATGTAAAGATGAGAATATAAAACAGAATTAAAAGAGAACGGGGGGGGAGCGCGAAAGGAATAATCACAAGAACTCTGTTGGGAGCTACTTTGCATGTCTGTATATTTGATGCATCAATGCACAGTGTAACAGTAAAAAGTTAAATGTCAATATTTATTGGTGAGAATTTTTGTATATTATGAAATAAAAAAAACCAAAAAAACTTTCTTCTCTAGGACACGCCATCTTAAAGCTCTTTAAAGTGCCCTTAATGTTTTCAATGTAGATAGCCAAAAA
This sequence comes from Eubucco bourcierii, assembly GCA_013396675.1. Classification (NCBI taxonomy): domain Eukaryota; kingdom Metazoa; phylum Chordata; class Aves; order Piciformes; family Ramphastidae; genus Eubucco; species Eubucco bourcierii. The sequence goes on from VWZE01002899.1 coordinate 129,828, forward strand.
GGACCCAGGATCTCAGACTTGCACTACCAGAAAACTCCGAGTTATTATGTTGCCTCTGAAATAAAGAGCTGATTTGAAATGTCTTTCCTTTCAGCCACACTGTACAAAATAGTCTCAGACCAACATTATTTCTGTGATATGGATCCTCTGCTCTCCACAGAAATCTCCCTTCTGTTACTAAAGTCTAGCTAATATTTTAACACATAGAAATTGGTAAATTGTCATAAGGTAGCAAAGAATGACCTGTTTATTTGTGAATAAGGAGTGATTTTAACTCACTTTCTAACTTTGCACTAAAATAACAGAACCAAAAGATTCTGACTTGATGTAATATCAGTGTTCAACAGGTAACCTTAGACTTGGTGACTGTTTCCTGTTTCATCACAGAAGCAGGACCAAACTGAGGAGAGCTGAGCAAAACTGTCCAGAAATTTTCCGTTCGAATCTGCGGGAAGCCTGTTTTTCAAAGACAGATAAATTCAATAGACAAGAAGTTAACATCTGCATTTTCCAGCTGTTCACAGAATATTAGAGGTTGGAAGGGACCTTCAGAGAAAATCAAGCCCAACCCTCCAACCACAGCAGGATCACCTAGGGTAGGTCACACAGGCATGCATCCAGGTGGGTTTGGAATGTCTGTACAGAATGAGACATTCAAGCTGTATATGCTATGTTTTGCTAATTTTTAATCTTTTAGTTTATGGATCTCTAAATCTAGGGTATGGGTATGCTACAGTATATGCCATCTTTGAAAGGGAACTTAGCAAACAGTGTTAAGAGACAGAGACACAATAAAGTTTCAGGTCTATGCCAAACTAGACTGATAAAAGTTCACTGGTATCACTGATAAAAATTCTACATCCAATGTTGCGTTTCTGTCATTTCTCCCCAAAGTGAATTAATTTCTGCACAAGTCTGATTTTTTTTTTTCTGGGGGTGGGGGGGGGGGGGTTGGGGAGTATATTTCCTTCTGCTGCTTAAATACGAGTTACACTCTGGAGGTGATCATGTACAGTCACAATATTCCTAGTAAAAAATCAAAGAGCAGTCACTCAAGAGCACAAAGCATCTGACTCTGCATGAAAACACTTTCACAGTTTTCCCATGGGCTCTCTGGGCCAGAGACCATAGATAAGGGAAGTTTCTCCTTGGGAAACAAATACAGGCAGTATTTTGCTTTCCTGGGAACATTCATCATGCCCCTGGTTTTACTGAAGATATGCCTATGAAAGTTCAGGGAAACCAAGGAATACTGGACTGCAGTAGGTTCAGCCACATACAAATGTCTGTCTGGAAATACAGTTACATATTCCAATGCACCACTCAAGACACATTTCAAGCAAGCACTGAACTTTATTTGTCCTTTTTATCCCTGGATCTGTCCCAGAGAAAAAAAATCCTGAAAAATACGTGTAACATCAGTGACAGTTGGAATGGTTTTTAGGAAATGTCTATCTCTACTGAGATGAGAAGAACATAGTATAGCACTGATAGAAGCTGGGAAACTGGATGCTCTCTTTCACATTTAGTAGCGAGTTTGTGTACCTGGGAGACAGATAAACTGTCTCAGTTTATCCACCTACCTCAAATCAGGATAAGGAATCAAAAGGAGTCACCTGTTTCTCCCACTGATATTGTCACTTCAGGTAATTTCATGACCTTTACTAATTTCCTCCAGGGACTCTGAAACAGGGACCAGAGACAGTCATGAGCACCCAGAGCACTCCCTGGTTGCTCAGAGGGCACACCACAACACCCAGAACAACTGAAACACCACAGTGGGCTTCCTTAAAATCACCTTAACATCAGGGAGCTGGGCTCCCAGGTGCTTTCTGGCCCTACAGTTGTATTTCTTGATAAGTATGATACGAGTTTCCAAGACTAAAAATCACCTATAGAATGATTTTCACACCCTGCTTTTTTTCTGGAAGCTATAAATCAGACAGTTAGAGATTCAAGGCTTAATTACAGAAATGGTAGTCACAGGTGATATCTACAGGACAAGGAAGTAGGGCACCACCTTAAAACAAGACCAAAACCTTAGCTACTACTTCCAGCAATATTGGGCTGCCTCAAAAAAGTTTACCTACACATGAAGACATTGTCTAAGCTTAGTATTTTAGGTAATAAGACATTCCCTTGTGCTTTGCCCTGCATTTCTTTATAAATTTGCCTCTTTTCCAGCTGTGGAGAAGTCTGCCAGTCATCATTTGCTTTGGATAAGACACCTTCTGTGGTGCATTTCTCCTTGTGTGCAGTGCCCTGTTATTAAGGTAATCTGAAATAGCCACGTGCAAAGTAACAGAGGAAATCTCTGCCTCATCCTATGGGCACAATTGCGGCATGCTATTCGAGTTGACTTACACTATTACAGAAATGGTCTTGTTCAAGTGAAATGGAGTGCTCTGGCTTAAAAGAGGCAGGGTACTAAAAGACGTTTTAACTACAGTATTGGTTCTTGTATGTAAATGTTAAAAACAAGAAGGACAGAAGAGAGTTTGCTAAATTAGATTTTTTTTTTTATAAGTAGCCAAAGTAAAACAGAGTGAAGCAGCAACAGGAAAGGTAATGCAGAACCTACTGAATACCTTCTGTAGTAGCACCATTTGATGAAGTCGCTGAGAAAAATGCTGGCATCACATGTGCCTCTCCCCAACTCCAAAGCCACAACAACCCTGAAACACCACCTAACCAAACCCAAAAAAGCCCAACAATGTTCCCCCCACCAAAAAAAAAAAAAAACCACCAAGAAGCAACCCCCCTAATCCACAAACCACATGAAAGAGAAATTCTCACTTTCTAAGGAAGAAGAGTTAATATTTTCTGTCACCACGGCCACAACACAGATCTCCGTTTACGCAGTAAGGTGTGAGGGCCACACAAGGAAGGAAGTCTTCAGCTTCTGAAGATCATTAGCAGCAGCGAGGGAGGTCGCTGTCAGTCGCTCTGGACTTGTTCGTCTGGATGCTCGTACAAAGGACGGAAAATTATCGGCGCCACTGGGCCTCTGCCCAGGTCATCCTACAGCTGAACACATGAAACGTTATGCCATGAGAATGAATGCCCTGGAAGAAGCTGAGGGGTGGTTGAGGCCCTGCACACATTAATCACCCTGGATGTGGTCTCCTGCTGGGATTCACAGCCCAGGCGGCCAGCAAGGTTGACTCCTCCGAGAAGGGGAGGCGTCAGAATAATATTAGAAGCATCAAATGTCCTCCCTTTCCCTGGTATGGAAAGCTCATCTAGGAGGTGTCGGGATAAAACATGAGAGCTGCAGTTGTAGTCAGAGACATGAAGGAGTGATTCACTGTTTCACGGCGCAAGCGGAGGAGAAGGCTGTAATAAAATCTTTTACAAGGTGAGATCTAAACTCCGAACGCAGCACAGGATTACAAAACCTTTTTTTGGTTTTTTCTCAGTTCTCCCCACCCCCTCCTTGAGAAAAGTGAGTGTGTTGTAATTAAACTGTATATTTCTTGAAAGGAAAGCACAAACGATTAAGTTCCTGACACAGCTGCTTTATGAATGCTACCCCACTCATGTGTATGAAGTTGACGTGTACTCTTCAAGGAGCCCAAGAGACTTCAACAGCAAAAGCACACTGCAAGCTGCTACCCACAAGTGGCCACCCGGCAAATCTAGTAACTGCTACCCACAAATGACCACCTGGCAAACCTAGTAGATGCTCCTTCATATCTTCTGGTTAAAAGCAACCCACAACCAAACTCTTGGTAAATGGACACTTCAGGAAAACCAAAAAAAGAAAAAATAAATCTAGATTTTACAAAATATTAAAGCATAACTGTCATGCTACATTAGCACTTGACAAATAGACATTAATTAGCATTTCTTGCCTGATTAATTTTTGGGAAGGTGCTAATAATAGCGAGAATTCCAATAGGATTACTCAAAATTTAGTGAGTCAAGGCAGAAATACATCTGCCTGACAAGACCTGATGAGCCAGTAATAACATTAATATTTCACATACACATGCTATTCATTCAAGAATTAAGTCATTTAATGACAACCAAAAATCAGATGAAATCATCATAAAATGACAAATTACAAAATTAAGGCACTAAATTTTCACAGGAAAACAGAAGAACCAGAGAAGGAAAAAAGCTTTTCCTGTGACTTGAACACACACTCAGCACTCCAGTGACAATTTATGTTTTTTTCTTATTTCTGCTGTCCAAGCAATGGCAAACTTCAGACAATTGTGTCTTACCCAAATCTAATAGGAACTTAACCTAACTCCCTGACACCCACTTAAAAATCCAGAGTTAAAATGTGCTTTGGACTCTCCAGTACAAGCAGGAATGCATCACCTCTTTTAATACCACACAGGAATGGTGAGAGGCAGAACTGAATCCTACCACAGTATAACTTTACTGAGATGCAGAATTGCTTTGGGTGCTCCGCAGTGTTCATTACAGTTGAAAAAAAAGCCCACTGAGGTACAGATGTTCCTATTCAGTATTTGCTGCATTTGTGCCGTGCTCTCCAAGATCCCTACTGTATCTACTATTGGTGTTACTGACATACTATTCTTAAATGGAGTATCTTCTACGTGAGATGGTCCTGCATATTTTTCTCTCAGATAGTCTTCCAAGACTTTGGCTGCAGGTTGTAGTTTGGGTGGGGGCTTTTTTTGGTGTGGTTTTTTTTTTTTTTTAATTATTATTATTGTTTTGTTTTTTTAGTTAATCCCACAGAGATGTAAAAATACAGCTCCATACTTGGGTGATGAAATAAAGTCAATCCCTGAAAAATTTACAGGCGAGTCAGTCCCTGAAAAACTACAGGCACTGAACATCTTCCCCATGGTGGAAGTTGGGAAGAATCACTTAATAAGCTTGCCTAGCTCCTGTGTTCCTCTCCAAAGTTTTCCTAATTGGCCACTGACAGTGACAGGGCGTTTAGAAAGACAAAACTCTGGTTTGAGCCAGCACATCCCCTCCTATAAATAGTTAATACATTGTTGAATGTTTGGTATTCTCATAGTCATTACTCTCAAGATTTCCCTGTAATCCTCCATGATGGCATATTTCTCTAATCCTTCTCTCTCCATCTGTGGACCAGCTGGACTCTTAACTTGATACATCCTTTGTCTGATGGTTATATATATGTGTGCATATATATATATGGATATATGTATATATATGGATGTAAAATGACTTGCACACAAAACTGCTGAGTCTTTTAGTCCACCTCTGTTTTTCCTCTGGGTAGGAAAGCATTGGCACTTCGTGTTCCAGAATAACACTGTGAAAGCCAAATGGCTTTAACTGCAGCAAGACTTGGTCCTACCTTCCAAAAGAAAAACTCTCCCTCTCTGACTATGTTTCCTTCCTGTTTCCACTCAGTGTTTTCAGTAAGAACATTCCAACCTTTTCAAGCTGTCACTTGCAGGGTGCCAGGACCAAGAAAAGATAACTGAGCAAAGCACAGAAACCTGGCTGATGAGTAAAGATTTGAGAGTCCTGGCTGAACTACCCCAGAAAGAAAACACTGCTTTGGGTGATCTAGGATGTCAGCTAACCAAAGTCCAAAACCTGATCCCAGCAACTGTAAGGACCCCGACTCTGTTGAGATTTTTCATGCCACTTATAACTAGGAATTAAACACTCTTCAAAAGCAAGGAAGAATAGAGCACAAAAAGTCTGAGATAATTTGGAATTTTAAGAAAGCGGAGGAAATTCAAACAGAAAGATTGAAGTAGTATGGATTGCAGGAGTGACATCTAACAGAAAGGAACATGGAATTCTAAAATCATTTCATTATTTTAAAAACAGATGAAGACAGAGAAGCACCAAAACATTTTCAGTCTCTCTTTGGGTGTGGACACTCTTTCCTAGCTTTCTGGACTTCACCTCTGAAGACCTTTAAAGGTTGGGGAACTGTCCTCCAATATACATCTGAGCTTGTAATGACAAAGAGTTTCAGAAGAGGGTCTTGGCCTCAAGAAGTTTACAGCTGGAGTTTGGCAGCCATCAGACCATAACATATGCTACATCTGTTGAAGGAAATTTTCAAATGACTAGTAAAAATGGTAGTATGGAAAAAAAGGCAAAGCTAGTGCAATACTGATCATCTGGCCTCTACATGATGACAGCATTATGTATTTTAAGTTTACGAGCCATACAAATACTATTACATATATTACAACATGATAAAAAGTGAAAGTAATTACACTGTGATGGTGACAGTTCATAGTTTGCAGGTGCACAGCGCTGGAGGGTTGGGGTCTCTGGATTAAAAGTGACAGCACTGGCAGATGGAGAGCTGTCAGTCATTCTGCCTAGAGGAGGACCCCAAAGATGATGCAATAACCAGAAACAAAAAGTACAGGTGTAGACTGGAGAGTAGATGCGCAAGAATCCAAAGTTCTAGGAAATACCTCTAGAAAAACTAAATTTCACACATCCCACCCCCCAGCCCTGATCAAAATGATTTAGACACAGGAAATGTCACTTCTGTACCCAGCATGGTCCAGGTTCCTATGTCAGCAGCCAGGTATTACAGGCTGTGCTGTCACAGCCCAGTAAGGTGTGATTGTCTCACATCGGACAGGAGAACTTCAACAAGGTATGAAGACCTGCAGCTTTCCATGTGAAGTCTGTTCTTACAGCAATCTGTCCTGCAAGCAACAGAATTACTGGTATCTGTCTTCTCACAAATTGGTAGTTTTTAGTGCCCTGTTCCATCTCAGCTGCTCCCTCCCTCCTCCAACAGCTCCTGCTCCTCTTATGTTCTTCAAAGCAGTTCGCCAGGTGAGACCTCACATGTGCACTGTCTAACCAGGTGATTCCTGTCAAACAGAACGGACAACGGCAATGTTGTACTTCCTATTCCCTCTGCAGGGCATTAATTTCAGTTCTTCTCCCTTCCCAAGTCACTGGTTTTCAGACTTAAAGAAAATTAATTACCTGTGAGACTCTCATTTGCAATTGTCTAGCAGGTTCAAAAGCCCTCAGGGTGGAGGAAGGCACAGGAGAACAGTGTGGTTGCCTAAGTCTTGTTTCCTTAGGAAACCAGCCTAAACACACACTCGGAATGAGAAACACCAACTGCTGGTTTCCTCTGTGCTGGTCGCTTCATCAGCAACGCTAATACTTGTGCAGAAACAGAGGGGAGTATGACGATGTCAATTTCCAGGGAAAGTTTTCCCCTTAAGAGAGCACTACTGTTCTTGGCCTCCTCGATGAACATCAGCACAGTTATATGCTGCAAAAAGCCTAAGCTCAGCACGCACTTAGAAGATGACAATGTATCCTCAGAACAGCTTGAGTGGGTATCTGGCAGATCTGGGAGAGAAATCAACATTATTTCTCCTACTAATTGTTCTACAATGCTGAAGTTTCCCCAATTTACACCAGCACGAACCTAAGCCTTTTGAAGCTGAGAGGGAAGGCAAAACAAAACAGTGGCTCCAGGAGAGACCTAACCCAGAACCATCCATTGCTGCACAAGTAGAGAGCCCTTGCGCATGCCCTACATCCCTAGTCTACTGAAAACACATAAGAGACTTGGAACTTAGCCCGTCATACGTGTCCTTTACACATCTTAGCGGTTGTTTTCAGGTTGTCCTCACACATCTGACCTGGAGTTGTGATACCTCTGGATAAATCTTTTACTGGTTTTGGACCAAAGAGCATGCATCTCTACAGGTCATAGACCAGAAGGTCCAGATGGCATGTAAGAGATTAAGGTCAAATAATTGCTTGCAGAACGATTCCTGTGGAAGAGATTTCTAAATATTCATGTTAGAATACTCAGAAATAGGGTAGAATGTCCTGCCCTGATTTGGATTGAGCTAGCAGGCCATTGGTCTAAAACTGGCAGTGCTGGTAGAGGTAATGACCTGAACCTGGGTTTTTTGACCACCACTGAAACTGGCATGGCTCCTGCAAAGGTTAGATAAAATATCTAATCAGAAAAACCCTGAAGCAGTCTAGAAACTGGAAACTGACACAAACAAATGCTTTCCTATGCCAGGGGACAATGGTAACACCTTTCCCATTCTTCTGGCAGCACTAGAGGAAGAAGTCCAAGATGGTACTGGATTCTTCGGGGGCTGAGAGCTGCACTAGCATCAAACCATTCTGCTGGCTCCAAAGTGAAGTTGCTATTTAAATAAATGAGAGAAATTTAAACTCAAACATTAGAAGTCAGAGATTAACCACATCTGTTTCAGGTAGGGAACTAGAGTGTGTACCATTTTTCATACCTCATGAACACACTCAGATAACTCAGTTTTAATGCAGGCCAAATCCAAACCCAGATATGCTATAAAATGCCCTCTATGAAACAAGAAAACCCAAAAACCCAAACAACAATAACAAACAACAAAACTAAATAATACTGCTCTCTGACATCAGGTCCAGATGGTCACGAGGATGATCAGAGGGCTGGAGCAGTTCTCCTATGAGGACAGGCTGAGAGAGTTGGGGTTCTTCAGCCTGGAGAAGAGAAGGCTTCCAGGAGACCTTCTAGTAGCCTTCCAGTATCTGAAGGCGGTCTACAGGAAGGCTGGAGAGGGACTACTTACAAGGTCTTGCAACGGCAGGACAAGGGGCAATGGGTTTAAACTGGTAGAGTGGAGATTTAGACTGGATGTTAGAAGGAAGTTCTTTACAGTGAGGGTGGTGAGGCACTGGAACAGGTTGCCCAGGGAGGTTGTGGATGCTCCCTCCCTGGAGGTGTTCAAGGCCAGGTTGGACGAGACCTTGAGTACCCTGTACTAGTGGGAGGTGTTCCTGCATATGGCAAGGAGTTGGAACTAGATGATCCTTGAGGTCCCTTCCAACCTTGCCATTCTATGATCAAGTGTTGGGAGAATGGATGGTTTGAGGTGGGGCCAGGGGAAGAGGAGCAATTAAAGGCCTTATATAAAGTCACGCTTTTTTCACTAATTTTGGGTATTTTGTCTTTTTTTCTCCCATAAATTCCTACTGACTTCACTTGTAAACCCCTATTTCCAGCACAGCCAAGCTCTAATTCAGAATGGAAGACACCTGAGTTGCATAAATCTCCAACACAATGGAACATTTTCTGCACAAAGCAAGAGCTGTCATGAAGAAGGTAATGAAGAAGAATAGCTGGTGCAGAGGGCTGTAATGCTGTCCAGCTGCTGCTATATGGCACTCACTGATAAGACTTTGTTTTAACTTCACAATAGAGAAAGTTTGGGAAAGGTTAAAAATCAAAATACAGGAAGTGGAACTCTTTATACTTCATCTGTTACATTTCCTTTTAGGTAGCATTTATTTTCTTAGATAATTCAGTTTTCCACAAGAACATGTCTGTGTGCTTTTTGTTCTTTAATAAAAAGAGAAGCAGCATTTTAAGTCATGCTTTTTAGGCACATGGGTTTACACACCATTCCTGTTTTTCTTGGGAGGCTGAAAGGAAAAAACTTATAGAAGAATGGAGTGCCAAAACCTCCAGAGTTACAGAAAGCACAGTACAATTCAGAGTTATGCTTTGGGAATGCTAATCAAAACAAACCTGTGTCACTGCCACCATCCTCTGTCTTCCATTACATTTAAAATGGGGATAGTCTACTCTAACCTAAAACACACTAGAAATCCCTATTACTTTTCACTGTTTATGCAGTAACCACTGAGAACACCTTGTTGAAAGGCATTTTATCAATAAGCATATTGACAGTTAGTCACAAACCAATTTTTCCACAGAACTACTTTAAAAGGTCTAATTAAAACAAAGCAAAAAACCCCAAAAAATCCACCAACCTAGCTGTTGGAGTTGTTGGATGTAAGAAGGATCAGCCTGGTCTCCCAGATCTCTTTTCATATTAGGATGGAAATGTGGTTATATGGTGCCCAGTCTCAAAAACTAAGATGACCTTGATTAGGATCAGACTAGAAACAAAAGTGAAACCAACTAAGCTTGTTTGCAAGATGGGAAAGCCAGCAAAAACTGTAAAGAATGCTCCTGAAGAGAACTTGTAGTGTTGGTATTTCAGTGACTACATCATGAGTAGTTGGTTCTTTCAGACCTGTCAGAAAATAACCATCTCTTCACATGGCTTATCCTATGTCACAGAGATAAATACATATTCCTTCCCCCTATTTTTTCTTCAAATGTAAAGGTCCTCTAAGACAAGCCAGAAGAGGCAGATGTCCATTCTACACGTCAAGATCGATCCAGGCTAATGGAGATTATCACAGAGCAATGGGAAACTACATTCTTCCCTTGCAGTGCATGCATGGTATCCCAGAGTTAAATCCATTAGGTAAGGGGGAGCAGGCTCCTGAGGAGCAAACCAGCAAGCCATGCTCCATAATGGAGTTAACACACAAACCTCTCCACACACTGTGACAAGTTACTGGTAAGTCAAGCTAACCTGTTGATGCTCCTTCAAAGTGTTTTACTGACCTCGATGACAGTCAAGACCTATTTCCAAGTACTGGAGTCAACATCAATATTCTCAGACTCAAGCACTGTTAATATCTCCCTGGGGAGGAGGGGGAACTGCTGCTGTACAGACTCTTAATGGTAAACCTCTGCTAGCAATTATTTCAAGAGACAATGACTACTTGGCAAAGAAAAAAAAGCAGAAGGCAGCTCTGTAGAGGCAGCTTAATGATGTAGGAGCCAAAGAGTTAAAGTGGAGCTGCGAAGCTGTGCAGACGCTGAAACCTTCCTGTTGGGAGTTCCTTCCAGAAGGAGTGGGAAAGGAATGGTATTAATAGCTATTGCTGGGCTGCACTTTCCCACAGGTCTGGACAGGATCTCCACATCAGCGTTTGCCTTTCTGAAAGGAAGGCCTGCAATAACTGCAGACGGTGGAAACCTCTGGGCCTCACAAGGAGGAAACAGGAGGACCCAAAAGACAAATCAAGGGCTGTGCCATGCATCATGGTTGCCCAAAGCACAATGGTCAGAGGAGAAAAAGGGAGGGGCAAGAGTGTAAAAGCAAGAGAAACAGTGAGGGAGAGGAAGAGTAGGTGGCAGCAAGTGAGCAACAGCAGTGCTGATGTCGACAGGTCCCTGCCACTCAGAGGCCACTTGCACAAAACTACTTGTCCCCTGAGGAACCCGGAGAAGCTCTGCCCCATCAGGAAGCTTGCTGGTACAGGAAAGGATATATAAAAACCCCAACCTGCCAAGAACCCTCAAGACAAACAAAAACTCCTTCTAATCAAAGTTGCTCAGATTTGTTACAAACCAGCACATTTAACACACTTGATTCAAGGTTGTTCTCAAAAAGTTTTACCTCTGGGAGGTGAGAAAATACAACCTGTGTCCTCATTATTACCGTAAGTAGGAGGATTCTGCCAAAAACTACAGAGACCTGCAAATGTACAGCAATTTACTGAAATGTACTCATGCTGATAGTAAGTTGCCTTATCTTTGCTGCCACTTACATGACTACCACTGCAGTTAACCCAGTCCAGGTTAGAGCTGCTGACCTGCAACACAGCACAAGCTGCCAGAAGGGACCGTATCATCAGAGACTCACACCCAACACATTCTGCTGCATTACAAGCATCAGCTAGACTCTGAAGTCTATCCTCTATCTCTGGCATTGTTGGTCAACCTGGTTGTAAAGAATTATAACTTACAACTACTTGAAAAGGGCCAGTAATTTCTTCAAGGGTAGACATATATACATTCAGTTGGCTTTATTTACAACAGCTTCTCAAGATTCCATAAGTGTGGCTTAGTTTGCATCCTTCCTCTCAAATCCAAAGATTATTAAACCCTGTTTGGCACATACATGAAAAATTGCATGTGAAAAGGCAAATGTCTTCGGCTTTCCATCCAACTAGAGCAGCATCTGTAAGCTGAGCGTGATTTCAATGAATCTTTGGCGATGCAAAATGCCAAGTGGAGTGGAACGCTGGGCAGAAACAGAGAAGTTTCTCCTTCACGTTTCTCAGAATAAGGAAGTCTTTGCTACAGAAATCACTAGCTCTGAAGATGGGATTCTATGGGATGTGAAACATTTTGGGGGCTACCACATCACTTGACTAAACATTTTGAGAGCTCTTTACTCTTGTTCCAGTATTCATTAACTTTCCCACCTCTGCCCTCAAATCTTGCAAATGGTTTTTCACTCCAGCCAGACCTTGTGCCTAAGCACCTCCTTCTGCATAAATATACAATCTAATGAGTGAGTCCTGCTGAGGAGACACTGGTTCCTAGTATGGGTAATCACCTGAAATACAACACAGGAGACTTTGCAATTAACAAAACCTCCCTCAGATGCACTGTGCATTGGTTTACAGTACATAAACCAACATTAGTTACCAACCATGGCTTTAACTGCACCTTGAAAATTTTGGTTAAAATATTACATAAGTGCAAGGTTTTAGCAGATTAGTCAAGATAGGATTATCCAGTGGGAGCAGGGGAAGGGAAATAAAGGATATCACAATCATTAAATGCAGAGGTATCGATCCATGTTGCTTTCTAAATGCAAAGCAACCCAGAAAAAGGTATTAAAGAGCCATGTTTCTATTGCAACTTTAAATTTTCCTTGTATTTAACTTCAAGGAAGAGTTGAGGACAGCGTCTCAGGATTACGTTAGCCTAAGGACATTCATTTTAAACAGTAAATTTAAAAGCAAAGTAAAGTAATTTTAATGATTAGTGGGTTCCTTTTTCTCTTTAACCCAGAGAAGATTGAGCTTTGCTTGGCATTGTGATATCTATGAGTAAGCAATCATTCTACCTATTACTATTATGTTAACAACTGTAAACCACCTACAATTACTAGCCTGATCCCTAACCTCTGAGAGGCGGTAATCCAGTATTGGTTGTTAGCTGTCAAATTTATTTCCCTTTGGTGAAATATACCCTGTATTTAATTAACAGTCATTCTTGATACTTTATGGAGTTGAGCTCAAGTACTGTGGCTTTGACATTTAACCCATGACCCTTAAATATTTACCAGCTTTACTGGTTGTGTACAATTATCCCTTCAAGTATATCTCAGATCCATCATTCTGCCTGTGACTTACTACTCCAGTCATTCTAAATCAGATATATCTTCTCCCTCCCAATGAAACGTGAATGTTTAATTTCCATTCTAAGAATAAAATAAAATGTATATATATATACACACACACACTGTTGTACCGAATTGTGCGATGTGGTCAGCATCTGCCAGCTGCATTTTTACTGTGTTAGAGGATGACTTGCATCAGAGGGACAATAAACTCAGTTGTGAGCAACATTTATTAACAGGACCATCAAAAAAAAAAAAAAAAAAAAAAAACTTTTGTTACGCATCACGGGCCCAGGGTTCCTCTCTGGCAACCGGAGCAGAGTGCAGGGCGAAGAACAACAATTCTGACATGCTTAAATGACGACACCAAGCCCACACAAGCTTTTCCATGAGGTCAAATTCCCATGGATGAGAAAATGACAGTACCAAGGATTAGCCATACTTCAAACAACACAAATAACTTCTCAGAGTTAATGCTTCTCTGAGTTGCAAAAACTCCTCCAGATGCTCCTCTGTTTCAGACAGGGATGAGGAGCTGATTGCCACCCATGCAGGGGGAAAAGGGCAATATGCATCCTCCCAGCGGTGAAGTCCCCCACAAAGACACCAGGTGTGGGAGCAACGTTTGAAGCAAATATGAAGGACCTTTCTGTGGCCACCAAAGCTTTCTGGTTCTTCAAAGAGCTGGAGAGGGAATTCATAAGTAAAACTCTGTGCAATGTCCTGGTCATAGCATGCTTCCCCCAAAAAGTTTCCTTTACAGAGGCATCCACCCTGGTTTCAGATTCTGGTTTAACCCTCTTCTCTGTGCTGCTATAACCCAATCTAGAAGCAAAGAACCTGTGAACAGCACAGCAAAATACTGTTCAGCTTTAAGCAGGGGTTTTTTAAGTGCAACACATGGAAGTTTACAGTGGTTGCATATTTACATGCCCATGTGTAGCTTCAGAAGCAGGATCTGGGCCTGGACACATTTACCATTACCTTCAATTTTATTCAGCATGAGTTGTCACCTTGAGGGGAACACTCACATTGCAGAACATTGAGCATGTGTACCAGTCTTGGTGGGAGCAGAGCCATTGACACACACAAGGTGATTTACATGGAGTATTTAGCAGGCATATGAGCTTCAGAATATTCCTTCAACACAGTAAATCAGCCATATGGCTCCAGACTCTGCACAATAACCTCATTGTTGCACCTCCAAATCTAAGCCACTGCGTGAAACACCTATTAAGAAGTTTGCAAGTTAAATATTTATTTGCATGTAGCTATCTTACTTCCAAAAGTGTTTAATTTGCAGGTAATTTCCTCTCTGTATAATGTATTTTAAAGTAGCATGGTAGTTTAAATACTGCCTTTACAATTGCTTACTACCAGCATGTATTACCTCTAAACCAACAGTATTTTAATGTAATTTCCCTTTTCTCTCATAAATGAATGTATAAAATGAGCTTCTAATAGGTAAATCAAATGCCTCATGGTTCTCAAACTTACATACACATATCCCAAACACAAAGGAAGACAAAATTATCATTTAACATCACTGGAAAGTACCAGAGGACTCAGTCAGATATTCTATTGAGAGTGACTATTAATCTTTCCATTCAGCTATTTCTAAACCACAGTAAAATTTAGGAAGACTGTACAAGATGGCTCTTACCATAGTAAATTAGTATAATTTCCCTTCTTGACTCATGGCTTCAAGGAATTCTGCTGCATTTGATAGCAGTTGTAACAGGCAGAACAGAAACAGCAGAACTCTATCAAACATATGCTGCCTGCGTACCTCCTCAGAGGTATTTTAAGGAATGGTTCTGAGATTTGATCCTTCAATAGTTTGCAAGTAAGTAAGGACATAAAGTCATGTACGTAGTTAAGAAACTGTCAGTATGTATAGGATCAAGGCCTTCAGTTGAATCAGACCTCTTGAAAATGCTGACAGAAGCCTCAGTAAGCAAGAGGTTACAGGATGAAGGTCCAGACAAACCCACAAACATGATGGTGGAAAAAATACTCTATTTTATTTCCCCAAGGAGTTCCTTTCATTTATTTCAATGGATATTTGGATAACAAGACCAGCAGAAAACCCCAACAGCAAACACAGCATCCAGCTAAAGCAGCGCTGACTGGCTCAAGCAAACTGGTCCACTCTCTGCTATCTGCAGAAAATTTCTTTGATTGCATTTCATACTATCACCATTAAAGTAGGATTTTCTGCAAGAATGACACTTTCCATATCACTGGGAAAAGCTAAAGTCAAAATAAAAATACTTAACATATTCCTTTTAGACTTCTCTAATTTTAACCAGAAACACAGCCTTCTCTCAAGAACCAACTCCCAGTTTTGGTGCCCTCACTACGGGCCAAAAAAAAGATGCTAGAATAGGTCCAGAGAAGGGCACCAAAGCCAGTGAAAGGTCTGGAGAAGAGTCTTATAAGGAGCAGCTGAGGGAATGAGGATTGTTTAGTCTGGAGAAGAGGAAGCAGAGGGGAGACTTTCTTGCACTCTACAACTACCTGAAATGAGGTTGAAGCTAGGTGAGGGTCAATCTCCTCTCCCTAGTATAAAGTGACAGAAGAACAGGAAATGGCCTCAAGTTGCACCAGGGGAGGTTTAGGTTGGATATTAAGAAAAATTTCTTTACTGAAAGAGCAGTTAGACATTAGAATAGGCTGCCCAGGGAGGTGGTTGAGTCAACCCTAGAAGTGTTCAAAAAATGTGTAGATTTGGGACACGGTTTAGTGGGCATGGGGGTGTTGGATTGACAGTTGGGATTGATTATCTTAAAATCATTAAGCTGTGCATTCAAACTTCAGTTCTAACAACACAAACCACACCGTGATTTGTTCTTCATAGCTGGAAGAAATTCTTGACTGAGAGCAAAGAGCAAACAGAGCAAGGCTTGAGACCAGACAGTACACAGAGCAACAGCTCTGCAACCCAGTAGCATCCCTGGTCACTTCAGTGATACATTAATTAACCTTTCTGATATCTAAACAAATGACATTATAGGGACCACAACCATAAAAGCAAACCACAGAGACTTCAACAGCAACACACTTTGAATAGCATTTCACTTAATTCTTAACATTAAGAAGACTGGCAATCGAGAGGCACTTACCTCTTTGCACTTCTCTTAGAAATGAGACCAGCTCTGAGACAATTTGTCCTACACAACATCTTCTGTGCCTCAGGGATGCAAAGAAAACCACACTGATCTACTGAAACGTCTTTAAGAGCATTAAAGTGAGCCCTCTGCAGACCTGATAGAAACATACCACTGTGTTGTGCCAACTGCAGAACTAACGAACTTGGAGACTGAACTTAGCACTTTAAAGAAAGAAAGAAACAAACAAAAAAACCCCACCAACAAAACTCAAAAACTAGCATAGCCAAGAACTCACTTAACTCTCCTCATCTCCAGCCTGACCTCACATGTAATGAAACCTACTACTGCAGTTTTTATAGTTACCTCAAGTCCCTCAGCTGCTACTTGTAAATCTAAACTACTTCAGCAGATCCAAACAACCTTCTGCTCTTCACTGATCACCTGAGCTATCAAGTCAGAATACAGGCAGTCCTTCTGTGTGTGGCTTTTCTATCTTCTTATTCTTCTTTTAATAGTAATATTAGATGCTCAGATATTCTCTGGAGCAATTTAAACAGGAAGCAATGGCAGTTTTAAGGGTGAAGAACTTGCAAGCAATGAAGCAACAGAAATTTGTCAATGCAGATATAAAGAGTGGAGAAACCATGAATGAGGAAATGTCTTCCTTGTCTTCAACCAGCCTAACCAATTTGCTTTCTCACAATTTTCAGCGTGGTCTGTGCTGCCACAGGGTCCTGCAGAGAACCAGTGATACCAATATCATCCTGCATCTTCACTGATCAATGTTGAGAGAGGAAAGAGGAAGAGAGTGTTCCCAGCTGCTCCACAGTGAAGTCTGTGTCATGACCATCACTACTACTAATACTGCATATTAGCCAACAAAATTGAAACATATCTTCTCTCTGTTCTCTGCAAATTCACTTGATGCATTGAAACTACAAAAAAGTCAGGGGAGATCATCTACAACCACATCTTCTAATGATTACCTTTACAAACCTGCTGTGGAACACCTAACCTCATTCTGGTAGAGGTTGTCAGGGCTCTCCACAGGTGTGGAGTTTAAGGCTGCATGCTAAAATCAGCACATTCCACCACTCTTCGGCTTTCATAACAGAGATATTACTGTCATCCGAATGTTTCAGTCTTGTTCTCCACACTGCAAATTACTCCAGAGGTTTAGATATCAGAGGATAGCCCTACACATTCCCCCTCAAATAACAAGGAAGTCAAGTGGAACACAGAGTAATAGTTTCTGGATTTGATGCCACTGCTACTGCTGACTATTTTATAACCCACTGCAAAATCTGTTGTCTCCAAGACTTCATAAGGAAATACCCAAAGAACTGTCACATATTCCAGCATATCCTTATCTGCCAACAGAGCAGTAATTATTTTCCGGTCTTATTCAATTTAGTTTTCTAAATGGCCACTAAAGGCCTCTGATGCCACAGAACCTGACTGAAATGACAGATTATTACAAGGTCACGAAACAGCTCGTCATGAACTTCCTGGTATTTTACAAACTAGACTGCCTTCACTTATTGTGACACACGGACAATTGCAAAACTCTTTCCAACAAAGAACTTTTCAAGGCCTTTTGTCTTTAATAGTAGGAGTGCTTGGAGGCAGACAGTGCTCTCCAAAAATTCTGATGTTTAATTTCTCACAGTGAGGAAGCTGAATCTTAAAGAGCATTTGTCCCTCCTGATACAACTATGAATATTAATTGGAACTGGTCAGGACCCCCTGTAAGTGATCCCTCAATGAAGACATAACACACAACATAATTCATTTCTCTTCAACCTTTCCACCTTCTCTTCCATGCTTGCTAGATTCTTCCAGATCAAATCAGGCAAGTGACAGCAAATGCACTTTCAGGTACTTTTTGACTGCATTGAAAATCATAGAATCAACAACGTCTGTCAAAAACCAGCACATGCAGCAACAAGGACAGTTCTGTGTTAAAAGTGTTCTCTCCGTTTTCACTGAAGAAGGAACCACTCTAAAGCTAACAAGTCCTCTTTGAGTGTCATGCTGTCAGCTGGGCTGATAATGGCTCAGAATGCCATGACTCACTAAAAACATACATTTGGGGTTTTTTTTGTACTACCCTCTCCCTCACCAAATCTGGATCATGAGTGTTTTCTGCCTTCACCACAGGTAACATCCAAACAAGGTGAAAAGCCCTCTTTAAAACGCTTGTGTCACAATAACAGCTTTACTTGATGATCTTGGAGGTATTTTCCAACCTTAAGGATTCTATGACTCTGTAAAGAGTCTCCTACTCTGGGGACTTTCAAAACCTGCCTGGATGTGCTGTGCAACCTGACCTAGGCATACCTGCATCAGCAGAGGGCATGGGCTAGGTGATCTTCAGAGATTCCTTCCAACCCCTAGCATCCTATGGTTCTATAAAAGTAAAAAGACACAATTTTCAAACTGTACCTGTGTGTTTAACTGTCACTTGGTCAATGTTCAATTAATTCACAATCCTGTTCTGTGCATCGGGGTGGGAGTTGAGCCAAGCCCTCCATGGATGGGATGAACCTCACAATAACCCCTGATGCACCTGTTAATTCTGCCTCTGGGTAAACAGTGAAAAACTCCTCAGCTATTTCCTCAAGTTGAGTGGAAACAAAGACACATGAGATTAAAAAAAAAAAAGAAAGAAAGAAAGAAAGAAAAAGAAAAAAAGAAAAAGGAGCCAGATTAGGGAATTGGAGATGGATTAATTTAAGAGAGGAACAGGGTCAACCAAGGGGCTAGGAGGCTAATAAGCACAGAGCACACAGCAAGAAAGCTCACAGCAGGGTAAGAGTTCACTTAATTCATTCAAGCGATCTATTCCAGACGCAGTAAATGATACATTATTGGATCCAGACCTGCAACTGCTCACTAAGACCAACCTCACTTAAGTGTCATTACCCTCCCCTTTAGAAATATTGGTATTACCCAAACCTGTTCACAAGGAGGGCTTTACTCAGCTGGCAATCCACTAACTTTTGTTCTTTATGATGCTCCCCCTAACTCCCCCTCTCTGCTGTGGGAATTAGGCATAACAACCACCATGCTAACCGCAGAACACCCAAGTTGATCCAGCTCTATGAGATTTTTAGTGCTTTATTACACCGAAAACCAATCCCATGGATAGCAGACTATAAACAACAGCAAATGCTGCATCAAGCAAGCAGTAAGTGGTTAAGGACTTGGAGATTTACTAGGGGGTTTCAATCAATCAAAGTCTCCTTTCCACAAATTAGAGAAATCTGGGAAAGAAAGCAGAGCAACACTTAGCATGGAAAAGTCTTAAAGGAACTTCAGCTTTATGTCTATCTCTTTGAACAATTGAAATAAATGGCAGATGGTTTTACTGCAACAGATTGACTTTTACTTTTTTTTCCCCCCTACTGTATTATGATTAATGCATTAAGCAAGGACAAAAAGGAGCACTTTTATGAGAGCAAACCACCACAGGAGCTGGCTGTTGATGTCCTTACAAATATCACTTTATCCAGTGCTAGAGTTACAGAAGATTTCAGATCACACTGAAAGTGTGCACTGCAGACAGCAAGTGAAGCACATAGAATCATAAACCTTTGTTCAGTGGGACTTTTTTTAGTCCCTGGAAACTTAGTAAGGTCACACATTAAACACTACTTCTCGCTACCTGTCTTTCCACCCCAAAGGGGCAACCAGCAGTTCTGGTTATCCTGGGAGGGACTTACAGGTGAAATGGACCACGAGCCACAGCAGTTCGTTTGCACTTGGGTAGTCTCTTAAGATGGACAGTATTGAGCAAAGGGAAGATCATGAGCCAGCACTGCACCATGGAGGGAGACCACAGCGCACACACAATAATTAAGTTTGGAAAAGACCTTTAAGATCATCAAGTCCAATCATAACCCAACTACTATGACTACTAAACTATATTCTGAAGGACCAGATTTACATGCTTTAGAACAGCTCCAGGGATGGTGACTCCACCACCTCCTTGGGTAGCCTGTTCCAACCCCTCACCACTCCTTCAGTAAAGAATTTTTTCCTAATATCTAATTTAAACCCTGCCCCCC
>VWZE01002899.1:159636-182064 GCA_013396675.1 Eubucco bourcierii
TGTTGGAGCAAGTCCAGAGGAGGCTACGAAGATGCTCAGAGGCCTGGAGCAGCTCTGCTATAAGGACAGGCTACAAGATTTGGGGGTCTTCATTCTGGAGAAGAGAAGGCTTCGGGGAGACCTGATAGTAGCCTTCCAGTATCTGAAGGGGGCCTACAGGAAGGCTGGGGAGGGACTATTTACAAGGTCTTGTAATGGCAGGATGAGGGGTAATGGGTTTAAACTGGAAACGGGGAAATTTAAACTAGATGTTAGGAAGAAGTTCTTTGCAGTGAGGGTGGTGAGACACTGGCACAGATTGCCCAGGGAGGTTGTGGATGCTCCCTTCCTGGATGTGTTCAAGGCCAGGCTGGATGATGCCTTGAGCAACCTGTTCTAGTGGGAAGTGTCCCTCCCTATGGCAGGGGGTTGAAACTAGATAATCTTTGAGGTCATTTCCAATCTAAACCATTCTATGATTTTATAATTTCATCAGGAGTTGGATTAGGATTGCACAAAATCACCAGTGAGGAAGAAGACAGTGATGATGAGGTGAAGAAGTGACAATGCTACAGAATACTCATTGTCTGAGAGACAAACCAGTGAAAACAGTGTTCCATCTAATGGTGGACAAATGTCTAAAACTAAACCCCTAGTCTACACAACAGTATTGCTGTAACTAGAATGAATTAGAGAGAGGAAAAAGATATTCTTAGTGTGGTGGTTCCTTTACTATACACAATAACCATGAGTAAAAAGTCATGAAAGGAGAGATGCCAAAACATTTCAGGATAGACTTGAGACTTGTATTGTGCTTTAAAAAGCTTTGTCCATTTTACCAGTGACATCAATCTAACAAACATTGCAGCTGATTCATTCAGTTTGAACCTGGATACAAGGGGAACACCAACCAAAATGTCCTGGCAGGCTTCCCTTTTAGTATTTGCACAGAAATGTTGTCTGTGCAGTTGAATGTGTTTGGGAATTACCTATTCCAAAAACTTGATCCAAGAATACTTCCCTACAAATAGTTAGCTATAAACACTTTTATTTTAGAATACCTGCTCCAGTTTCTCCCAGAGCTCAGTAAAAGTAACTTAGTGTATGATTAGCAGAGATCAGTCCCCACTTTTGCTGGTGTAACACATGGGAGTGTTCATATTAATGTTACACATGTGTAGTGTGAATGTTTCAAACCCAAAAAAGACAAATTGGATAGACTCTGATAAAGCAGTATTTGCTGATAGCAGAAACATAGCAACTGTAGTAGACAATAATGAGAGTTGATAGACCACTAACTGTAATTTGAATGCTCCTGAGCAGGAAAGACTTTACTACAGAGACTAGTACAAACCAGCTAAACCAATAACATTTACAAATAAAAGGCCTGCTCTAAAGTTTAAAATTCATCAGGATGACAGAGAAGATGGTAAGAGTTCTGCAAAATAATGCAAGCAATACACAGCATATAGATAGGCAACAACACAACACACTCCTAGGTGAACCAAGTCAATTGACATAAATATCTGTTCCTCAAACACGATAAATCACAATACAGCATTAACTTGACAGTGTGAATGGTGTAAAGTTAAGGAATTACTACTTTACATAGTGGAAAGAAAAATGAGGAAACTCTGAATTTAGACACTAAACTTAACAAATTCTAATTCTTATCTTTATGTCTCGATAACCTCTGTTACCTTTATAGCTTTCAACTCTGTGTACCTAGGACCTGGAAAATGAATCAGAGCTGCCCATTAGTCATTTTCTGGTCTCTGAATGTTAAATCATACTTTTGTTTACTCTAACCTGCACAGAAGAACTCTTTGGTGGAAATGTGCAGTTCCATGTTTTACTCTTAGCAGGGAAAAAGAAAAAAAAAAGTGACAGGTAAAATTAAATGTTTCAGATGTTTTCTTTGGAAAGTTACATCTCAACTATTTTGTGGGGGAGGATAAATGAGGCGAGATCATTTTAACATACTGCCTCAGTAATATATGCAGAGTGCCTCAGGAAATGTAGAAACTGTTGGCCCTATAAATGAAAAATTAAGAGGAAGACAACTATTTATTTCATTAGTCATCTATATTTCTACTTAGAATCATCAAATAACCTGAAGGCTCCAGCTGGCTAAAGATTCCTTGTGATCTCAGAAATCAGGAATAGTTAACCCATCTTTTAAGATAACACTCATTGTATTTTTTTAAATCAAATCACAGCTGTGTAAGTTTTCTGGAATTTTGGAATATGTTATATATTTAAATTGCCATTATTTTGATTTACAAAATCACACGAGCTAAAAAAATGAATTCTTACCCCTTTTTTTCAGCATCCAACAATTTCCACTGTGTGTCTCCAAGATTAATTCAGGGAGAAAATGTCATTTCCCCCCCCCCAATTCAAATAATTACTAATCTCTCACTCCCATTTTGGTTGTATTAATTAGTACAAAACATACTCTGAGGGGCACCTTTGCAGTAAGAGCTGTGACTGTAACCACCAGTCACACAAATAGCTGCAGTGACTGACACCACCTTCAACATCCGTCCACATCTTTAATTTACTGTTTTCTTGATGGAGTTACTGGCAAAGATACAGCTCCCCTTTGCTTACTCTTAAAGGAGTAGATTGTGATAGGTGGTTTTGTAGTCAGGTATTTCAGATACAGCACATTTTCCAATCATAACCACACACATTTTATCCAAACAAGGGAATGCCAAGAAACAGAACATAAAAACTGCTGCTGATCCCACTGTGAAAATGAGAGGGATTAGCCTTAGGACTTTTAGTAGCACTTTTAAAACAAGAAGACTCATCAGCCAGCACTCCTCTGACACTCCCAAATCAGACAAATTGGAAGTTTAATCTGACCTGTACCCTGATGTCTGTATCAGAGATCCCTGTCAAGACTCAGGTGCTGAATCTCCTGGTGTCTTTCCAGCATGACATTTTTGACCATCCAAAGAGCACTGAGATATTCTATACAATGTAAATTCAGATGGTCCTTCCTTCAACCTCCTTCCCCTTTTTAAAATCTGATTTCATTTTTTTATAACATCATTGTGATTTGAGTCTTCAGCAGATTTTTGCTCCTGTTTCCAAACAGTTTGTATTAATTGTGCACTAGAGAAAAACAGGAAAGCTAAGTTTGAAACAATTTCTCTTTTAGAAACTTGGGATCAGATCGGGTTTCACAGTTTTAATACTAAGCAGTGGTTTTAACAAATGTCTGAGTGATTATTATCTGAACAACACCTATGTTTGGGATCGTGGGTTTATGTTTTAACATTAGAGGCAAGTTGTGCCACCACTTACTCATTACTGTTACTAATGCACAGCCTTCTTTGAGCTACAGCTCTGCACTGCTCCTCCCTTCACTCCAAATCTGTGAGGCTTTCCACTTCATTTCTATCTCTTTTGTAATTTGGGTGTACTTCTTGCTGCATTCCCTTTCATTTTCACACCAATCACCTTTCAGAAAAGTGAACGAAAGAATGAAAGTGTTTTGAATCATGCCTAAAAACACCTCGCAAAGGTTAATTTTATGGTATCAAATAAAAATGCTGAAAAATACCTGTCAAACTTTTATTTTTAAGCAGAAGCTTGACATATAGTGAAGGAAAAAGAAGAGGTATAAATTTACAAGAAGCTGAGAAATAGTGATAAAGAGGAATTTTGCACAAGTTAAAACAAAACAAAAAAAAAAAAAACAAAAAAAAAAGGAAAGAGATTAAATGACATTTAAAAATATCCAACTCTTCATTTGATTAACTTTAATCTAATTATAAAAGGAGGCTGCTTAGTTCCCTGCAAAACAAGGAGACCTTAGATAGTTTAAGCAGAAAAAACAGAGGCTAGCACAGCAAAAATAGTGCTAAATTAAAGCACTTGGAGGCCAAGGGCTTTGAACCTGGGTTTAAGCAGTCATTCCAGCCTGGTGAGGCAGGGGTACAGGAGTTTGGGCTCCTGCTAACAGAGCCCCCATTGTTCCACCAGGCAGCTAGAAAAATGCTGCTTTATATCTCCTCACACCAGCAGCCCAGCACAGAGAGCCGTGAGGAGAAGGACTCTGAGCGTGTGCTATCCACTGAAAAGCCATTTTTCCGCTATAAACTACACCCACGTTCCAGCCCTGGCTCGCCAACGGGATGTTATGATGGTGCATAATTTATAACTGGAAATTTCTGATTTATGTGGGATTCACATAAATCAGGGTTTATCACCATAAAGGGTGGTTGTGTGCCCGCCCTCTCAACTCTCCCTTCCTTCACCAACCCTGGGCATAGCCAGGTAGAACCATCTGAGCTGCAGGGCCAAGGCACCCACAGTGCGGGTAGAGAAACACTGCACAGTTGAATGCTCAATTATTCCACACCTGTTTAATATGTTTATCCAGTAATTAAAGATTAATGCTTATTCCAGACCAGATAAATATATACTGTACCCATGCATGTGTTCTGTAAGGAACAAAGATTTTACTGTATGGAGCTGCTTAAGAGTCCTGAAACGGACAATGTTAAACAGCCTGAGCCACGTCATTGAGGCTGTGCTGTGAATTACACCACACGCACAGGTAAAAGATGCTAATGGGAGGTCAGCTGAAAGAATTACTGAAGACAATTTAGAACAGGTCACGAGGGGAGGTTTAGACTGCATATTAGAAGAACTTTCTTCACTGAAAGGGTTCCCAAATGCTAGAACAGGTTGCCCAGGAAGATGGTTGAATCCCCATGCCTGGAGGTGTTTAAAAGAGGTAGAGATGTTGTACTGAGGGACACAATTTAGCCCCAGCCTATTATGGTTGGACTCAAGGATCTTACAGGTTGTTTTCAACCCAAATGATGGTGTTTCATTTATATGGTTCTCCTTGCATAGATGGCTCTGGTTTTTCACTGTTATGCAGCAAACTCAACAGAAGGCTGTGTGATGATGTCTGCATGATTTAGACTGGTTACCCTGTAATGAAATGCCTGAAGTGCTCCAAAATATTTTATTGATATGTACACATAAGTGCAGATAGAAAATAGGTATATATATATATAATATATATATACACACACACACAGTCTCTCTCTATAAATACTGAAATTATGTGAATGTATACACACAGAAAAATTGAAGTCCTTTGCAAATTTTCTGCATGCAAAAATATATACAAAATGAAAAAAACCAGACCCATCATGAGCATAATAGGAGACCTTAGCAGGATGTGTGGTCAAAGGAATAATTTCAGTGTCTGTTCCTTAACATATGTTCAGTTTAAAAATACTAGATAAGACCAGCTTAATAAATCTGATTCATTGTGTTATATCTATTTAATTTCTTTCTTGTTTGCTTTCAATGCAGCAGGTAGTGGAGATACTCTGCTTGTACCCCAATTCATTTTAAAGGAAGGTCAGCATGTACCTCTCATAAGGGTCTTTTCAAAAGGATGTGTTTTCCTGCCCACAGACTCCCTGTGAAGTGACCACAGAGGCTGGAAACAACATCTTCAAAGCCACAAATGGCCACGGGACCAGCTGAGTCATAGCTGGCTGCTGAATCTACACCAGTTATGCTAATTCTCTCATTTTAATTATTTGAAGTAATCAAGTACAGTTTAACTGAAGCAATCAAATACAATTCAATTAACTGCACTTCTCATAAAGCTCATAGGTTTATAATCAGAAGCACCTGAACGCTTCAAGATTTTTTAACTCTATCATTTTGGATGTTACTGTGCTCAATTAAACCTATAAAGATGCCAAACTAATATGTTTGCCATGCTGAAGCTAAACTGCCTCTAAGGAACACAAACTTAAAATATATTTTATAATGTAATACAATGTTTAATTAAAAAATATAGAACCACAGAGTCAATTTGGTTGGAAAAGACCTTTAAGATAATAAGGTCCAACTGTCAACCCAACACTACCATGGTCATCAAATCATATTGCAAACTGCACATCTACACATTTTTTGGCATCATCTCCAGGGAAGATGACTTCAGCATTTCCCTGTTTATAAGCCTTGTGCAAGTGCAAAAGAAATTATCAGTTGTAGAATATTTAATTCGGAAACAGACTACATTCTTTATTATTAATTTAACACCATCACAAGGTCTTGACATATCAAACTGCTGAAACATGATGACAAATGGGAAGGCAAAGAGGCAGAGCAAAAAAAAAACTGACACTGAAATCAGCCCTACTAAACTGTCCATGAATGCACTTAGCTCTGTTTTCCATGTCAGAGAGGGCAGGGAGAGACTAATGAATATGACAGAATATACCAAAGCACACAGAGCTCTCCAGATTAACAGGTAGGCTCCTTTTCTCCACCCTGGGCAATGGCCTCCTGTCCTGCCTCATCTGCAGTCAATGATATGGAATCAGCAGCATTCTGAAGTTTAGACCAAGAAATTGCTCAAAACACATGAGGGGACAATTCAAACAGACTTGCTTAGCCAATGAAATTGTGGAAAATTCTTTCATAAACACAAACAAGTTTGGAATGTCTGAAAGTGGACTTTTTTGCCAGACTTGAAGATAAAATAAAAGCAAGGCCTTAAGTAAACCACATGGGAAATTCTGATGTCACTGACTTTTGACAGATTTACAGAATGGGTTGGGTTGGAAGGGACCTCAAAGATCATCTAGTTTCACCACGGGCAGGGACAACTTCCACTAGACCAAGTTGCTCATGGACTCATCCAGCCTGGCCTTGAACACTTCCCTGGGCAACCTGTTCCAGTGCCTCACCATCCTGGCTGCAAAGAATTTCTTCCAAATATCCAGTCTAAATCTACCTTCCTCAAGCTTCAATCCATTCCCTCCCCACATCCTATCACTACAAGCCCAGGAAAAAAAGTTCATTCCTGGGTTTCTTCTAAGCCCTCTTCAGGTACTGAAAGACCACTCCTGGTCTCCCCAGAGCCTTCTAATCTCCAGGCTGAACAGCCCCAACTCTTGCAGCTTGTCTCCACAGGGGAGGTCCTCCAGACCTCTGATCATCTTCATGGCCCTCCTCTGAAGTGAAGTTGCGGCAGGCTCTGCTGACTTTACATGATTGAAAATTAAGTGATTGCCAAGTTAGGAACCAGTTTAACAGCATCAGCACCTCAAAGTTCAAATAGGAGGAATGCAACAGCAAGGGTCACTGCAGGAATGGACTTGTAAGGGACTGGGAAGGTTTATTAAACACCACTCATCACTCTTTGTTTAGCACAGCTGTGGGAACAGAAGATTTTATAGCCCAGTTATCCGGTCTACAACAGGAGTCGAATGTGCAAGACGAGTCCTGTCTCTTGGGAAGAAATCACCCTTTAGCTGTGGAGAAACCACATTTGCTGCTTTGGCAAAATGCTGTGCACTCTCCTCCCATGTGGACAAGACTCCTATTTAACTGAGAATGCCAAGAACACTATATATATATATATATATACACACATGCACACACATATATATATACACATATACATACACACACTGTTCTAGCTAACTCTTTCTAAAGGCATCTCTAATGCTGCACAAGCACAACTGTTTAGAACAGGACCATATTTGTGCTCATCAATTCACCAGCTCAGCTTCTGACTGGAACACATATGGAAACACACCACCTGATTTACACAACCAGAACCAAACTGAGACTCAGAAAAAAAGTATGCCCTACTCACCTACATAACCTGTAGAGAAAGTGATGAGACTGATTAAAAAAACATTCACACCATATTTCAGAAGCTACTCATGGTTTGCCAAGGGGATACTCACTTTAGACTCCTTCAGAGGACACAGAACATTTTCAGTAACCAGGAAGCAGTTATCTCTCTTTATCCTTTCACAGCTATTCCCACATAAAGTGAAATAAAGCTTCTACTATAAAATAGCATTCACTTTTAATTAGCTACAAAAATATAAAGTTATAATTATGTTTTATTATAAATGCAAAAAAAAATATATTAATGCAATTTTTCATTATAACCAAGAAGTGAGTTACTATTATTTTTTTATTAACCCATTGCCTTGTCAGGCCTTATTATTTTCACAGAGATCTGACAATCATGGGGTCATATTTGTTAGCTGCTCATGACAACATTCAAAAGGGGCACTATATATCACTGCAACAGCTCACAAACCGGCCAGCCACATTATTTATTATGAGCCACACATGTGACAAATTATTTAACTCAGTAACTCCTAATAAGTCAAAGAGCAAGCAATTAGCTAACACAGTATGAGGGCTGTTTGTGGCAATTTATAGATGCTCTCAAGCTGTCACAGTACTTCAAAGCACCATTGGGGGGACCTCCTTAATGACTCACTTGAGATGACAAGCATTACACAGCACACATGGCAGCAATGGGTTTGGCAGTGGATCCTCTTGCTTGAAGCTTCCCCCCCTGCCCCAGAAGCTGTTTACATGTTTGCAGTTTGCATTTCTCTCTTGCAAGCTGCTTCTGACTGGAAACGTGGAGAGGGAGACATGGAATTACTCTGCAACACAGTCCAAAACTGCTCTGTGAATAACTTGCAAGAAAATGCAAGAGCTGTGGGACTGGTGACTAGGAGAGATACTGAAGGAAAAATCTGCTGGTTGCACTGCACAACCCTCTCTATCTCACAACTGCAGTGGACTGTGCCCCATGGAGATTGAGATCCTTTTCTAGTCAGCTAGGGTTAGTCTTTGTAATAATTATTCTTTATAGTAAACCAAAGATGGACATTTTTAGGACTTTTGGACATGATGACCTCCAGATCTCCTAACTTCAACCAGTCTGTGAAACCAGAGATGATTGCTTTTGAATTCATCCAAGATCTGGGTAAGATCCAAGCTCCAGAGCTCAGTGTGGTTTCTAAAGCACTGTAATGCAGTACAGCAGCTGGTGACTACCTGGCATTTTCTTCTCTGCACCCTGTTGAAAAATCAAAAGTATCCCCTTCTCCTGAGTCCTCTCTTCTATTTCTAGTGATATTTGTTTAAACACCTCCCCAGCTGCAGCAGCTGAATGCCAAAGCAAAGATCCCAGGGGACAGATCTAGTTGGGGTGTTCCCATTTGTATGGATTCAGTGACAGTGTAGCATAAGTGCAGGAATTAAAGATGATCCAGCAGCACTGGTTAAAAACCCTGGTGATGACTACCAGATAATCTGTCATGGAGATGAGGAGGTGGAAGACAGAACTCAGGGAGGGGGCAATTAAATGATTGCTTTGAAGAGAACTCTATTTGATTAAAAAAAAAAAAAAAAAAAAAAAAAGTTAAAGAAAGCTGCAGTCTGAAGCTACCATCACCCTAAAGGCTGTACCTACAGCTATGAGAGCACAACCAAGCCATGGTTGGTGAAAGGTAAAAATTAATCAATGGGAATAAGCGTGTGACACTGAGAAAACACAATCTGCTGCCACAGTTGGATGTGGCTGCACTATTTCAGGAGGGGAGGAGAGGACAGAAAAAAGCAGCTGTCAGAGTTTCATTCAAGAGCAGTCACTCCAAGCTATCCAAGCAAAGGCTACCCCTGCATTACCAAACATGTAGCAGGAGCCATTAAACCTCTCTCTCTGTCACGCGCATTCCTTCTGGAAATGCAAGGAGTCACTGACTGTGCTATAGCATTATTCAGCAGCCACAGCTGCATTACAGCAACGCTGTTATTTCAAAGAGCTTGAGGGTAAAGAACCTGTACAGAGGAGTGTTAACCTCTGCCTTTAATTGCACAGTGACATCATCTACGATGTGCTTTTGACACATCAGACTTCCAGTGTGAAAGCTTAAATTAGCACACCACAGAGAAGTGCTGAAATCCTCTTCCGCATGGAAATCGAGGAAGTTTTTTCTTGGTGATAGTGTAAGTCTAAAAATGCAACTAAATGGTTTGTCTGTCAGAAAAGGTTTCTACTTCCAAGCCTGCATTTGCATATTGCGATTGCTTTAAAAGTGAGATCACTTTAAAATACGAGAAGTAGAAGTTAGAAATAATTTTCAGGTGTGGAGCTTGAATGACAGGAACACCTTCTTGAACTGCTGCACCACAAGAATGCATTTTCCAAAAATACTTTCTAAGCACTTCCCAGTTACTTGAAAAAGGATGAGCAACATGTTCAAATCTTCATACAATAATACAACAGTCTTCAAATAAACTAGAGGAGGATGACTCAGTGCTCACTGTAGTCCTTAACTGTCTGACATCTCTTCAATCTTCTGGTACTTTGCCCTTTATTTAATTATTGATCGATCAATCAATCTACATAGCAATATAGTTATTTATTTATTTACTTGGTTATTAGATTACTTATTTATTTATCTATTAATTAATTGATTAATATATTTATTTTATTTTTTTTAGCACTTCATCTTGGCCAAGATTTGCTTTACTTCCCAAGCATTTTTACATGCCTCTTCTAAGCTTTTCAAGAGTTACTAAGCAGAACTATCTGAACACTGTCCTAAAAATCACTTGACTGCATTTATGTAATAACTCATCCATCTACATTGGATATTCAGGCATTTGCTATTCTAGCCTATAAAAACTGTTGTAGAATCATAGAATGGTAAGGTTGGAAGGGACCTCAAGGATCATCTAGTTCCAACCCCCTGCCATAGGCAGGGACACCTCCCACTAGTACAGGTTACTCAAGGCCTCATCCAATCTGGCCTTGAACACATCCAGGGAGGGAGCAGCCACAACCTCCCTGGGCAACCTGTGCCAGTGCCTCACCACCCTTACTGTAAAGAACTTCCTCCTAACATCCAGTCTAAATCTCCCCTCTGCCAGTTTAAACCCATTGCCCCTTGTCCTGTCATTGCAGGACCTTGTAAATAATCCTTCCCCAGCCTTCCTGTAGGCCCCCTTCAGATACTGGAAGGCTACTATCAGGTCCCCTCGAAGCCTTCTCTTCTCCAGGCTGAAGAGCCCCAACTCTCTCAGCCTGTCCTCATAGGAGAGCTGCTCCAGCCCTCTGATCATCTTTGTGGCCCTCCTCTGGACCCGCTCCAACACTTCCATGTCCTTCCTGTGCTGAGGGTTCCAGAACTGCACACAGTACTCCAGGTGGGGTCTGACGAGAGCAGAGTAAAGGGGCAGAATCACCTCCCTTGCCCTGCTGGCCACGCTTCTCTTGATGCAGCCTAGGACTCGGTTGGCTGTCTGGGCTGCATGTGCACACTGCAGGCTCATGTTGAGCTTTTCATCAACCCACCCAGACTCCAAGGTCCTTTTCCTCAGGGCTGCTCTCCAGCCATTCACCACCCAGCCTGTATTTGTGCTTGGGATTGTGCCTACCCAGGTGCAGGACCTTACACTTGGCCTTATTGAATTTCATGAGGTTGGCCTGGGCCCACCTCTCCAGCCTGTCCAGGTCCCTCTGGATGGCATCCCTGCCCTCTAGCAACTTTGCAAACAAGCTGGTTTGGGTAGGGGGGGAAAGCTCCAGCTTGTACTAGACAGGAGTACGGCTAAGCAGAAAAGAGAAGAGAGTGCTTCTGGAAGCGGAACTTCTGGAAGTTTAAAACTGATGGGTGATCAGTTCAGATGTCTGACCGAAAGCCACAACTGGCATAATACGGATTTCATGCACAGCACATGAACTGAGTTGTTATTTTTGTCTCAGGATCTCTGAGGCTTTCCTTAGAGTTCTTTCTCCCAGTGTCAGGAGATTGCAGAGACCTCTCGGCTTTCTTTTTAAAATAAATAAAAATAAAAAACCAAAAAATATTAAAGCCACTCTAGTTCCAAGGGAAAATTTAAAAGTCAAACCTGAACATTCCCTGAAAGCTCAGAAAACCAGAAAGGCAAATAAATCAACACTTCGCTCTTTTTAGGTTAAATAAATCATCAGGGTTTTTTAAAATCTCCTCATTTTGAAGGTCCACTTTCACTTATTTATTTTTTCAAACACAGAGGAAGAATCCACAGTGAACACAACAAATCACAGTACTGTGGGTAACCTCATACTCCTCATAGTACTTTTCATCAGGATAACAACTTCCACTGAAACTCACAAAATGTTGTCATACTTTCAATAACCTTTTCTTGATTCATCGTGACTGCTTTCTTCCAACACCTGATCTCCCTGGTAGTCATGGAAAACAAACAGCCTTCTTTAGCCATCCTTTTCTAACCTGTGGAGAAAAGGACCGATTGCACAACGGTGCCTATTCAGTGACAGTCAAAATATTATTTTAGCACTAAGGACCAGGGCAGAAATCCTTCAGGCTCTCCTGTTTTCTGACAAAGAGCCACAGCTTTGGCACACGTATGCAAAGTGCCTTCCTGAGGTGAGCAAAGCTAATCCCTGAACTTTGTTTTTGAGATTCTTGTACTTTAAAAGCAGGACACAGCAAGAACATACAGAAAAATGAGCTGAAAGGATCTGGGGAAGAGTAGATGGCCGTGACTGTGTAGATGGGATGGTCTTCATTTGCACTTTATATTTTGCCACTTCTGTTTTGCAAGTATGTGATTATGTCCATGGCAATCCATCAGCAGCTGTAGGAGTCAGTAACCAAGGCTTATCCTCTGAGCTGAGATTTAGTGCATGGATTAAAAGCTGTCAGAAAGTCAGCCTGTGGCTAAAGCCTGTCAGCCAAGATGCAGAGGGCAGGTTTTCAGAGAGCTGTGTCTCTGAAGTTCAAGCACCAGAAGGACAAAACTAAAATAACCAAATTCATGGGTGAGGGAGGGTAATGTGAAAGGGTGAGTACTGTTTGACCCTTCTGTCCCTTCCTCCCTGGTGGCAATCTCACCCTGAGATAACATGGAAATACAGTTGCCCTGCATGTGTCATCAGGACAGAGGTGGAATGGAAGCTCAGTCCCACAGCAGCGGAGGAGGCCAGGAGTGGCGATGCCATTTCTCTGAGGTAGTGAAACCAGCACTTCCACACAGCTGAGGGGGAAGAAGCATGACTGGCTGTTGATCATGTCCTCATACCAGTTTTCATCAGTCTGGTTGATCAAGGTGATGATGTCACCCTTCCTTGAAGCCCAACTTGTCATCATTCTCCAGTTTGAAGTCATAAGTAGCCTTGCAGCAGGGCTGGTCTAGGGTGGGACTAACTCCTGAAGAAGGGCAGGGACAGCTTGTCAGATCATGAAGAGGAGGGAGTTGAGACTTTGGGGGTGGGACTGCAAGAGAAGCCACCATTAGATTGGTCAGTGTCTCCAAAGCTGTAGGTCTCCCTGGGTTTGGGCTTGTATTCCCACCTGGGTTGTGAGAAGGCCTCCTTCATTCTGCATTTGAGTTTTTCTGCAAGTTCATCCAGGATCTGCATGGCATTTGCCACAGAAAACGAGTGGGAATAAAGACTGTGCCTTAAGTTTGGGTGGGATATAGTAAGGTCACAGTTCCACAGTTGAACAGGAACAGATTAAGGTTTCCTCTTTGTAATTAAGATGTCCTATCTTGCCCATATTCCTCTAAGGAGAATCTCTTGTTGACATCAGTGACCTGTTCCTCATAACCCTAGAGCCTGCATCTGCTGCCTTTGAAGTGGAACAAAGAACAAGCTCTTCACAAATCAGACATATCCGTAGTCTTTCTCCATTGTACCAAATCTAGTCATCCTCATTGGATGCAATTCGATTTTCATTACTTATACTATATCTTTTCATCTGACCAGGGCTTTCTTTTAAAGTATATCTCTTCCTTCTCCTACTCCACCGTCTCCTTTATCCCATTTCCTCCTGAGCATGTTTTTAAAAGACAGCCAGTCCTGACTGCGCACAGCATCTTACATCTGTAGCTGTTCTTTCCCAGCTCCACTGTTCTGATCAAATTAAGCCCTCATCTTTCAGTAGTTCCCTGGACATTTTTCACTCCACATGTTTCTGAACTGCAATGTCTTTATCCAGTGCCTGCTCGTCTCCCTCCCACACTGCTGTGTCTCTTAGCCTGCCTGTCTCAAATTACTGCCCTGCTATGTCCATGGGATATTCGTCGCAGCAAGATGTTATGTGTATGCCTTGAAGATCAGGGCAAGAAGACATAAAAGGTACATGGAAAGCATTGTGAAATGATGCTAAAGACAACATCTGGTCCAATTCATATTACTGTGAAAGAAACCTGAAAACCCTTAGTGCTGCCTGAGAAGTGACTCTTCTGTGTTGCTGTGACAGACAGCAAACCAGCACATCAAAAGAACGAAATATTAGTCACTCTATTCAACACAGGTGACACTTAGACCAAGCCAGCTGTCTGGTTAGCCAGTTGGCCCATGCTTGAAAAGGTCAGCTAGCTTCTAGCTAGATGCACCACAGATCCATCTTCCCTTCTCTTTCCCATTGGATATAGAACCATAGAATTGTTTCAGCTGGTAAAAACCTCTAAGATTGTCAAGTCTAATCTCTGAAATAATTAAGTCCAACCACCATATGGTTGCTCTGTTGCCTTCTTCCAAACACTTCAGTCAGTCACAGAAAATACGGGTTTTGCTACCTTAGTGCTGTGCAGAATCCATTCGGGCTACTACACTGCAGTAATAAAACACAGAGGGTTGCACAATGGTTTGCTTGCTGCCTTTATTGTCCCAGCTTGCACAGAGCCTTCATCTCCTGGGTGAGGAGAAGCATTGATGAATGCAGCTGTCACTCATTAGAAGAACATCCCTTACAAGAAGTCATTGCCAAAACAGAATGCTACATACAGTAATCTGGTGTTTGAATGAGCACTACATAAGAGTTTGCAGAGAACATTGCAAGGTTCGTTGAAGAAACTTCCAGATGGTTCTGAGCACAGCTCAGTGCTTCAGCAGTCAGATGGGGCATATGGTATTACTGAGGGGAAGGATCCTGTCTGGAACAGTGACTATCTGAAGTCAAAACACACAGAATTCACCTACAAACCTAAAAACCTAATAGAACCCCACAGACATTGCTAGGCTTTCTCTTCTTCAGCAGCTCAGGGCAGAAAAGTGACTATCTTCACAGGAAATCCTGTCAGGCCAAACTGAAATGTGAGGATTCGGATTACACCATAGGACCAAGAGCATCTGCTTTCATCTCAGGCACAGCAGGGACAAGCAAGAGTCATCACTCAAGAGCTGAAAGATGAATCAACAGCTAGTGTAGCACAGTGAGTGCTCTGATGGGAACGGGGACAGAACAGAATCAACTAATTGTGGTTTGCTTGTTTGCTTTCCTGCTTGCTTTATTAACCAAAGAATCTGCAGCCTTCAAGTGTGCGTGTGTAAGAGTGCACACAGGGAATTACACAAAGCATGTTCTAGCTCAAGAAAGCTGAGTAAAAAAGCCAAAAAAAAAACATTGTAAAAAGCTCACATCACAGAAGAGGCACATCCTCAAGCACTGCAGGACTCTTTGCAACCTATATCTATGCAAGAGCTGCTTTAGGAAAAAGATTACTTAAGAGAGGGACTACATGGTTTGAGAGCCCGCTGTGCATAGGCACATCTACTTTCTCAGCTACACAACTACCCAGTAAATTCCAGAGTTGTTAAATTATTTTCTTTCAAAGAGGTTTTCATACTTCTACTTATTTTTCAAAGGAGGTCTGCTGATAGGAAGAAAATATAAATATAGGAAACTCCCTGTACTGCCCCTTGCAAATACCCAGAAAACAAATTTTAGCTGCTGACCTGTGTGACTTGAAAAAGGGAATCTGAAAGGTTTCCATTTGCCAGAGATTCATTTTACAGTGTTTATGCCGATACTGTACTGGTCCTTTGAGGATGAATTTGAGAATTTTTGGTCTCTTGATGAACATCAACGTAGTCTCTGCACAGCATGTCAATGAACAGCTACAACAAGGGCACACACCTCTTGGCTGATGAGAGCTGTGACACTTGTGCATGATCTTTGCCATAGCAGCAAAGGCTTTGAGACATCATTCTCAGAAACATCTCTGAGGGGATTCAGTTCTGCTTGAAGTGCAGTGACAGGGGACTAGATAGAACAAGAGGAAATGGCGTCAAGTTGCACCAAGGTAGGTTTAGACTGGTTATTAGAAGAAATTTCTCTACTAAAAGACAGAAATGACTGCCATTGGAATGGGCTGCCCAGGGAAGTGGTGGAGTCACTGTCACTGGAGGTGCTCAAAAATGTTTAGATGTGGCACTTCATGACATGGTTTACTACCCATGGTAGTGTTGAATTGATGGTTGGACTTGATGATCTTAGAGGTTGCAACCTTAATGATTCCATGAGTCTATGAGTATATTCTCAAATCTTCTTAAATACTGGTTTATCAATTCTGTTCACACACATAAAATCCAATTCCTTACACTTTCTAAAGAAAGTGGTGTTACTTAGAGGCTATTCAGCTTTACCAAACCAACCGTAATCAAACCTGGACTTCCTACTGTAAAGTTTTCACCCATGGTAAATTGTCAACCCAGAACAGCCAATTTCCCTCATAATGCCTGATCAGCATTAGCTGTACTTAAGAAACACAACACTGAAAACCATCCAGCCCTCCACAAAAGCTTATGTTTGACTGGTGTGCTTCAGGGTATAAATGAAACTCTAAAAGAGTGAAAGAGGAAGGAATTTCCCTTGTGACAC
Source organism: Eubucco bourcierii (assembly GCA_013396675.1). Taxonomy (NCBI): domain Eukaryota; kingdom Metazoa; phylum Chordata; class Aves; order Piciformes; family Ramphastidae; genus Eubucco; species Eubucco bourcierii. The sequence continues at coordinate 176,109 of VWZE01002899.1, forward strand.
ATTTATTCTACAACTGCCCACTTCGAGTTCTTCATCCTTTCCTCGTAGGCACAGCAAACTGAGGGACTGAATGATGGTTGGGCAAGGCTGCTGCAGCAAATCTGGTATTGAAACGTATGTGAGTTTGTCCCTTCAGCAGCCTAGGTAAGAGCTGCTGCACTCAGCAACGAAGAGAACCTTTTAATTTTGTTCTGTTTTTAAAGAACGTGATCACACACACTTGCAGGCCAGAAGGATTTGTACAACAATTTACAACAGTTTGCAAAGCAGATTAACCAGATTCTTCCCTGCTGAAAGGATTACAGGAAGATTAAACATCCAAAATAGAGAAAAGCATGTAATACGTGAAAGTAATTTATGCTAAACCCATTATTAAGGAGATGAACAAATTTAATTAAAAAAAAAAAAAGAAAGACAAAACTTGAGTCATGCAGCAGTGAGGTGATACCTCTTTAAGTGAGGACAACCTTCAAATAAGGCTGTGGTACTGTGGTAGAAATAATTTCCTCACCAAAGTGGCATTTTTGCCAACAAGACTCTTGGCAGCCTTCAAGGGCCGACACAAGTAAAACTGACCAAATATGGTGGGGAATTTGGAAACATTGAAGATATTAGCATTTGTTCCCCCGTCTAACATAACACAGTCCAGTCTTGCCACCAGAGCCTAGAACTATTAAGTGATAACTTCAGCACTGGAATGCAAATAATCCATTGGTTCACATCAGTGTCACTTCCATTTGTTGATGTACTCAGTCCCCTCCAAATCCTGGCAGTACCTCACTTGACTCCTGAGGGGAGTGAGCTACAGGAAATGTGCTAAAAAAAAGTTAAATGCCAAGAGCAGAAGTCAGTGGTGGATTACTTGAGGAGAAAGGAAAAGAGACGATACATTAAACTACACTGTCCAGAGTTACTTGACCTCAGACTGATTGTTGTTAAATAGCTTGAATTGAAGTTAGTAATTTACCTACTGGCAGCTACTCAAGATTTATCTTTACAGGCTACAAGGTTTTATCATTTGTCTGCAAAACCCCCGGCCAAATGCTAACTTTCAAAATACTGGTTTAACTGTGAAGTGTGGGGAGTCGATGAAAAATTAATGTAAGTGCACAGTAAACCATTAAATGCAGAAATAATTTGGCACCTCTCCTCTGAGAAGTGAAGAGGATGCTCTGAATGCTTCATGGGGAAAATAGAACAGCGCAGTCTTTTTTAAGGAGCAGCCTGCAATCTGAAGTCTTCTGACCTAGGAATGTCATAATGGGCATCTGTGCTGGAAAAATAATGAGTCTATAATTTATTAGCATATGCTAGACAAAAAGTTATGGTAGAGATAAGCTTTATGCTCCAGAGATAAGTGCAATTACTTCTCATTTAAAAGAGAAATAGGAAAAGTTACCCTGAGAAAGATGAAGTCCTCCCACACTTTTAACTACACCTTTATCTAGAGCATATATCAGTTTAATGTGTCCACACACCCCAGCAAGGAACTGTGACTTTTAGTTTAAACATGTGTTTAAACAGATACAAGAAACAAGAAGATAAACAGTTAAAAACTCCCATAAACAAAACCCAAACCCCGGATTTCAACAAACTGTGTGGTTGTCAACAGCGTATTTTTTAAATTGGAAAAAAAACAAACCAACCAAAAACCCAAACCCACACTGAACAAATTAAAAGAATGGCAGTGATCTCAGAGAAAACCTGTTGTGCTGTCTTAAATGCTGTATTTCTATGGAGAGTGAGCAGCTGCAGGAGGACTCCAGCACTTTGCTGGACAGGATTCTGAAGCTATGCTCCAGAGACCGTCAAATTATTCCCCTAATGTGCCTCACAGCCTGACTTTGTTCCTTTCTTATCAAGGCCAAGCAGTGATGTAGGCAAGGGTAAAAGAGCAAGCAAAACAGAAGACACTGACCTCTGAAGATACAATCTCCACCCCAGCCCAAGCTCTCCCTCTATGACGTGGCCCAGTGGAGCATTTACCAGGGGAAGGGCATCAGAGCCCAGCTCATGGCAGAGCACTTCAGCTGAACAACATTTGTAGAACTCAAAGATACAAATATGCTATAGAATCATCTTGGCTGGAAAAGACCTCGAAGATCATCCAGTCCAACCACTGACCTAACACCACCATGCTCGTTAGGGCATGTCCTGAAGTGCCATGTCTACATACCTCCAGGGAGCCAGTTCTCCCCCCAGAGCATGACAGGACTTGGAAATAGGCAAAGAGAATTCTTTTTCCAGCTCTGTCATACTACTAGGCCTAATTATTTATTATGCCACTCCCCTGAGCATCAGAACTAAAGGAAACTGAAAATCCTGAAGCCAACAATGAAGTCATCAGATGCATCAGCCTCTTCAAAGGTGTTTCAATGCATATTAGAGAACTAGCATCTGCCTGAAAAAAGTTTGGGTTGTTTTTTTTTCTTTTTCTTTTTATTTCACTTTTTTTTTTTTTTTAATTTTAAGGTAAGGTAAGGTGGAGAAAGAATAATTTCTTCATTTGCAAACATATCTACATTTCGAAAAGCAGACTATTATTTCAGGTACCTCAGTTCCTGAATGCTCAACTTCAGGTAGCAATAAATGACTGGTTTTCCTGAGCTGAATCACAGAATGATAAGTGTTGGAAGTGACCTCTGGAGAGGTCCAACCCACCTGCCAGAGCAGGTTCACCTAGAGCAGGTTGCACATGATGGCATCCAGGTGGGTTTTGGATGACTCCAGAGATGGAGACTCCGCCACCTCTTTCAAAGATGACGGAGCACATCCCAGCAATGACTTCTGCCAGCTACCTCAGCACTTGGTGGTGCACCCCATCAGGAACCATGGACATGTGGATATCTTGTTTATTTAACTGATCTCTAACTTGATCCTCCTCAACCAGAGCAAACTTCTTTCCTCCAGGCTTTTTCTGTTATTTCCAAAGTCAAGAACTCCTGAGGGCTGACCTGAGCAGTGAAGACTGAAGCAAATAAAGTATTCAGTAACCACCTTTCTGCATCCTGTGCCATGATAGCACCTGCTTCATTCAACAGTAAATGGTCCTCACTTTTTCAACAGGCAGGCTGAGTCTGCACAGTATTCCAGATACAGAGCACTAATTGCTTTCAAAAATCAAAACAAAATGTAGAAGACTGTTAGATTTATGCTCTGAGTAAAGGCAACTAATCATATTCCTCCATAGGACCATGGAACAGCATCTGCATTTCCAAGGTGCATCCCATTGGAAGCTCAGGAAAGGGATTTCCATAACTTCCACACGTCCAATGACATTTTATGTTTGTAGTTGTCTGGATGCCTGCAAAGATAACAGAACTCTTCATGGCTCAACTGTTTTTTCCCTATAAATCAGAGTGAGATGCACTTTCCTGCTCTCTCTGCACGCATACAGTTGACTTGTGACTTTGGGAAAAGCCTTTAGTGAATGAAATGCTCAATGAAAACATGCAAATTCAAAGATGCCTGGAAGTTACACCTCCAAATAACGTTACAACTGATTTCAACAGAGCTTCCAAATAAGTTGGGAATGCCAGCAAAGGTCTGGCTGATCCCTATCAAATAGTTCTGTCAGATGGCACTAGGAAGATCAAAGAAGAACATTTAGTATACAAATAGTTCTGCAATATGAAGTCTAGATATTTCAAGAAGTACTAAAAAAGACTTATTAAACAAGTTATATGGGCACACAGTCACACTTAATAAGTAATTTCTTAATAAAAATAAAACCAGAGATTGTGAAATCAGATTTTTAGGAAAAACAAAATTATAAAATCAAATCATCTCTCAAATTAGGTCAATAGTTTATTTGATCTAAGGAGAAAAAATGCTCCCATTTCGTGGTGCACTTTCAGCTTTCCTCAATTTATTCAAGCAGTACTTCGGAGTTACTACTTCCTTTTCCTTCTTCCTCCCCCCAAATTCCTAGGAAATATTTTACTACGATATCAACACATTCACTAAAGTGCAGAAAATAACACTCCCATAGAAAAGGTAATTCTACCTGATATCTTAACTGAGAGAATAAATTTGAATGTCACAATAGTCTTACGCAAACTTAGCAGTGATAGTCTAAATCAGGCTTTAATTTTAATAAATGATTCTTTGCATGGTATCCTATTCTCTTTGGTGCAAGAACAAGTCTATGAACTGGTTGCCCATCAAATATGCCAATTGCTTTTGTGATAGTTACCTTCCTAATCTATGTTAGCAATTATTTTTAAGCAATTTTGCTAATGAGTAAGAAATGCAGTTAGATGATCACACACATCTTGTACACAAACTTGTAAATTGCTTTTCTCATTTCTTTGCGGCTCCAAGACACTATTTAAAACATTTCTAGAGTAGCATAACCATGTTTCACAGATAAGAAAAAAGAGGTATGTGTGCTTCAGTAGAGAGAGGGGGAAAAAAAAAGTAAAAGCAGTGTTTTAATGCAAATGTTTTGACATTATCTGAGGAGGACAGGAAAGGGTACGTGCCTGCAGAATTCAGCAGATCTCCTGTTTCCAATTCCCCATTTTCCTTTCACATGTTACAGCTAGAACAAAAAGTAAACTTCCAAGAAGGTGAATGGGAAAACAGACAGGAACCCCATAGGAAATCCAAACTCTCCTCCATTTTGGTGTGGTTATAGGAATGAAGTTTGGTGTTTTATGCAGTTTTAAGATCATAGAATCATAGAATGGTAAGGTTGGAAGGGACCTCAAGGATCATTTAGTTGATGATGTGTAAAGAAAAAGAGATGGGTAAAGAAAAAGAGATGGAAAAAGACAAAGGGAAAAACCAGAACATCTAAGGAATATTCTGTATAGAATTTCCAAAATACATTCTGAAATGCATTTCAGGGACCTGTAAGAGAAATGGCAAGGTATTCCATAGCAAAACCATAATGAATAATGACTTATTAACAAAACTAAAGAAGCATTCAAAGGCAACCAAGGCTGTGGCAAAGTATATAAAGCCAAAAATTCACAATTCTTAAATGAAAATACAAAGCTATACCTTTCCTCTAAGCTTTTAGAAAAAGTTAAGAATATTCTTTTTGCATTTAGATCTTAATCAAAAGAGTTTTTTCAATATAACTTTATTTTACCCTATTCTAACACTGCTTCTGTCAGAATAATCATGGAATCACACAATTGTCAAGGCTGAAAGGGACCACAAAGATCATCCAGTTCCAACCTCCCTGCCATGGCACCTCACACTAGGTCAGATTGCTCAGAGCCACATCCAGCCTGGCCTTAAAAACTTTCAGGGATGGAACTTCTGCCACCTCTGTGGGCAACCTGTTCCAGTGTCTCACAATATCGATGGTGGAGAACTTCTTCCTAACACGTAATCTAAATCCACCCTCCTCCAGTTTTGCTCCATTCCCCCATGTTCTATCACTACCCAAAATCCTGAAAAGTTCCTCACCAGCTTTCTTGTAGGCCCCCTTCAGATACTGGAAGGCCACAATAAGGTCTTCTTGGAGCCTTCTCTTCTCCAGACTGAATAACCCTAACTCTCTCAGTCTGTTTTGCAGTGTGTGATTACCTGTCTTTAATTAAAAAGCAAGCAATACCCTACTACTTTTCATTGTTGTTTCCAGATGAAAACATCACCAGTATTCAAACGAGCATTACACAATATATCTCCTGCTGAGAAAAGTTCATTGCACATCCCATCTCAGAAGCAGCAGAGGTACACCAGTCTCTTTACTTCCTTTGGCCATGTGAACACAATGAAGAAAAGTTGCTGAGAGAATGAAGCCATCTTTAACATCTTTGTCAGTGACATGGACAGAGGAATGGAGTGCACCCTCAGCAAGTTTGCAGATGACACCAAGCTGTGTGGCACAGTCGACTTGCTAGAGGGCAGGGATGCCATCCAGAGGGACCTGGACAGGCTGGAGAGTTGGGCCCAGGCCAACCTGATGAAATTCAATAAGGCCAAGTGTAAGGTCCTGCAC